>JASCZW010001551.1:0-151615 GCA_034211315.2 Aedes japonicus | reverse complement strand
CGCGCTCCGCAATACGTCCCCGACTCGTAAGGTAGGTCACGTCACGGTATCTCCGGTCCGGCTTTACCACCAGCCACATCCAACCGCGTCAACGTGTGACGAAATCGCCGACCGCAATGAAGCCTCCTCAAACCACTTTTTGCGACGTGCGATGGTCGGAAGATACTCTAGTACCCACCGTCGCCAGAATTGGTCGACCATGGTTCGGCATAGGTTCCAGTCGTTTCGACTAGCTTGTTGTGGATTCACCAACACCCTCGGAGTCTGTGTTCACCGCTGGAGCTGAGTAGAAGGAAATGATTCGCACCGTTTCTTTGTTCGGTGTCCGTAGAGTGTCCATCGCAGCGAGTGCGGTCTTAACCGAACGAACAAGACGCTCTCAGGCACCATCCATGTGGGGCTTCTTGAATGCTAGGTGGCTGATGATTGTTGCCACGCTCAGCAAGTGTAGTTCCGGTCGATCACGTTGCTTCGTTGTCGTTAGGGTCAATCGGTAGAACCTGCTCCGTCGAGGCCACCATCGTTGAATTGAAAGCTCTCCACTTACGAACCTTGCTGTTCGAACTTTGCTCGGATGCCACGATACCGATGTCGTCTCCATCACCCTCCTCCTGTGCGATTATCTTCCGGAGAAGGAATGATTCGATCATCACCATCTCTTCCCTTTGCAACTCATGTTCCGCTTCCTCTCGCGCCTTTTCCTGTTGCATCAGCAACTCTGTCTCCTGAGCCTCGAGTTTCTCGAGCTCTAAACGTGCTTTGGCTGCCCTGCTGGAACAAGAAGAACTCACACTTTTCGCCTCCTTGCTGGCTGTTTTGACCACCGGTATTTTCGCTGACGGTCGCTGGCACTCTGGACAAGTGAACACTCGGTCAGACTCGGTCAGATACTATCGTTGACGCCCGCACGTTCGAAATGCCACCAAGAGCCACAGTGGCAGCAACAGACCATCGTCGTAGGACTTTTTGCAGGTTTTGCTTTCAGCTGCTTACCGGCTCTAATGGGTATTTATTCACCCATTGCATGTTTGAGAAATCCCCCATTTTATGACTGATAGGAATGCTATTTTAAAATGGGAAACCCATTAATAGGTTTTCACAAACAACCGTGCAGTGTATCTGTTACCAATAGTTATTTACTGCAATGTACATTCTCGATTCTAAAATAAAGAAAAGAAAGATTATTCGATCTTGAGCCGCAGTGAAAGATGGAGTCAAAAGTTAGCACATTATGTATATTTTATTATAAACTGAGCTTAAAGCTTGCTTCAGATAGAATTGGAACAAAAACAATTGCCTGTATTTCAGTTATTTATTATTGAATTCAAGATCTTTTTTTATACAAATGTAGCGGTTTCTGCATACTTTTAAGAAAAAATACGGATAAAATTATTCATCACGGTTTCGAAGGAATTTTCGAATTTTTTCTGTAACACGGCACATTTAGGCGGCGCACACCTTCTTCGTCCATCGTTTTAGCTATCTTATTCCACCAGGTCTTCATCTGATTGATGTCTTTGACAACCTTTCCCTTTGCCTTGAGTCTCCTCTTCATGATTGCCCAGTATTTCTCGATAGGGCGGAACTGGGGGCAGTTGGGTGGGTTAAGGTTTTTCGGAACAACCTGGACCCCTTCTCTGCATACCATTCTTGAACGACTTTGCTGTAATGACAGCTTGCCAAATCTGGCCAAAACATTACGGGATGGTCGTGGGATCGAATGAACGGCAAAATTCGTTTTTGTAGACACTCTTTTTGGTATAGTTCCGACGTCATTGTCTTATTTGTAACGAAAACTTTCGTTTTTTTGCCACAGCTGCAAATGCCCTGCCAAATCATGAATTTTCGTGCAAATTCGTCGGCAAAAACAAATTTAAATTTGGCTGGAACATCCCCCGAGCCGTTGCCAAGTAAAATTTTTGACCTGGGATTTGCCCGAAGTCAGCCTTGACATAGGTTTCATCGTCCATCAGAAGACACCCGTCGAACTTGGTCAGCACCTGGTCCGAGCACCATAGCTTCCGAGCACGGATTTTGGCCACACTATTCTGTTTTATGGTCCGATTTGGCTGTTTGCTAGCTCGATACGACTTGATTCCTTCCCGAAGTCGAGTTCTCCTCACGGTACTATGGGGCAGCACCGAATTTTCTGGCCAAATCACGGTCCGACAGATTGGGATTCCTCTAATCGTCTTCAAAATCTTACCACGCAGTTTCCGGTCGACAGTTCCACTCCGACGATTGGCTTGAGGCTTTCGAATCGTCGTCAATGTTTCCTTATACCGTTTGATAACGCGCCATACGGTAGTTCTGGGCAATTTCAGCTGTTTAGCTAGCCTAGATGCAGACCACAATGGATTTTCCAAATAACTGTGCACAATTTTTTCCCTTCTTTCGGCTTCCATGTTGATTGTTTACAAAGTACAGTCGATTTGCGGAATGTCATAAATACATACGTGAAGCTGACAAAATTCCCGACACGTGGGCGCCAAGATCTTCCAAATCTGTCCACCAGGAGCGCCACAATATGAGCAAAAGTTTGTTCCAATTCTAAATGAAGCAAGCCTTAGAAGGTCCACCTTGATGAAGGAAATGTTTTCTCATCACCATGAAGCCCCAGGAGTGGACAGTCATTTTGCTAGAGCGAAAGTGTTGATAGTTCCGTTAGTGTACGGCAGGTTGTAAGTAGTACTGGAAGTTGGTGCTGGGTAGGCAAGAGGAGGATATCCACTTGACTTGCAGAAGAATGCGCGCCTGATCGTGCTCCTGTACTACAATGGCTTGCTATACTGCCGTGAAACGCATATCAGTCCCATCTTTGCTTGATTTCCTATTCATATGGGACCGATATGCGTTTCACGGCAGTATAGCTCTAGCGATAGCTTATACATACTCTGTCTTGTTGCCTACATGGTAGAGAAAAGTATCTTCTGCTTTTGAGTTTATTTTCAGAATACAACGCTTAGTTTTTACTCAACCTTGCCTACCTTGCCATACATTGTAACTCAAGGGTGCTACGTGAAATGCGTCAGGGGTACCATATTTCCGGTCTTCGAGCATTGGTCCGCACAGTTACAAAACGATGTAATCTGTGTCGTATTCTAAATGCGCCACCTCTTGTCCCTCGAATGGCGCATCTCCCTGAGGCTAGACTCCAATCTTACGTTCGATCCTTTTCGTTTGTCGGACTTGATTATTTCAGTGCGTTGGTGGTTTGCATGAGTAGAGTTGTCGGTGCACAAATTCTGTGATCGCAGAGACGTTCAGTAACGCCACTACAAAATGGTTTTTCATTCCGCCTTCGGCAGCCCACATGGGTGAATCGAAAGAGAGATTAGTCCGATCAATCAAGACGGCATTGAAAGCAATGTACACTACAAAGATTCCAGATGAAGCATTAATCGTCGAATCTGAAGCCGAGCGGTTCCATATCATTTCAGCAACGAGTAATTTTCATATTTTTTGATTTGCATGAAACCTTGCATACACGTTTTTGGGGAAGAAAAACGCCGTTTTGCATACTTGGTTCGCCATTTTGAATCTAACCTTACTTATGAGAAGGGCCTATGAAAAATGCACATGATATCTTCAAAAAAATGTATCTCGGAAACGGTTTGTCCGATTGGTTTGGTGTCTTCGGCGAAATTTTAGACAATTGTTGGTGCTATATGGAGAAAATATGCACGGTAAAAAAAAGTTTGGTTTTTGTGTTTTGAACTAAAATATAGATTTTCCCTTAAAAGTGACCTGTCAATATTTTTTTAATTATTCTTATGTTATAGCTGACTTAAAATGCTATCTAGTGCACAGTGAGTTGTTCTGGAGAAAAATAGGTTACAATGAAAAAAAAAAATTAAAAAAAATTACAATTTTCAAAAAAGCTATTAAGAAAAGTCAAAAAAGTTTGTCACCCTAATTTTATGAAAGTACATCAAATTTGCAAGCAAAAAGTACTTCGATAACATTTTTCTAAGATGCACCGTTTAGAAGATATTACTGATTCAATATTGATTTTTTGATAACTTAATAAGTTTTGGCCCTTTTCGGATGTACTCCGTGTTTTTTCAGTTTCAAAAGTATTTTTTTCGGAAAGATTGGAAAATTTTGAGTTAAAATGACACTGACAGCTTAAAGATTCGAGTGAAATTCTCTGCCTTAAAAGTATTTTGAAAAACAAGTTACAAAATCCCACTATCAGGAACAATGATTTCTTCCAGTTATTTTTGGTGTATTGTGTTGAAAATGTGCATTCAACTCTTGCATATCGCCTAACAGTTTAATCCATTTAAACTGGATGTGTTTATACTGTGCATATTTTCTCTCTATTGCCGAACATTGCCCCAGACATCAAACCGATGAGACAACTCGATTTCGAGATACACCTTTTTGAGAACTGCAAATGCAAGCTCCTCAATTAGCAAGATTCAAAAGAGCGAATTAAGCTTATTTTTCAGGGATGGAGATTGTGCGCAATAAAAAATAACATTATATGTTGGATATCATCAGTTTATTTTTTATTCCTGTATTTTTATAAAATTATTGTTTACACAACTTTCTTAACAATATCGAATATTTTGGCATCATTGTCAGGACAGTTTGAATAAAGCTTTGCCTTTATTGTATTTTCTGATAGAGGAAGAAATGAGTGGAATTTTTTGAGTTCCTTGAATTGTTTTTGCATTATTATATTGATTATTTAGCTGCAAAGACATATTTTCGTATTCTTCTGTAGTAGAATAATAAAATGACAACTTTGTAAGTTCTTCTTCTTTTCGTTTGTTTGCCCAATTAAACAACTCTCTTGCAGTCTTTATCGGGTGTTCGCGTTCTTTGGCTAAACTTGCTCTGGTAGCCATGCGTTTTATCGTACCTCCATTAGCATCGCATGGACCTTTTCCGTGCGATGTTGCGAAGAAATGCCATTCAGCGTCAATACCATACTTTGACTTAAATTTACAAAGGCTAGAAAAAGTTTTTACGGTTTTTATACTGTGAAGCAGCACCATCTGACATAAAATAATATTTTTTTATGTTTTTATTTTGATCAATTTGTAAAAAGTTTATCATTTTATCAATAAACAAATTAACAGCGACTGAATCATGTCTTAGTTCTTCAGAAATTATAATGAAGCTAAAATGTTTAATTTGCATATTTTCAGTATAATATATTACGAAAGGATGGATTGTGGCCTGTTGCACGTTCCAATGGTGTGATTGAACTTCATCCTGCAAAATGAAGCTGTAATTTTCAGAAAAGTCACAAATAGCTAAAAATTCACCATCTTGCAAGTTTTGTTTTGTAGTTTTTAAAAAATTGGATTGTTCGGTTTTTACAAAATCATGCGGAATCAAACTTTCCAATTTTTGAGCTGAAAAATGAAACAAACTCATCGGTTTGCTTTACAATAGTTTCTAAATCACATCTGTCAGTGGTAACCCATTGTTCGAATGAAAGCTTTTCAACGAAGTTTTCTTCCAGTTGTTTCAATAAACTGTCTTCTAAAACTGAGGTATCTGGGCAGTTTTTACATCTTCGTAGATGGCAATGAGTTGTCTTATTTTCGCAAAGTAATCTATTCGTTAATGTTTTTAGATCATTCAAGACATTGTATTTTTTTAAGCTATGTAGAATTAAATTGACATTTTCATGCGTAGTGCAAACGCAAACATTATGTGTTCCTGTGATAGTCAATAGTTTACATTGCCTTGGCCGGAGAGCTTGCAAATGATGAAAACCCTATTTTTACATTGACGTACATTTCATTAAAGCGATTAAAAGCTTCTCTCAATGTCATCATTAACAATCTTTTCTGAACAGCTAATCTCTTATTTCCTGTCTTTACGCTAACAAAATCTCTTTGGCCTGGCATTGCACGGCTTATATCATCGTCCTCAAAAAATTCAAAACCAGTTCTTTTGTTTCATTACTCAAAGCTTTTCCAGAGCTTGAACCTTGAGATGAATCAAATACATTATCTCTTTCCTTTCTTGCATCTGATGCCATATTTCTACTCGTTTCAAATTCGTCTACCATTTTTTGTACTGACCATGATTTTGGTAACAATGATAAAATTAATAGTTTTTCTTGCCTTGTGGCTGAATTTAAAAATTTCATTTTCATATTTTCTATGACTTCATCAAACTCGTTTGCTTTTTCTGTTTTAGCGTCTAATTTAAAAAGATTTCTTCGTACACCTTCGACAATTTCAGCGCAGTTTTCTTCAGGATAGTGAACATTTTTAACCTTACCTAAATCTATAGGCGAAACACGAATAGCTGCTATTCCTCGGTTGAATATTTCGACGTCTACAGGCATCGTGAAGTCTTCATTTGATTGAATTGTGCTTAGCGTTGACGCTGATGGTATCGTGACCAAACTTTCATAGCTTTGCGAATCAGGTACATCGGGTATGGTCTGAACAGTTGGCATCCTTGAGACGCCGGCTACGCTTTGTTCTTCGTTTTGGGCGAGGTGAGCTCTTGAATCAATATGTAGACGGCAAGACGAACAAATACGAAAATCCTTGGTGTTGAGTGTGGATACCTTGGAAAATCCAATTGATTTTAGTTTTTGGATGATACCATCCGTGAGATATCACAGCTCTTTCGAACACTGCATGTCTTTGAATGGGCGAATACATTTTATTTTACTCATTTTGTAATCTGTAACATAGACAATATTTTCCAATTGTTAGTTTTGTACGAAAATATCACAAAACATATAATTAAAATGTGTATTTAAAACTTACCTTTGCACCAAAACGTGTTACACTTTCCTTTACAATTATTATGTTATCAAACAACACTAGATCTCGTTCAAAAACACAGGATTATGAGCTGAAATTACTATAATCACTATGCTACTAGCAACCTTTCTGCATTTACTGTTTGGTAGATACTGGATTAATTCAGAACCGAGTCAGACATTATTATACAGCTCACGGGTAGAAATCATAGAATACTGGGTAAAGACTGTTGGAAGATAGGTGGAGTTGAACGCTCAGGTATCGTCGAACCTTCAGGTACGAGTTTGGAGAGTTGGAGCGAGGTAGATTTGCTGGCATGGGTATATTGTTATTGAAGAAGATTGTAAATTGTATATACCTGGAATGAATAAAGAGTGCGGCGGTTGTTGATTGAGGTATCAGCCGGCAGCCGTCTAGTTTGATGGAAGGTGACTAAGACTGCGTTCTTTTTGTTTATTATTAAGAAACGGTTCATCGACGGAGCTAGCCTCGTTATGGCCAGCGTGGCCATGGTGGACTAGTTCCAACAAAGACCATGTTTACAATCACCAACTGTACGTAGTACAGCTAACTGGTATCTAATTACCTGTATCTAATACTTGTTAGCACGTTTTCAGCACAACGCACCAAAAATCACTTGAAGAAATCATTGTTCCTGATAGTGGGATTTTGTAACTTGTTTTTCAAAATACTTTTAAGGCAGAGAATTTCACTCGAATCTCTAAGCTGTCAGTGTCATTTTAACTCAAAATTTTTCAATCTTTCCGAAAAAAATACTTTTGAAACTGAAAAACACGGAGTACATCCGAAAAGGGCCAAAACTTATTAAGTTATCAAAAAATCAATATTAAATCAGTAATATCTTCTAAACGGTGCATCTTAGAAAAATGTTACCGAAGTACTTTTTGCTTGCAAATTTGATGTACTTTCATAAAATTAGGGTGCAAACTTTTTTGACTTTTCTTAATAGCTTTTTTGAAAATTGTAATATTTTTAAAAAAAATTTTTTCATTGTAACCTATTTTTCTCCAGAACAACTCACTGTGCACTAGATAGCATTTTAAGTCAGCTATAACATAAGAATAATTAAAAAATTATTGACAGGTCACTTTTAAGGGAAAATCTATATTTTAGTTCAATACACAAAAACCAAACTTTTTTTTTACCGTGCATATTTTCTCCATATAGCACCAACAATTGTCTAAAATTTCGCCGAAGACACCAAACCAATCGGACAAACCGTTTCCGAGATACAATTTTTTGAAGATATCATGTGCATTTTTCATAGGCCCTTCTCATAAGTAAGGCTAGATTCAAAATGGCGAACCAAGTATGCAAAACGGCGTTTTTCTTCCCCAAAAACTTGTATGCAAGGTTTCATGCAAATCAAAAAATACAAAAAATAAAAACTGGAAAAATTTCCCACTTGTTCGTGGAATCGCTCAGCCGTCATAAACAGTCGGCCACTGACAGATCCAGACCAGATTTTCTGTTGTTCAACCCGAGCGGAGTAACACATTGGAGGCATTAGACATGGTAGAAGCAGACGGAATTTATTATTCTTGAAGTGGTTAGCGGACTTGATGGAAGAGTTCGGCAGGTGATTGTGCAGCCATCTACAGTAGTGGTTCGGCGGCCTATTGCAAATCTAGGTTTGCTGGACATCGACGGCTACAGGAATTCCAGACAAGGTAATGGGTTGGATAATGCCGCCGACTTGTGAACCACCGTTGAATATTCTCGACTGAGCAACAACAATAGCTAAGTCGTTCTACCTAGTGGTGTTTGTTCTCATGGTCGGTGAAAAATACGCGCATACTCTGGCATGATCATTTGCAATTTTTGAATGCGATATTATCAGATCGCTACCACGTGAAAAGAAAGTAAAACAATTTTAATTTTTTACCCATTAATACTCAATTGAAATTTTTGAGTTTTTTTTTAATTTATTTTAAATATGAATACAATACATTAAAAACTGTAAGTACAACTTATATATGTGTGAATAGCCGCATAAATAATGGAAAAAAACTAAAGATTACAGAAGGTAGGACATCTTTGTTGGGAGGACAGTAAGAGTAAGTTTAGACTTGACGTGATGTTTATTTTGTTTGTTAATTTATCTAAATAAAACCAGAGACTGAAATTTTCGCCTACTTGAGAAGAGAAACGTCCTTTTTCACCTGCTTGGAGAAACAGATGAGAATGTGAGAAGCGAGAGACTATTATACACACACAGCAATTTTCGCGAGAAAAGCAACGGTGATTTATAATTTTCGGAGAGCATGAGAAGTTGATAAATCGTTTCTTTTTCAGTGAATCCTAGATGCCGATAATTATTTTTCACTTACTTTTTGACACCTGAAAATGCACCAGTCTTCATGTTTTATGTTTCATTCTGCCATTATAATTGGATAAAGATGGTCCATGGCGGTACCAGTGTGCACCGGTTTGGCCTTATTTTCGGCTTTTGCTCCTCGTATACGATCTAGGTTTTACGAGCATGTGGTCAGTGAAAAATGTGACATAAGAAAATATTTTCGTTGAATTTTGGAGAGAGATATTTTCGCATACGAAAGAGAGAGGATAATGAATTATCAGCGAAAAAAGAGAGATGAAAAAGTGAACGGTTCGCTACTCATCGACAACCTGCTTGAGAGAGAGCATGGTTTTCACCCAGCTGAGTGAGAGTTTCGATCTCTGAATAAAACTAATAATATGTTTAGTGTCTAGAGAAATAACTTAAGCTAATACCACAAAAAACGAAGTTCGCTCAAAACTGGTCCGAACCGTCTCAGCACTCTGTCCCCAACAATACAGTTTTGCGAAAAAACTGCAAGGGCAAAAGTTGGGTTAAAAACTGATAAATATCAATCCCCCAATTCTATTCTGAATTTCCCATCAACCATTCATGTTATGCTGTCAAGCCATAAATACAATTGTATTTATATTGTTGATTTTACAATCCAACCTATTATTACCTAATTGTTTTTTTTTTATAGAATTGAAACAATAAGTTTTATTGTATGACTTATGTGTTACATCGAGTTACATGTGAATGTTACTACTAAACTAATGTCTGATTTATTATATTTCAGGTCAACCAACAAACTTTTTCTGCACCCTGCTGAATATAGTTAAGATATTAGGCCTTAGTATGTCTTCAAGGAACGACTCGGTTCAATCGAGTTGAAGTTGGCGGCCTCGAAGATAGAAGATTAAATTATGTATCGGCTAAATACTCGCTTTGGAAGCGAAAAGAACAATTCTCCATCATCGATGTTAATAGATACCAAAATTAACATAAACTCGAGATGTGCAACTATAGTTTGGTCAAATATTACAAAAAGAAGGAAAAACAAATTTGCGAACCAACGCATAAGATTATATCACAGCATAACTGCGTGACAGCATATCCAGATGTTCAGATAGGCAGCGAAGCCTTAGAAAGTGCATTAGGCAAGTCGACAATAATTTGATTGCTGTTAATTCAAGGCAAGTAGCCGCCCAGAGTGATAATGCTAGGATTGCCAGTATTTAGGAAACGCCAATTACAGGAAACAGAATTTTGATTATTTCATAAATTTGCATCTACTCCCTCTTAAAATACATAAATATAGTTTTAAAAATTGGATCGAACTGAGTAAATTTAGCATAGAAAAATCTATAACCTATGGGTTTAACAAAAATCTCTCAGAATTAATTTTGTAAAGACATACTACTCATACTTTAGCCGTCAAATAAGGTAGATAGAAACCCAGAAAAGATATCCCGATAAAAATATTGATAGACTAATTTTATCTATCAATATTTTTACACTCCCACCAAATCCCTAAGAAGACGATTTGAAAATATTCTCAATTTTCAAACCACCTTCGCTATCTTTTCTGGGCTTCCATCAAAATTTAACAATAGTTCAACTAACCAATATGTTAACTTATTAACTGTATTTAATTATTAAAATAGGGCTGATAAAAACCTACAAAAGATATCCCGGTAAAAATGCTAATTTTCTCTTATAATCAGCATTTCTACACTCCAACTCTAGCTTCTAAGAAGATTGTCCAAAAATTAAATAAATTTCTGAACAACCTTCTTTATCTTTTGTAGGTTTCTATCATTATCACTAATTCTAATCCTTTCCTAGTTAATACTATCTTACATCAAATACATCCACTTTAAACTACCTCTAATAACCAAATCTTAGTAAACTTAATAGCTAAGGCATTTAAAATAAACTTAGGAACTAGGCATAAACTAAGCTTAAACAATTGAGCAGAGAATGAGTGAATGTTATGTAGAGTACGGTCGTATTTCCCGCTAGGTCCAATGATTCCAATTTTGCTCGGTCTGCATGTGATAAAACCCGTCAAGAATGCCATCAAAATCAACAGCATCCTCAAACTCCCACCACTACCGCAAATTTTCCATCACATGCATTCCGTTACTCTCTGCCAACGTAGTATTTCATTTTAACAGTTCCGAAATCATCAGTACGACCTGCTGTTGCGAAAGAACGATTTCCAGAAACACTCATCACTTGAAATTTCGCATCCACGATCTCACATGTTTTGCATGATGCCTGGCAAGAGTTGGACAAAGGCGCAAGGTATTTTCTGGTACCCAGCCATTGTCCCCCAGAGCATCATACAAAACATGTATTCCATTCCAAAAAATCTTCACTGAATAAATTTCCGTTCCCCGGATTCTATTGTGAACTACACGCCACCTGGCAATAGTTGGACCATGGCGCAAGGTATTTGCTGGTACCCAGCCATTGTCCCCCAGAGCATCATGTAGTTCAGATAGGAATCCAAGTTGACTTCGAAAAAACGCTTCACGCAATTAATTTGACCTCTCCGGATCTAACTTTTTCTGCACGAAACCTGGCAAGAGTTGGATAACGGCGCAAGGTATTTTCTGGTACCCAGCCATTGTCCCCCAGAGTATCGTACAGTCCAAGTTAGAGCCTGGAAAAACTCGCCTCTTCGCAACATCGTAATGGCATCGTCCAAACTACCTAGTTGATTATTTTTTGAATTTTGTTATTCTCCAAAATCCACAGTAAACTTATGATGATACCCTAATCCAAGAGCAAAAACCAAATCAAAGGGATCGATAGAATTTATTAGCTCGTCATAATTCGGAAATTTTGATTTGAGGTCAGATGTCATTTCATCAGCCAATCGAATTTTTGCCGCAGTAGGGTCTTCTTCTTCATTGACGTCTCTCAAATTTTGTATCAAATTCGCGATAATATCGTCAACGCATTCAATTTTTCCAAACCCTCCTTCCTTTTTAGCCTCTTCCGGAATCGACTTTTTGAACGGTTTTATCCTGTGATCACTTTCCATTGACTTCTCCATATTGCTTCCATTGGATTTAACGGCTTTGCGTTTGTCAACTTTGGCCGTTGGAGGCTTCTTTCGTAGTTCCAAATGTGTACAAGGTCGCTTTGGAAAAATCCCAGTCTCAATGTACTCTCGAACGGGAGATCTAATGTGAACAAATTTTTCATTATTATTATCCAAAGGAATACTAACCTTGACAACATCCGGTTTGGAACGAAAGCTTCGAGGCTTAATAATCCCTGTTTCCATGTAATTCCCCACCGTAGAAGTAATATGGCCAAATTTTACCAATCCCTGCTTTGCAGTTTTACATTCCGTTGGGGAATTTTTAACCCCATCATCTCGCATTCCTCCGCTTTGATCCGTTTTTCTTGAGACGGATCGACCTGCCGTTAACACACGGCTTCCAAGCGAATGGATTCCATCACCCTCACCTCGCATTGGCATCCGATTGATAAAGGACATCATCTTCCCGGTCTTTTACGGATGATTCCTGAAATGCGACCGTACTCTACAACATTCACTCAGTCTCGCTAACGATCAACACAATACAGTTCTATTTATTTGCTTTCAACAAACGATCTCCGTTGCTATGGTTGCTATGGAATGCTTCGGATGCTTGTTATCAGAACAGTTATACGAACGAAGGTAGCCGACAACATGAGAGACCCTAGTAACCGTCGGTTTGTTTATGTGAAAAATGAAAATGAGTCTTTTGAAGATACGAATAAAATGACTTCCCATCGGATATGAAAGAAATCGCAAATTTTCGAGTCATTTTTGACGCTTTCTAGGTTAAGTACTGTTGCGTGTCCTTGTTGTTAGCTGGCGGAGTTATTATTATATGACACTTAGAGTGAAGGTCACCGATACGGTAGATACGGATTTGTTAACGTATGAAACAGGGCAAGTTGTTCGTTGTTTGGAAATGATTTAATAACTTTTCTTTTCCGATATCTTTGCAGGAATCACGAGGCGAGTGTAAGTTTAAATTCCCTAATCGTTTAAACGTTGAACTATGTTTGTAAAACGTTTCAGTAATTATAACTTCCAATCTGAATCCGAAGCACATCCAACATTGAATTCAAATACAAAATTGAAAGAGATCCAGAGTGATTATTTTTCTCAACCAGGGGCTAACAGCTACTACACTCAACGTGTACCAAACTACATCAATCTTCTAGGTATATCATTGTTAAGATGCATGTAGTGTGTTATAAAAAAGCATTTCACATTTCAGAACTCCAAGTAGCGGAACAATTCACGAATAGTTCAACAGCCGGGTTGATCGTAGGTCAATCCGTGTTAGAAACTCTGTACTATATGTGTAGCCGGTATAAATGGAGCGACAGTTCCCTACAAACGAACAAAAATTTCTTCTAGTTGGCCGAAGCCAATCCCTTCTGGCAGTCCCAGTTCGATTGGATTGCCCTGAACGAACGGGCAAAACGACAGTCATGGTTGGATTTTGAACACATCTTCGAGAAGAAAGCGTGGCTCATTCTGAAGCAAAAACCCTTCAACATCAACATTCCAACCGATAAAACCGACAAAACGATACTGAGGTTGATTACCCTTCACGACAAGGCTAGTGAATGTAAAGCGGGTGGGCGCATTGGTGGCCTTGAAAGATCGAATGGAGTTGGAAAGTTTTGTGCGATCCCTGAAAAGTGGCATCGAAGAGAGGTACTGCGCAAACAAGGCCCTGAATTCATTGGTAAGTACACCTAGCCGCAAAGCTTTCTTCATAGAAATAGAATTGACCATATCAATATTCTATACATATTGGATGCGGAATGTAGCAGTGCCCTTAGACATGTATCACGTCCCAAGATCAGACAGAATTGATTTGTTTTTGAGTTCCTTCACACGCTTCTGCGCAAGGAAAGAAATAGTTAAGTACTGATACCAATTAAGGTCAGTTTAGTTCGTCCCTACAATTTCGATAAATTTAATCATTTTCATTAGAGTATCGATTACCTCGGAAGCTGTACATTTAAGCCCGTTGGTCAATGTGATGGCGAATCCTTACGACGGTATTTGGGTTAAATTATTCAACATCTTGTTATGGTCCGTGCAATCGAATGCTCTGTGAAAAGCAACTGGCTTCTTGCGCTTCGATGCCTTTGTCAGTACCTTTTCGTTAATTGCTGTTCGGTAATCTTCAGCGTTTCATTGGATCGTGACTGTCTTGGGCTACGAATTGTCACGTTGGCAAAAGATCCATATACAGTTTGAAATTCGCTCACTTTACTCAAAGGTTCGTAGTAGTTCGACATGATAGATATTACTACTTTTTGCCTCTGAGTTTCATCGCATAATGTAGCTTCGGATCGATGATCCGCTGATTTACAATAAATGCATTTTTGCTAATCCTTGCAGTATGCAAATTCGTCATTTTTCTCGTGTGTTTTGCGCAGTTTCTTCATCTCTTTCGTCCTCTGTAGTCTCATGCCCATAGCGTAAGCATTTCGTATGCTTTTCAGTCTCATTCACTTCTGCCTATCACTGCCTATTATTTCCTTTGACGTATGTTCATACTCCATTGTCATGCTGCCATTCGTTGTCTTCCATCGAAGGGTATTCGATAGTGGAGTGCGTAGAGTTTGTACGGACAGACCGGCGCGCTCCGCAATACGTCCCCGACTCGTAAGGCAGGTCACGGTATCTCCGGTCCGGCTTTACCACCAGCCACATCCAACCGCGTCAACGTGATAAAGGGTGATACGGTCAAAATTTGTTCAAGGGAAAACGCGTGTAAATCGGTGAAATCGTTTATTTAAAAAATCAAATTAAATTTCTTTTTCTAGTTCACTTAGTATAAAATTCAGGAAAAATATTCAGTTAGGCTTCCGCTTTTCCAAATCCGAATTGCCCGGCCTTACGCTTGACCCCTGCCATCAGATTTTGTACAGCCACCTTGTCCACCTTCTTCGCCGCAGAAAGCCAGTTTGCCTTGAACTGCTGCTCGTCCTTAGCAGTTTTTTTGGTCTTCTTTAGGTTCCGCTTGACAATAGCCCAGTATTTCTCAATTGGGCGAAGCTCTGGCGTGTTGGGATGGTTCTTGTCCTTGGGAACCACCTGCACGTTGTTGGCGGCGTACCACTCCATGGCCTTTTTACCGTAATGGCAAGATACCAAATCCGGCCAAAACAGTACGGAACAACCGTGTTTCTTCAGGAAAGGCAGCAGACGTTTATTCAAACACTCTTTCACGTAAATTTCTTGGTTGACAGTCCCGGAAGCTATGAAAATGCTGCTTTTCAAGCCACAGGTACAGATGGCTTGCCAAACCAGATATTTCTTTGCGAACTTTGACAGTTTCGTGTGCTTGAAAATATCTGCTACCTTTTCCCTTCCTTTTGCCGTATAAAACTCCTGTCCCGGAAGCTGCTTGTAGTCGGCTTAGACGTAGGTTTCGTCGTCCATTACCACGCAGTCAAACTTCGTCAGCATCGTCGTGTACAGCCTCCGGGATCGCGCTTTGGCCGTCGTATTTTGTTTATCATCGCGATTTGGAGTCACTACCTTCTTGTAAGTCGATAGTCCGGCTCGTTTTTTGGCTCAATGCACGGTTGTAGACGATACACCCAGCTTATTTGCGGCATCTCGGAGAGATAGGTTAAGGTTTCGCTTGAAACTACCGGCAACTCTCTTTGTCGTCTCAGCGGCTTCCGGTTTTCGATTTCCCCCCGATCCTGGCTGTCTTCCTGGCTGTCGACAAACGTTCCCCAAACACTTTAATTACATTTGTAACGGTTGATTTGGCAACTTTTAGCGATTTTGCCAACTTTGCGTGCGAGTAGCTCGGATTTTCGCGATGCGCGAGCAAAATTTTGATACGCTGCTCTTCTTGCTTGAACGGCATTTTGACAACTGAAGAGTGAATTCCAAAATCAAAATAGGAGCAACATTCTACACACACACGCACCTTCAAAATGAGGGGTGTTCAGGTTTTTTAAATGCAAAATTGAAAGTAATACGTCAAGTTGATATTGACCAAATTTTGACCGTATCGCCCTTTAACTGGCCACGGTGATGACCAAATCGCCGACCTCAATGAAGCCTCCTCAAACCACCACTAGTACCCACCGTCGCCAGAATTGGTCGACCATGGTTCGGCATAGGTTCCAGTCGTTTCGTCTAGCTTGTTGTGGATTCGCCAACACCCTCGGAGTCTGTGTTAAACCGCTGGAGCTTAGTAGAAGGAAATGATTCGCACCGTTTCTTTGTTCGGTGTCCGTAGAATGTCCATCGCAGCGAGTGCGGTCTTAACCGAACGAACAAGACGCTCTCAGGCACCATTTATGTGGGGCGCTCCCGAAGGATTGAACATCCACTTTGTGTTGGCATTAGTAAACGTTTCGGCTAACTGGCGATCGATCTCGTTCATCTCCTGCTTCAGCTCATTACTCGCTCCCTCGAAGTTCGTGCCTCTATCGCTTCGTGTCTCCACGGGAGCTCGTCCGCGTCCGATGAAACACCTTAACGCCATCTTACACGATTCGGCGGAAACCGTGTGGACAGCCTCGAGGTGTATCGTTTGGCGGTGCAACGCGATTCGTCCAAAGTAATCGACGCCTACGTTTGAGAACGGACGCACATACGGTTGCAGCCTAGCTGCAGGGAGCGGCGCCATTCGCGGTATAGCTGGAACCGGTTTTTTCACCTTGCACCTTGTACAATTCTTCGTTACCTTGCGCACGATCGTTCTGAGCTGGGAGATGTGGAACCGCTGTCTGATCTCATTCACGACTGTTTCACCATTAGCTTGTAGGTACTTCCTATGATACCAGTCGATCAGCAGCCATGTTCGCAAATACTCCTTTGGCAAAATGATAGGAAATTTGGTATCGTTCGAGGCAAAAATTGAGGCAACGATCCGACTGGCTAAACGGAGAATCCGAGATTCGTCTAGGTACGGTAATGGCTTGCGAATAGTACTGTTTTTCTCCAGCCGCTGCTGTTCCTGTAGCTGCTTGCCCTCGTTATGCAAAAGTGTCACCAATTCATCCAACGATAGATTGTGGTTTGGGCCTTGCCCAACATTTCTGGCAAAAGCGGTTCGGTAAATCGTGATTTCTTGGTAGCTGTCCGCCGCAAGTTCTGCGAGTATCGATGGACGTAGCCTATAGCTCGGATCAAACGTGTCCACATTTAAAACCTCTCCCATGCCACGAATTGTAACGCCCTCACCTTACAATGCACAATGCACGACCTTAGTTCTTCGTCAGTCTTCCCTTCGGTTGGGTTCCCGCTCGATGTCCACTTATCTTCCGGCAGATAAAGATTGTCTTCGCCGCGAAACCTATTTGATGAAAGGCAGGGACCTCTTCCCTACTTTGTGGCCTCATCTGCCACATTTTTCTTGGTAGATATCCCGTGCCGTCGCTCTGGCTTTGACTTCGATACAATGTCTCGCACTCTGCAAGAGACGAACTGCCTATAGTTGGGATGGTCGGAGTTTATCCAGGCCAGCACCGTCTTCGAGTCGCTCTAGAAGAACATTTTCTCAATTTTCAAAGAGTATCCGTTGACTATAGTTGTGGAGAAGCGAACCCCGATAACTGCGGCCATCAACACTAGTCGCGGAACAGATTGTGCTTTTAGTGGAGTGACCTTTGATTTCCCTCCCACCAGTGCTACTTCAATTCCCTCGGGAAACACTGCACTCAGATACCCAACGCACGCGTATGCTTCTCCACTCGTAGACATGCAGCTGTAGTGAAAGAATATCATTTACCGAATGGTTGGAGAAATAGCAGCGTGGTAGCGAAACAATTCCAAGTAGCGGAACAATTCAGTTCACCGCATCCATTTCTCACGCAAATTCACCGGAATCAGTTCGTCCCAGTCTGCCTTAGCTCGCCACAGATGCTGAATTAATATCTGCTGGATTGGACACGATCGACAACACTCCTGCTGGATCAAACGGACTCATAACCACACGTAGCGCATGTCGTTTGGTCGAGTGATCTGCGTTCAATGTTGGGATAGCGGAGTGCATGAAAATATCTTCATCGGGGTTCCACTACATCCCAAGAACACGTTCTGTGGAAGAACTTTTGTCCAGCTGTAGACACTTTTCCGTGGTTGGGTCGATCTCCACGACCCATGCGAGAATTTCCTTAGAGTTTGACAACCAGTTCCGTAGATGAAATCCACAGAGAGAGTGGACATGCTTGACTTCCCGGGCTAGTTTTATTGCTTCGTCGACGTTATCGGCGCTGTCCAAATAATCGTCGACATAGTGTTTCCGGATTATAGCAACTGCAGCGGTGGGAAACTCGTCTGAATTCTCTTCGGCGTTCAAATTGTTGACGAACTTTGCCGAACATGGTGAACACGTTGCGACGTCCATGAAGTACACTTCAGGATCCTGAGATAGATGCTCGCGCCAGAGTAGCCTTTTCGCATGACGATCCTCTGGCCGAATCTGAATTTGGTGAAACATCTCCTTCAAATCCGCGCATAAGATCCAGTAATGTCTGGAGAAGATCTGATCCTTTCAGCAGCATCATAGAAAATGCGAATTTTGGACGGCTTCTTGGGGTTGATAACCACACCTAAGGATAGATACCATGTGTGACTTGGATCCGAAACGTCGGGTTCCTTTTCCGTCACCTTGTGGATGTATCCTTTTACCTGATACTTAGACAGCTATCTCCTCACGATTTCTCCGATAACAGGGTCGTTCTGGATACGCCTTTCCAGACACTGCAAGCGCCGAATTGTTATGTGATAGCTGCCCGGCAACTCGAAACAGTCGTACTTCAATAAAAGTCCAGTATGGAATCGATTTCCAATGCGCTTCGTGGTATCCCACAAGGTCCGATAAGCTCACTGAACTTCTCCTGACTCTGGGCGCGTTATTTCCGTTACTCACTGGCATTCGCAAAGGTGGAAAGTGTAAACTCTGTCCTCGGTTCTTTCTTGACTGGATCCGTAAACCGTCCATCCCAATCGTGTCTTCGCTACTATTGATTCTCCAGGTTGACCATCGCTTAGCTTCAGTGTAGATGTTACGTGCGCATTATCATTTCCGATAAGGATACGCGGCTGTGTGTTCTCGTAATCGTCAACCGGTAAACCGCTCAGGTATCTATCCGCCTTGGCATTATTACCTTTTGGATTGCTATCCCGTTTACCTCGCTTGTCCTCGCGAATCTTGCAAGGCTTTCATTCATGTGCGCCAAAACAAAGGCGACACAATGGGCCGTATGAATAAAAAGTAGTAATCCACAATTTACTGAAATTTTGTAGTATTTACTACTTTTGTAGTAAAACAGTATGAATCAAAGCAGCTTTACTTCTACTACAATTTTCGAACTTACTACTTTTGTGGAACATGTTTTGGTTATGGTATGAATAAAAGCAGTAACTACTACAATTTATTTGTAGTCTGGCTCGAACGTTGCTACAAAATTTTGTTTTCAGCGCGTGTGTTGAACTACTTATATTTAAAATTCTGAAAAATGGCTATGTTTATGAATTTGGACGACCGTCGCCAGAAAAATTATGTGAATAGGCGTAAGACGAATGGTGACCAACTATAGAAGTTTGTATCAGTTTACAGAAGATAATGTTGAATGGCTAACCGAACATTTCTTGGTTGATAATAATGAGACTCGAGGAGGAGCTTTAAATTGTGACCGGAAAATGCGAACATTTCATCGCTACATTGGTGATCCTGGATTCCAGGTATTAACCGTACTAAGCAATGCTCGTTTGGCATAGTGATTCATGCAATTGTGTTTGATCATCCTGCTATTCTTGAGCGGAGGAGTGAACTTGCGCAGTAAACAACTAGAACCTAGCCAAACAAAATTTTGACAGCTAAATTCTACATTTTGTTTTGGAATGTAGTATCTACTACAATGTTCGAAAAAAGCTTTATTCATACGAAACCAACTTTACTACTTGTGGATTGTACTACAAAGTAGTAACTACAATGGCCAATGTTTACTACTTTTTATTCATACGGCTCAATGTGAGCTGTTGTATCGTCTTCCAACGCTCCTCGAAGGCCTCTCTTACCGAATTTCGAACAATCGTCAACCCGGTGCACCGGCTTCTTGCAAATTAGACATGCTGGATTTGATAACCGTGCGGCCCCTCGTACTGGCCGTCGCCATCGGCATCGAGTTATCGTATGTGTGAGTTCTGCAGAAATTCTTATCTTTGTCGGTCTTTTCCTTCGCCGGCCGCTGCTGTGGTGATTGCTGCAATCTTGGGTCGTGCTACAGTGTTACGTCGGTTGCTGCCCGCACAAATTTTTGCATGTACTGGGCAAACGAACGGATATTGACTGGTCTCTGCATCGTTGCTTGTACAGAGACCAGTCAAGCTTCATATTTGTTATAAGCTTTTCTATCAACTCGAATAGTAGCATCGGGTTGTTGAGATGCGCTTCATGTCTCCCGACTTGCAGATGATTTCTGAGATTCTGCACTGCCATGCCGAATCTGATTAGCAAATCCAGCCTGTCCTGCTTCTGCGTTGGTACTCCTCGAATCTTCTGCAGCAACGCCTGAATCAGCAGCTCTGGCTTTCTATACAGTGTCTCCAGCGTATCAAGCCGACTGCGTACTGATTCTAGTGCATGTCCTTTGAGGCGTCGCTGTAGCCTCGCCAGATTTTCTACGGCTGGGAAACCGCACGCCTGAGTGGAATTAGCATATGCACTAATGAATAGCGGTCAATCACGTGCCTAGTTGCCAATTGTTGCGGTGTGGGTACACAATATACAGGGATCTGAAGGAGGGGAGTTGTGCCGGTGGCGGCTGTATTGCTGAACTGCGTCGTGGCTCCAATAGATCTCCCTGTTGTGCTGTTTGGCATCCTAGTTGTCCTCGCCCGGGTTGAGCAGGAAATGGTCCCTTCGGAGACAACCCTCCTAGTAGGTTTGCCACCGACAACAATCCCCTGTACACTGTTTGGGAACTCGAATTCACTGTTTCTTAAAGAACCGGTGGATTGTTCACGGAGGCCTGACTGAAAGGCAAAAGCATGTTAACAGTTGGGACAGAGGGAGTCTTTACACTTTGAGACGGTAATAGCTCTAAGTTAGTTTTTTGTCTACTACAGCTTGTCCCTGAAGGAGCCAGGGAAGGTGGATTGCTTAGCGTGTATCTACCAGCTTTTACCAAATTATTCCTCCTAACGTTGGCTCGCATCCTGATTGCCCTAACGAAACACCTGTCATTGTATCTTCCAAAACTCCTTGAATGCTAGGTGGCTGATGATTGTTGCCACGATCAGCAAGTGCAGTTCCGGTCGTTGACGTTGCTTGGTTGCCGTTCGGGTCAATCGGTGGAACCTGCTCCGTCGAGGCCACCATCGTGGAATTGAAAGCTCTCCACTTACGAACCTTGCTGTTCGAACTTTGCTCGGTTGCCACGATACCGATGTCGTCTCTATCACCCTCCTCCTGTGCGATTATCTCCGGGAGACGGAATGATTCGATCATCACCATCTCTTCCCTTTGCAACTCCAGTTGCTGAAGTTCCGCCTCCTCTCGCGCCTTTTTCTGTTGCATCAGCAACTCTATCTCCTTGTGCTTGCGCTCTTGTTCCCGTCGTTGGAGTTCCTGGCGTTTCACCGCCAGAACTGTCTGAGCCTCGAGTTTCGCGAGCTCTAAACGTGCTTTGACTGCCCTGCTGGAACAAGAAGAACTCACGCTTTTCGCCTCCTTGCTGGTTGTTTTGACCACCGGTATTTTCGCTGACGGTCGCTGGCACTCTGGACAAGTGAACACTCGGTCAGACTCGGCGATACTATCGTTGACGCTATCACATTAGAAATGCCTGCTTATTTATTTACCCATTGCATGATTGAGAAATCCCCCCATTTTTTGACAGATAGGAATGCTATTTTAAAATGGGAAACCCATTAATAGGTTTTCACAAACAACCGTGCAGTGTATCTGTTACCAATAGTTATTTACTGCAATGTACATTCTCGATTCTAAAATAAAGAAAAGAAAGATTATTCGATCTTGAGCCGCAGTGAAAGATGGAGTCAAAAGTTAGCACAGTATGTATATTTTATTATCAAGTGAGCTAAGAAGGACGAAGGAAATGTTTTCTCATGAACCCCAGGAGTGGACAGTAATTTTGCTAGAGCGAAAGATATGAAGAGAAAGTGTTGATAGTTCCGTTAGTGTACGGTAGGCTGTTAAAATTTGAAGTAGTTGAAACTGATCTAAGGGCATGTGAAGTAATACTGGAAGTTGGTTCGACCAAGCACACGTTCTTTTGCCATAATACCCACGTGCTGGGTAGGCAAGGGGAGGATATCCCCTTGACTTGCAGAAGAATGCGCGCCTGATCGTGCTCCCTGTACTACAATGGCTTGCTATAGATCTAGCGATTGCTTATACATACTCTGTCTTGTTGCCTACATGGGAGAGAAAAGTATCTCCTACTTTTGAGTTAATTTTCAGAATACAACGTCTAATTTTTACTCAACCTTGCCTACCTTGCCACACATCTTAACTCAAAGGTAACACTTGTGAGTTCGTTCTATCGGAAACATCTTCATGCAACGAGACGGTGCTACGTGAAATGCTTCAGGGATACCATATTTCCGGTCTTCGAGCATTGGTTCGCACAGTAACAAAACGATGTAATCTGTGTCGTATTCTTAATGCGCCACCTCTTGTCTTCGAATGGCATATCTCCCTGAGGTTATGGCTGGCCCACAATTGATACGTTGCGGATACGTTTGCGTGAATTTGACAGTGTTCCCATAGGTTTTCTGTCAAATTAACGCAACGCATCCGCAACTTATCAATTGTGGGTGACCCTTTAAACTCCAATCTTACGTTCGATCCTTTTCGTCGGACTTGATTATTTCGGTCCGTTGGCGGTTCGCATGAGTAGAGCGACAGTGAACAGGTAGGTCGCTCACTTAGTGCAGATTCCTACAAGATGGGTATTCGACGTTTTGTGGCGCGATGTGGAGCTTCCTGCTCCTCATGGGGAAGTACACAGCGATAATGGTACCAATGTTCTCGGTGCAAAAATTGTTTGATTGCTGAGACGTTCACTAACGCCACTACAAAATGGTGTTTCATGCCCCACATGGGTGGATCGTAAGAGAGATTAGTCCGATCAATCAAGACTGCATTGAAAGCAATGTACACTACAAACATTCCAGATGAAACCCTGAGCGTCGAATCTGAAGCCGTCGTAAACAGTCGGCCACTGACAGATCCAGACCAAGTTTTCTGTTGTTCAACCCGAGCGGGGGTAACACATTGGCGACATTAGACATTGTAGACACTTAAAAGCAGATGGAATTTATTATTCTTGAAGTGGTTAGCGGACTTGATGGAAGAGTTCGGCAGGTGATTGTGCAGCCATCTACAGTAGTGGTTCGGCGGCCTATAGCAAATCTAGGTTCCTATAACCTAGACGGCTATAGAAGTTCCGGACAAGGTTATGGGCAGGATAATGTTGTTGACTTGAGAACCACCGTTGAATACCCTCGACTGAGCAACAACAATCGCTGATTCGTTCTACCTAGCGGTATTTGTTCTCATGGTCGGTGGAATGATCATTTGTAATTTTTGAATGCAATATTATCAGATCGCTACCACGTGAAAGGAAAGTAAAACCATATTAATTTTTTACCCATTAATACCCAATTGAAATTTTTGAGTTTTTTTTAAATTTATTTTAAATATGAATACAATACATTAAAAACTGTAAGTACAACTTATATATGTGTGAATAGCCGCATAAATAATGGAAAAAACTAAAGATTACAGGACTACACGTAGACCTGGACATCTTTGTTGGGAGGACAGTAAGAGTAAGTTTAGACTTGACGTGAGTTTTATTTTGTTTGTTAATTTATCTAAATAAAACTAATAATATGTTTAGTGTCTAGAGAAATAACTTAAGCTAATACCACAAAAAACGAAGTTCGTTCAAAACTGGTCCGAACCGTCTCAGCATTCTGTCCAGAACAATACAGTTTTGCGAAGAAACTGCGAGGGCAAAAGTTGGGTTTTTAATTGCACTGATGAATAACAATCCCCCACTTCTATTCTAAATTTCCCATCAACCATTTATTTTATGCTGTCAAGCCATAAATACAATTGTATTTATATTGTTGATTTTACAATCCAACCTATTATTACCTAATTGTTTTTTTATAGAATTGAAACAATAAGTTTTATTGTATGACTTATGTGTTACATCGAGTTACATGTGAATGTTACTACTAAACTAATGTCTGATTTATTATATTTCAGGTCAACCAACAAACTTTTTCTGCACCCTGCTGAATATAGTTAAGATATTAGGCCTTAGTATGCCTTCAAGGAACGACACGGTTCAATCGAGTTGAAGTTTGCGACCTCGAAGATAGAAGATTAAATTATGTATCGGCTCAATACTCGCTTTGGAAGCGAAAAGAACAATTCTCCATCATCGATGTTAATAGATACCAAAATTAACATAAACTCGAGATGTGCAACTATAGTTTGGTCAAACATTACAAAAAGAAGGAAAAACAAATTTGCGAACCAACGCATAAGATTATATCACAGCATAACTGCGTGACAGCATATCCAGATGTTCATATAGGCAGCGAAGCCTTAAAAAGTGCATTAGGCAAATCGACAATAATTTGATTGCTGTTAATTCAAGGTAAGTAGCCGCCCAGAGTGACAATGCTAGGATTGGCAGTATATAGGAAACGCCAATTACAGGAAACAGAATTTTGATTATTTCATTAATTTGCATCTACTCCCTCTTAAAATACATAAATATAGTTTTAAAAATTGGATCGAACTGAGTAAATTTAGCATAGAAAAATCTATAACCTATGGGTTTAACAAAAATCTCTCAGAATTAATTTTGTAAAGACATACTACTTATACTTTAATCGTCAAATAAGGTAGATAGAAACCCAGATAAGATATCCCGATAAAAATATTGACAGACTTATTTTATCTATCAATGTTTTTACACTCCCACCAAATCCCTGAGAAGACGATTTGAAAATATTCTCAATTTTCAAACCACCTTCGCTATCTTTTCTGGGCTTCCATCAAAATTTAGCAATAGTTCAACTAACCAATATGTTAACTTATTAACTGTATTTAATTATTAAAATAGGGCTGATAAAAACCTACAAAAGATATCCCGGTAAAAATGCTAATTTGCTATTATAATCAGCATTTTTACACTCCAACCCAAGCCCTAAGATGATTGTCCAAAAATTAAATAAATTTCTGAATAACCTTCTTTATCTTTTGTAGATTTCTATCATTATCACTAATTCTAATCCTTTCCTAGTTAAAACTATCTTGCAATAAATACATCCACTTTAAAACTACCTCTAATAACCAAATCTTAGTAAACTTAATAGCTAAGGCATTTAAAATAAACTTAGGAACTATGCATAAACTAAGCTTAAACAATTGAGCAGAGAATGAGTGAATGTTATGTAGAGTACGGTCGCATCTTCCGCTAGGTCCAATGATTCCAATTTTGCTCGGTCTGCATGTGATAAAACCCGTCAAGAATGCCATCAAAATCAACAGCATCCTCAAACTCCCACCACTACCGCAAATTTTTTATCACATGCATTCCGTTACTCTCTGCCAACGTAGTATTTCATTTTAACAGTTCCGAAATCATCACTACGACCTTGCTGTTGCGAAAGAATGATTTCCAGACATACTCATCACTTGAAATTTCGCATCCACGATCTCACAAGTTTTGCATAATGCCTGGCAAGAGGTGGATAAAGGCGCAAGGTATTTGCTGGTACCCAGCCCTTGTCCCCCAGAGCATCATAGAAAACATGTATTCCATTCCAGAAACTCTTCACTAAATAAATTTCCATTTCCTATTGATTCTGTTTTGAACTACACGCCACCTGGCAATAGTTGAACCATGGCGCAAGGTATTTGATGGTACCCAGCCATTGTCCCCCAGAGCATCATGTAGTTCAGATAGGAACCCAAGTTGACTTCGAAAAAACGCTTCACCCAATTAATTTGACCTCTCCGGACCCTACTTTTTCTGCACGAAACCTGGCAAGAGTTGGATAACGGCGCAAGGTATTTGCTGGTACCCAGCCATTGTCCCCCAGAGTATCGTACAGTCCAAGTTAGAGCCTGGAAAAAGACTCGTTTCTTCGCAACATCGTAATGGCATCACCCAAACTACCTAATTAAATATTTTTGGAATTTTGTTATTCTCCAAAATCCACAGTAAACTTATGATGATACCCTAATCCAAGAGCAAAAACCAAATCAAAGGGATCGTTAGAATTTATTAGCTCGTCATAATTCGGAAATTTTGATTTAAGGTCAGACGTCACTCCATCAGCCAATCGAATTGTTGACGTAGTAGGCTCTTCTTCTTCATTGACGTCTCTCAAATTTTTTATCAAATTCGCGATAATATCGTCAACGCATTCAATTTTTCCAAACCCTCCTTCCTTTTTAGCCTCTTCCGGAATCGACTTTTTGAACGGTTTTATCCTGTGATCACTTTCCATTGACTCCTTTATACTGTCTCCGCCTTTGGTTTTAACGGCTTTCCGTTTTTCAACTTTGGCTGTTGGAGGCTTCTTTCGTAGTTCCAAATGTGTACAAGGTCGTTTTGGAAGAATCCCAGTCTCAATGTACTCACGAACGGGAGATCTAATGTGAACAAACATTTCATTATTATTATTCAAAGGAATACTAACCTTGACAACATCCGGTTTGGAATGAAAGCTACGAGGCTTAATAATCCCTGTTTCCATATACTTCCTCACCGTAGAAGTAATATGGCCAAATATTACCACTCCCTGCTTCACAGTTTTACATTCCGTTGGGGAATTTTTAACCCCATCATCTCGCATTCTTCCGCTTTGATCCGCCTTCCTTGAGACGGATCGATCTGCCGTTAACACACGGCTTCTAAGCGAATGGATTCCATCCCCCTCACCTCGCATTGGCATCCGATTGATAAAGGACATCATCTTCCCGGTCTTTTACGGATGATTCCTGAAATGCGACCGTACTCTACAACATTCACTCAGTCTCGCTAACGATCAACACAATACAGTTCTATTTATTTGCTTTCAACAAACGATCTCCGTTGCTATGGTTGCTATGGAATGCTTCGGATGGTTGTTATCAGAACAGTTATACGAACGAAGGTAGTCAACAACACTAGAGACCCTAGTAACCGTCGGTTTGTTTATGTGAAAAATGAAAATGAGTCTTTCGACGATACGAATAAAATAACTTCCCATTAGATATGAAAGAAATCGAAAATTTTCGAGGCTTTGTTGGCGCTTTCTAGGTTAAGTTCTGTTGCGTGTCCTTGTTGTGAGCTGGCGGAGTTATTATTACATGGCACTTAGACTGAAAATCACCGATACAATAGGTACGGATATGTTAACGTATGATACAGGGCAACTTGTTCGTTGTTTGGAAGTGATCTAATAACTTTTCTTCTCCGATATCTTTGCAGGCATCACGAGGCGAGTGTAAGTTTAAATTCCCTAATCGTTTAACCGTTGAACTATGTTTGTAAAACGTTTCAGTAATTATAACTTCCAATCTGAATCGGAAGCACATCCAAAATTCAATTCAAATACAAAATTGAAAGAGATCTACAGTGTTTGTTTTTCTCAACTCAGGGGCTAACAGCTTCTACGCTCAACAGGTACAAAACTACATCAATCTTCGTAGGTATATCATTGTATTGAATGCATGTAGTGTGTTATAAAAAAGCATTTCAAATTTCAGAACTCAAGTAGCGGAACAATTCACGAATAGTTCAACAGCCAGGGTGATCGTAGGACAATCCCTGTTGAAAACTGTACTATTTTTGCAGTCGGTATAAATGTGGCGACAGTTCCCTCCAAACGAACAAGAATCCCTTCTAGTTGGTCGAAGCGAACCCCATCAGGCAGTCCCAGCTCTAGTGGATTGTCCTGACCGAACCAGCAAAACGACAGCCATGGTTAGATTTTGAGAAACATCTTCAAAAAGCGTGCCTCAATCTGAAGCAAAAGCCCTTCAACATCCATAGTCCAATCGACAAAACCAACAAAACGATACTGAGGTTGATTGCCCTTCTCCCAACGGATCCGGTGTTAAAAAATCGAAAACTTGAAAAGTTGAAAAAAAACTGAAAACTGAAAAAACTCGGACAAGCTCTAAAATTACTTCCATTATCGAATTATCGGATTATCTAAAAGTTCATCGTTGAAGTCCTCTTTTAACTTCCAGTGTTTGGTTTCTTGTTGAGTTCGTTCATATGGAAGTGGAATGAATTGTCGTGAATTCGCTGGGGATTCGTTTTGGGGGCCAGTACTCCAACTCCGCCAGCTAAAAACAAGGACACATACACGACACGCAACAGAACTTGACGTAGAAAGCGCTAACAATGCCTCGAAAATTTTCGATTACTTCCATATCTAATGGGAAGTCATTTTATTCGTATCTTTGAAAGACTCATTTTCATTTTTCACATAAACAAACCGACGGTTACTAGGGTCTCTAGTGTTGTTGACTACCTTCGTTCGTATAACTGTTCTGATAACAACCATCCGAAGCATTCCATAGCAACCATAGCAACGGAGATCGTTTGTTGAATGCAAATAAATAGAACTGTATTGTGTTGATCGTTAGCGAGACTGAGTGAATGTTGTAGAGTACGGTCGCATTTCAGGAATCATCCGTAAAAGACCGGGAAGATGATGTCCTTTATCAATCGGATGCCAATGCGAGGTGAGGGGGATGGAATCCATTCGCTTAGAAGCCGTGTGTTAACGGCAGATCGACCCGTCTCAAGGAAGGCGGATCAAAGCGGAAGAATGAGAGATGCTGGGGTTAAAAATTCCCCAACGGAATGTAAAACTGTGAAGCAGGGAGTGGTAATATTTGGCCATATTACTTCTACGGTGAGGAAGTATATGGAAACAGGGATTATTAAGCCTCGTAGCTTTCATTCCAAACCGGATGTTGTCAAGGTTAGTATTCCTTTGAATAATAATAATGAAATGTTTGTTCACATTAGATCTCCCGTTCGTGAGTACATTGAGACTGGGATTTTTCCAAAACGACCTTGTACACATTTGGAACTACGAAAGAAGCCTCCAACAGCCAAAGTTGAAAAACGGAAAGCCGTTAAAACCAAAGGCGGAGACAGTATAAAGGAGTCAATGGAAAATGATCACAGGATAAAACCGTTCAAAAAGTCAATTCCGGAAGAGGCTAAAAAGGAAGGAGGGTTTGAAAAAATTGAATGCGTTGACGATATTATCGCGAATTTGATAAAAAATTTGAGAGACGTCAATGAAGAAGAAGAGCCTACTACGTCAACAATTCGATTGGCTGATGGAGTGACGTCTGACCTTAAATCAAAATTTCCGAATTATGACGAGCTAATAAATTCTAACGATCCCTTTGATTTGGTTTTTGCTCTTGGATTAGGGTATCATCATAAGTTTACTGTGGATTTTGGAGAATAACAAAATTCCAAAAATATTTAATTAGGTAGTTTGGGTGATGCCATTACGATGTTGCGAAGAAACGAGTCTTTTTCCAGGCTCTAACTTGGACTGTACGATACTCTGGGGGACAATGGCTGGGTACCAGCAAATACCTTGCGCCGTTATCCAACTCTTGCCAGGTTTCGTGCAGAAAAAGTAGGGTCCGGAGAGGTCAAATTAATTGGGTGAAGCGTTTTTTCGAAGTCAACTTGGGTTCCTATCTGAACTACATGATGCTCTGGGGGACAATGGCTGGGTACCATCAAATACCTTGCGCCATGGTTCAACTATTGCCAGGTGGCGTGTAGTTCAAAACAGAATCCGGGAAGCTGAAATTTATTTAGTGAAGAGTTTCTGGAATGGAATACATGTTTTGTATGATGCTCTGGGGGACAAGGGCTGGGTACCAGCAAATACCTTGCGCCTTTGTCCAACTCTTGCCAGGCAGCATGCAAAACTTGTGAGATCGTGGATGCGAAATTTCAAGTGATGAGTATTTCTGGAAATTGTTTTTTTTTCGCAACAGCAAGGTCGTAGTGATGATTTCGGAACTGAAAAAATGAGATACTAGGTACTTTGGCAGAAAGTAACGGAATGCATGTGATAGAAAATTTGCGGTAGTGGTGGGAGTTTGAGGATGCTGTTGATTTTGATGGCATTCTTGACGGGTTTTATCACATGCAGACCGAGCAAAATTGGAATCATTGGACCTAGCGGGAGATGCGACCGTACTCTACATAACATTCACTCATTCTCTGCTCAATTGTTTATGCTTAGTTTATGCATAGTTCCTAAGTTTATTTTAAATGCCTTAGCTATTAAGTTTACTAACATTTAATTATTATAGGTAGTTTTAAAGTGTGTGTATTTAATGTAAGATAGTTTTAACTAGAAAAGGATTAGAGTTAGTGATTATGATAGAAACCTACAAAAGATAAAGAAGGTTGTTCAGAAATTTATTTAATTTTTGGACAATCTTCTTAGGGCTTGGGTTGGAGTGTAAAAATGCTGACTATAAGAGCGAAATTAGCATTTTTACCGGGATATCTTTTGTAGGTTTTTATCAGCCCTATCTGATAATTAGAAATAGTCAACAAGCTATAACACTATTCTATTGATTTATTGTTAAATTTCGGTAGGAGCCCAGAAAAGATAGCGAAGATGGTTTGAAAATTGAGAATATTTTCAAATCGTCTTCTCAGGGATTGGGTGGGAGTGTAAAAACATTGATAGATAAAATAAGTCTGTCAATATTTTTATCGGGATATCTTTTCTGGGTTTCTATCTACCTTATTTGTCGACAAAAGTATGAGTAGTATGTCTTAGAAACTTTATTGCTTCTAACATATTGGTCAAATATAACTAAAATATTCCAGTTTTATTGGAAGTCCAGGTTTGTAAAATTGCCGGAATTAGGTTGCCAATCCAAGCATGATCTTTCTAGTAGTGACACACGTGTAACTTGATATACCATTACATCAAAGCATAACTGGGCAAATACTGCAGCACTCGTAAGTCCATCCAAACTGCGTTTTTGTTATGAGAGGAACACCGTGAATGATTTCAAGAGCCGTCAACAGTCAACAGTCGCTTGAGCATGGTATACAAGCAGCCATCGCCTGATGATGCTGCATACTTTCAGGCAAGTCCCATTGGAACAACATATGCTATACACATCCGATCTGTTATAAAACATCGTGGAAGTAAAAGTCGAATGTCTATTACAGCAATCAATATACAACCTACCATGGATCTTGGGCGAAAATATCCGTTTGTGGCCTGTTCCAAACAGCAATCGACACTAGTTTGGCCGTGATCCTGAGTCTTCGTTAAAATAATCTCACTGCGAGGTGCCTTGAGATCTTTCAAGACACTTCAGACGGCTCTCCTATCAAGGTGATTGGCAACGACATTGTTTTCCAGGCGCATGGATGCGCATGTAAAACTAATAGGAATATTTTTGTCTGTCGCAATCCCGAGTGGTACTGCACGAGCCATTAAAACGATCACAAACGGATTAACTAACAACGTCCCATATCAATGCTCCATTGGTACAATGTGTTACGGTGTTTAGGTATCGACGTGCCCCCCGACGCAGCGTGTCATCGAATTCCACACTCAGTGTGACTCTGCAGTTTTCTACCGCGCAGCAAGAGAAACAAAAGAAAAGGATCAGCAAGCGGATGCCAGTGAAAAATTTAACGTTGTACAGTACGCAAGTAGAAAATAAAGTTCGGTTTATTAACGCGTTTTTCTCTCATTCAAATACAGTCTACTGATTCCGAAACATACGGTCTGTCTAAAACGATCGCTGCTATCCCTATTTTGGTGCGCTGGATCGCAACCGCTATGTGATCTTCAAACATAAGCAAGAATAATCATTGTTCTCTAGGCATCTAATCATTCATGAGAGGAAGGCTGCCGCATCTCAACGCTCCAGTGAACTACAAGCAGCTTTTTCGAGAAGCACTCCTGAATCGAGAATTCATTTTAAGGTGCTACAATTGAATAAAAATGTTGCAAATCGTCTTTTTTCGATACTAACAAACACTGATAAAAAAGCAATGCAGATATCTATGCGTCCGACACATACATTTTTGCAATCCGATCAACAAATGATATCTATTTGTAACCACCAGGGGGTAAGTCACTCGGCCACCATGTGGTAACACCCTCAAAAACACACTCCGACACACTTCTAACACATTCATCCTGAATGATACCATTTACACGAGTAGAAGAATTGTGGCACCGAAGATTCGACCACAGGAAGGCGGTCTGCTTCGTTCCGAAGGAGAAGCGCAGCAAATTGGATTCCGTAGCAAGATCTGTCGCTTCGTTGGATACGGAGTGAATGGATACCGTCGAACTAGCAAGGGACGTCATGATTGAAGAAGTGGTACGGGATTCAGCTGCAGATGATCGAAACCGTACTCCCGAAGCAGAGCAGCAGAATGAAGAATGTTGTCAGCTAGCTGGACCCTTTCTTGAGGATCTAGAGTCGGATTCCCGTGAAGATGATCCGGAATTGGAAATCGAGGAACAGGATGATCCAGTAGACCTAGAAACAGTTCGGCGCTAGTCTACTTGTGCGTCGGTAGCGCCCTCAACGCGGAGAACTTTGAAGAAAACGTTCCAGATAGTATGTAGGAGTTACAACTTCGGATCTTTGGCATCTGTCCAAAAGCGGAAGACACAACTAGTCAGCTTCATACAGCGGTACGGCTTCGACTATCGTGAAACCCACGACCATGAGCATGACGCCAGCTTTTGCCAACCAACGTGACTACCAGACGGCTTTACCGCCGCTTTTCTCAATGGTAGTTTGTCAGAGAACTGATATGCAGCAGCCAAGAGGATTTGAGGAGGGGGATAAGGTTTGCAAGCTACGCAAATCCCTCTATGACTTAAAGCAAGCATCCAAATCGTGGAACGATCCATTCAATGTTTTTGCTACCAGAATTGGAGTTCTTCGCTATTAGGAAGATACGTGCCTGTACGTGCGCAATGAAAGAGGAAGATTTGTGTATATTTTACTGTACGTTGATGATCTCGAAGAACCGGATGGAATCCAGGTGGTGAAATGCATGTTACAGCAGGAATTAAAGATGCACGATCTAGAAGAAGTGAAAATGTTCCTTGGGTTGAAGACTGAACGCGAACAGATGGTTGGATTTATGAAGCTCAATCGACAGGGATACGTTGAGGCAGTATTGAAGCGATTTGGAATGGAGGTCTGTAGACCATTGTCCAAAAATGAATCAACTAGATAAGTCGTCCAGGGAGTACAAATTGGTTGTTTGACTTACCTGACGACTACCTCTCGTCCCGATCTGTGTGCTGCCGAATCATATATGAGACAGTTTCTGTTCACCCATACGGAAGAACACTAGACCCACCCAAAGCGGATTTTGCGCCATTTGAGTGGCCCGACTCAGCGTGGACTGGTTTAAAGAAGAACGAAGTCAGCTGATTGGTAGGTCGTAGGATTTGCAGATGCAAATTGAACAGGGTGCGAGGAAGATCGGCGATCTGTGTCTGGTACTTGTAGAAGTACTTGTTCCACATTTACGGGTCCACCACATCATGGACCACTAGAAAGCAAACGACCATTGCTCTTTTGTCGACTTAGGCCGAATGTACGACACTAGCGGATTGTATTGTGAGACAAGCTCTTCGATGTTCTTCCACACGATCCGGTACCCGGAGAAACCTTCGAGGGTAACGAATCAGCTATCGCTATCGCTGAGTCCGCAGCACCGTCGAAGAAACATAAGTGAAACTGAAATTCATAAAATAATAGGTCGTGGAGCAGAACATTTCGGTGAAATATGTCCCTACAATCGATCAAAGATCGGACATGGTCCAGGTACTTTCTCCTAGACGTGAAGGCCCGTTCCTTGTCTTGGGGATGTATTTGAGCCACCAGGTCGTTGTGTTTATGGGCATTCTTGGTCCAGTATGAACCGTTATTTTCATCAGCGTTGAGGGTTTTCACGATGAACTTACTTAGCTGGTTTGAGTGATACACGCATAATTTCCTTTTTGGTCAGCCATTCCATCCGGAGCTCCATCGGTATCTGAACTGACTCTGTGAGGAGAACATTGATTGGGGTGTCCTTAAGGAGCCCTTGAGCATATCTCAGGAATGCATTTTGTAGTGTTGGCAGAGTTTGCAGGTGAGTTTTTGCTGCTGCCATAATCCATTCGACTTCGGATGACTGCGTTTCCTATGTTGATCAGAATTTCTCTGTCGCAGAAGGAGTTTTCCACCCAGCAGTTTGATGAGGTTGAGTTTCTTTGCCACATTGTTTCGTATTTCCTGAATGTGCTTCCTGTAGCTCAGAGTCCTATTCAGCGTATAACCTAGATATTTGTGGGTGTTGTTGATGTAAATTTTCCTACCGTCCATTCTCTGTGCTTTCACCTTGATCCTTACATGATTTACCGCCTTCCTGGTGCAAATCACCGCTGCACTTTTAGGATTTCCTTTAGGAAAGCATTTCCCTTGGATTCTACTTCTTCCAAGGTTTTTCCTTTTATGACCAACGCAAAATCATCGGTATATTGCACCAGTTGACGATCTTCCGTCGAGATGTTGTGTAATGCGGTGGTATATATATATATATATATATATTAAAAAGCAGGGGTGAGAGTGGGCATCCCTGTGGCAATCCTTCGTTGATCTGGAGCTCAATGTCACCTTCATCCGTTTCTAGGATTCCGTATCTTGGTGTAAGGTACGTGTAGGTCCAGGATATTAGCTTATTTGGAATACCCGGCTCTGTCATCTTGTCGGGTAACATTTGTGTTCTGACTGAGTCAAACGTCCTAGATAGGTCCAAAAATATTACCTTCGAAATTTGACCTTCCCCATCAGTCTCTCTGATGGAATTGACGACGTAGTTTACGCATGTGGTCGAAGAGCAATTTTTTCGAAAGCCAAACGAAAGTTGTGGGATCGTGTTGTTGATTTCAACTATCTCGTCGAGCCGATTCTTATCTACCCAGTTTATCAGCTTTAGGACGTTTTGAAGATTCTAGAAGCGGATCTGCGTTCGGTTTTGGGATCGGTTTCACCGTGACTGTTCTCCAGCTTTCCAGGATGTCCTTTTCGACGAATACTCTGCTGAGCATTTCAAATATTTTTTGTTGGATATTCGGTGTTAGACCTTATAAAGATTGGACTCGGAAAAATGCGACACTTTGTTGTGGGTGTAACGCGTGGGTAAAAATTAATGAAATTTTGAGTAATACTAGTTTAGAGTAATTCTAGTGAGTAATACTAGCAACAATCAATATGCAACTAGCGATTTGAAATTGGTTCACTGTTGTAGAACCCCTTGGTCCGAAGTACACCTTGAAGCCAGCACCTTGCTATAGATATTTGCGCCTTTGTTTTGATTTGCTGTGTTATTTTGACAGAATATTTGAGAGTGTGTTCGTGTGAGTTCATTATTAGGGGCGCATTATTGAGCTTGGGACCGATATTCTAGTACTGACTGCGAAAAAAAATCGTTTTTGTATGGGACCTACTGGTCTTAGAGTTAGTCTATTATACTAGTTTGTTATGTTTATGTGTGCAACATTTTATCGCGATCTGTAAAGTAGTTTTCAAAATGCATTCGAAACAAGAAGAGCTACGCCAGCAAATCTTGGGCGTGGTGATCGATAATACTGGTCAGTCGCACAGATGGATCGGAAAAAAGCTTGGAATCCACCATTCCACCGTGTCCCGCGTTGTGAAGATGTTCCAGGAGACGAAGACCATCGAGCGGTGCGCTGGAAGCGGCCGAAAACCGAAAACGGAATACCCAGAGAAGGCGCGGAAGATAAGGCAGTACTTTAAGGATAATCCGAACCTTTCCACCCGAGACGTGGCCAAAACGGTCAATTCGTCTAAGTGGTTCGTCCAGCAGACCATGAAGCGGGCTGGGCTACGTGTTTTTAAGGTCAGGAAGGCGCCAAACCGGACTGAAAAGCAAAACACGGTGGCCAAATTGCGTGCGCGGAAGCTGTTCCGTGAGTGGCTAATCAAACCAGGCTGTCTCGTCATGGACGACGAGACATTTATCGAGGCGGACACCAAACAAATCCCCGGCCTCGAGTTTTTTGTCGGTACGTCCCGCATGGAGGGTCCGGAAAAGTTCCGAATAGAAAGATGGACAAATTCGCAAAGGAGCACCTGTTGTGGCAGGCGGACGGTACAGCAAGCCGTTCGTTACAACCGGCACCATAAACGGGTAGATTTATCGAGAGGAATGCTTGCAGAAGCGCTTGCTGCCCTTGCTCCGCTCTCACCGTTGTCCCACGCTGTTCGTGCCATTACGCCAAGCCTATAATGGATTGGTACGAAGCGAAGGGCGTTAATGTGATCCCGAAGGAGGCGAAGCAGCCAAATACACCAGAACTTCGTCCGATCGAAAAGTTTTGGGCGATAATGAAGAAGAAGTTGAAGAAAAGTGGAAAAACATTCAAAACCGATGAAGCTTTGAAGAAAAACTGGGAGAAATTGTGTAAGGAAGATGGGCAAAGCCTCGCCCAAGATCTCAGTGAAGAGAAATGTACGAGCATTCAGCTTGGGGGAGGAAATTCAATAAATAAATTATGCCAACATAGCTAATATATAGTTATTTAATCCCTGAAAATTTGAGAAGTATCCGATTTAAAATGAATTTTTTGGTGATCATTTTTGTGTGTCTCATTTTTTTCGAGCCCAGTCTTTAGTATGGCGTACGACACATTGTCCGGTCCAGGGGCAGAGTGGGTTTTCCTAGTTTTTAATACCGAAAGCAGGTTATCGTCAATTAGTGCCATTTCAAATCCCTCCAGTTCCTTCAGTGTCCTGATGGTTGGTGGTTCTGAGAGGTTTCTGTCCCACTTATTCACGAAGTATATCTGCATGAAATCATCACATAGTTGTTTGCTTAGAACTTTTTTGTTCCTCACCTGGCCGTAAGTGCAGTGTCCATACCATTTACGATATTCCACAGCTGTCGTGGGGGCGCCGTGCTAGAGATCATAGCAGATACCTCTTTGTTGTAGTTTCTTTTCGCTGCTCTCGATAGTCGTTTGAAAACTGCTCGATTCCTTTGGAGTTGTGTGAAATTGCTTACCGACTTAACCCTGTTGTGTATTCGCCAAGAGCTTCTTTTTATGTTGTATGCTTCTTCCAGCTTTGGAGACCACCACTTTTCAAAAAAAAAAATGTTTTTTATTTTTCACTATGTAGGTTGCGGCTGCGATGGATTCTTCAAGTATATCTTGCATTTCCTGTGGTGAGTATATGTATTGTGGCCGGATCGAGTTGATATTTCCCATTGCTTGTTCCTTGTTGACTCTCTTGGTGGTTCTTTTTAGAAGCTCGATGTCCCTGTCGATTTCTATTCGAATGATGAGGTGACTGCTACCAAACCCTTGTTCATCGACGGACCACTTGATATTTCAGCTCTTCCCGGTGTGGCAAGTGCGAGGTTGATGGCTGAGGCGTTTCTACCCGGTGCTGCTACTGTTGTTTTGGCTCCGTTGTTCAGTAAAACCAGGTGAGATCTACCGTTTCGTTGAAAAGAACCGTTCCTTCGTCGCAACTTGTTGCTACTGAATCCCACAATTCATGGTGTGAGTTGAAGGCTCCGGCCAGAATCAGCTCTCCTTATATTTTCCCATCAATTTCGAGGAAATATTTCAGATTCTGACAGCATTGAGGTGATGATTCGGTGGAACGTATACAGATATGATGGTCACAGGCTTGAAACCACGTTTAATTTTAACAGCAACAACTTCTATATGGTTGAATGTACCTAGCAGTACTTCTTCGACTACTAGATCTCCTTCATCTCTTCTCTTTGAGTTGAGGTTGTATTCTTTCAGCTTGAATGTTTCGGCAGGTTTGAGCCATATTCCTTGTAATGCAACAATGTCGACTTTGATATCTCTGAAGTAATTTTGCATCTCTGCTTTTGTGTCCATCGGTCGCAAACTTTTCACATTAGGTTGCAATATTACAAGATTTTTACACGCCACTGTTGCCTTTTTCGGTTTTGGTGATAGATTGGTTTATTTTTGGGCTATACTGGCTTCTTCCATTGTTTACGTTTGTCAGTTGGGCCGTACACTCCCGTTTCATTTTACTCAATTTTTGAGTTCAATTGTATCTCTTTTTCTCTCACGGAAATTTTACTCAATTTTCGTTAAAAAGTGGATCAACTCAGTTTTTCAGTAGATCCACTGTTTACGAAAATTGAGTAACATTTCCGTGAGAGTAAAATGAAGCGGGAGTGTGATGAAAAATCTGTATCGATTGATTGTTTGGTCTGAATGTGCTTCAAAAATTCACTCGACAGTTACTTTTTGTTGATTCGATTCTATTGACGGATAATTTTAGGTGGTGCATTAAGAAACTGATCATGCCGCATTATCGATGAACTAAGAAGTTTCCATTCAGCTAAGTTCGCAGAATTCGTGTCAGTTTTTTTTACTTGATATTTTTTTGAGCGAAACGCTGCATCAGACCAACGTGGTTAATTTTAATGAACGATCTTTCGCCTCATACGGCCTTAAAGTTTGGAAATCCCACATCAGAGTTCCAGAGCTACAACGAAATGGATCCATTTCAGTACAACGACGAAAACGCTACGGAGGTGATTCTAGAGCCAGCCTCCCCCTGTAGTTGCTTGGCTAAGTCGTGTAAACATTTGTAATGATATGAAAGTCATACGAGACAAGGGCAGCGATCATATGACTGTGTCTCGACCGCTGGTGTTTATTTTACAATAATCTATATCAAACTATTCTAAATGCTTTTCAATAACGTGTGTGCCGAGCAGGAAACCGATTGACCGGTTATCAAAAATTCATCGTTCTTGCCGATGGTTGCAGCCTGAACGTTCCATATGATCGCCTGACGTTCATGCGAAAATGGTTAATCAGCATGTTTGTAGCACGCATTCCAGAGGTTCGATTATGTGTTAGATGTTTATATTTTGCGGTTTGATATATGGGAAACGGAACCTTTTTTTTTCATCACATATCGAGAATTGGATTATTAGCCTTAGACTGGTTCATCTTGTGTTGTAGTCCTTTTTGATTATGTTTGACTTGACCGGATATGATATTTGAACTCGTCCGAAGTCACGAGTGTCAGGTGAGGATGCTACCCGAGCAAAGGATTATACCAAATTGATAACAAGTTCTAATACCAGGTTATCATTTTTTGATCACTGAATATGTTATCATTCAGGCGGATTAAACAGCCAAAATAACAGAATGGATAAAAAAAATACTCGTTGAATATCATAATAACTTATTTTGTTATCACTGCGAACAACTTGATAACAAATCCTGTATTGTAAGCAAATTAATTGAAATAGTATCATATTTTGTTATCAATTTGAAATCAAATTCTCATGCTAAATACTGGAAAAAATATTTTGATTAAGAGCAAAATTTGCTTGTTCAAATATGCTGTAAATATTATAGTTTAACATTTCAACTTATAACGTTCATAAAAAATAGTGTGTTCAAAATGATAACAATAGATAACAAAATTTGCCAATGGTGATAACTAAATTTGTTATGCGATAACAGCAGAAATCAAAACGGTAACTGGGATAACAGAATTTGTTACTTATATGATATCAGCTTGTTATTTTCCTTTGCAAGGGTACCCACTACCCAGTATACATTTATACATTTTTTTCCGTCGGCCTGTTTCCTCACATGGTGACAATCACCGACGCCAGGGAGACGACTTCGCCACCTGGACCCTACCTAACGACTCATGACTATGAGCCGGAACCAACGGCTTTACTTCCCTTCCGAAGGAAGACGTGACCAGATTTTTTCGCCTCAGAAAAGCCACCGACGTCGACTGGGATTGAACCCAGACCCACTGGGGTGCCAGTAGCACTCACGCTTACCACTACACCACCGAAGCCGGCAACAAGCGATTTGCAGTTGTGCCCTGAAAACGGAACCAATCGTTACATCCTCGACGTTTGTGTAAGGAGTGTATCGAAAATAAGCTATCCACAAACTTTCTTTCAAATTATGTTGAAAACCGATATTTTATTCATACAAAAAATTGATCCTTTATTGTACGAGGTTACTTGAACATAATGAAGACCGGATGAAATTTAAGTTATTCCTTCACGAATTTTCGAACTTTGGATCGAATGCTCTTCATCAAGTTCTGGACAAGTGTTGCATCGCATTTTTTGGACGCTTGAGCCCAATTTTTTTTGAACTCCTGCATGTTCCCAGCTGCCTTACCAGTCTTCTTGAAGACCTTCTTCACGATTGCCCAGTAACGTTCGATGGGTCGAAGCTGAGGGCACTTTGGTGGATTGATATTTTTTATTCAACGAAATCTATACCCTTTTCCGCAAGCCAATTGAGAGTGGTTTTGTCATAGTGAGCCGAGCTAAATCCGGCCAAAACAGTGGAGGTGTACTATGCTTCTTATATAAAGGCAACAATCTCTTCTGGAGACACTCAGATCGATAGATTTCTGCATTTATAGTTTCGGTAGTGTAAAAAATGATTGACTTCAAACCACAGGAACATATTGCTTGCCATACCAGTACCTTTCGACCGAATTTCTCCACTTGAATCGACCTGTCCGCATCGCTCACATCCTCCCCAACGACGGCAGTAAAGTATTGTGGACCTGGAAGGGTTTTTGAGTCCTCCTTTACATAGGTCTCATCGTCCATTAAAATGCATGCATCCGGACGCTGCAAAAGACGCGAATACAATTTCCGGGCCCTTGTTGCTGCTCGCTTCTTCTGTTCTGCACTTTGTGTTTCGAGATTTTCTGCTTCTTGTAGGTCTTCAGGTGATTTCGCCTCTTGATACGCTGGATCAATCCGACACTCGTACCTGCTTTTTTGGCCAAATCACGTATTGACATTGATTTGTTCTTCATGATTAGAGACACCACTTTCTGCTCCAGCTTCGGGTTGGAAGAACCGGGTTTTTTGCCTCTTCCTGGTAGCTCATCCAACACTCGCATGATGAATTCCAAACCGCTTCGCCAATTTTCGCATAGTAATACCCTTCTCACTTAGCCATGTGTCCAGAACCTTAATTTTCATTTCCTTTTCAATACGCGACATTTTGAAAACGCAGAGTTTGAACCGCACAAACAAGTAAACAAAAGAAAGCTGACAGCCAAACGCACAGCATGCAGTGTTCAGAGCTTAAAAAATCATCACAAATACATGCGTACAACGCAAATGTTGTGGATAGCTTATATTCGATACACTCCTTACTTCCAAAATCCTGTCAGTCGATCAAAATTCGACCTGTCTCTCACGAAGATAGGCATGAGTCATCTTTGAACAACTCCACAGTCGCGCACGTTAGCAATGATCATAACAAATCATTGAAAAGCAATCGTATTATGCATCCAGGTACTGAACAGCCAAGCAAGCACAGACAAATTTCCCAGAATGACAGTGTCAGCGGATTCCCCAGAACGTGCCCTAGCCAATGTTCAACAGTCTACCAAACCCATTTCTCACAATGCCGGTAAAATTTCATCTTCAATATGCTCACAGTTAGCCACTATCCGATATGAGGAAGTACAGGTTTCTCCCTTGAATCTAAAATCTCCAGCAATCAAAACAGTGCTGACAAAAGGGAATGAATATGTTTTTAGCAATTTTCGGTATGAATTTCGTAGCAAAGTAGTGCGTTAAATTGTTGGTATCGTACAGTTGATTGGATTTTAATTCTCGAGATGATTAACAAAATAAAAAATGCGATTCGTTCGAAATACAGAATTAAAACTGTGCATGGAATCTTTAATCCTCGATTTCTCATTTCGTTATCGATGCTAATATCGCCCTATTGAAAAAACCCTAGATATGGCAGTTTTTCCACAATTTTTGGTGTAAATACTCCAAATTTTAAAAACTGTCTAAAGTAGGCATGATTGCCAGCCATAATGCACCTTTGTATATCTGTGCTGGTGTCATTATCGGCGGTCACCAGTGAGCCCAGATGCACGAATTCGTCTTCCACCTCGATTTTATCACCGTCGATCTGAATTTGATTTGCACGGAGAGTCACCTCACACGAGGCGACAATTGTCACCTCGTATGTGAGAGCTAGTCGTCTCGACTCACACGCCACGCAGAATACGGCTGATTGTCTTCTCGTGTTCCTCATCTCCTCATGTACTTTGTTTTCAACGCATTAATCACCAGCCTAATCCAACCTGCTTCAGCTTTAAGTCTAATGTACATTTCCGCCATCGTCTCAAAATTACGTGCTACGATATCAACGTCGTCGGCCAAGTCAAAAAGTTGGACTGCTCTTCGAATCACACCCTCCAATGCAATGTTAAATAGCAAACACTACAATTCATTACACTGTCGTAACCCTTTCCAAGATTCAGAGGGCCTCGAGAGTGTCCCCGGTCACTCTTATCACTCGATCCATCGTTGCTTTGACCAACCGCGTCAGTTTTTCTGGAAATCTATCTTCATGCATGATCTACCATAGCTATTCTCGATCAAATGTGTCGTAAGCTGATTTGAAAGCGATAAATAGTAATGTATAGGCACGTTGTATTCGCGACATTTGTGCAGCACTAGCCAAATCGTGAAAATCTGGTCCATATCACGTCCGGGCACCCATGATTCCCACACTTGGTAATGTCCCACAAACTCCTTTGCAATTGGTGACAGGCGGTGGCAGAAAATTTGGCCCGTGGAGATTTACTGAGGCGAATTGTCTCTGATCACGTCTTGCTTCGAAGAGGAGTAAAGCCGTTGGTCCCAGCCCATGTGTTGATGGGTGTGGTATGTAAGGTTCAGTGTGTTTCCCGGGCGTGTTTGATCTTATTTTGTTACAGATTTTTTAAACAACATGATGCTGTGTTCTCTCAAAAAACATTTATTGTTGAACTCATCAAAACAAAATATCAGACGATTTTTTTGCTTTCAATACAGAACATCATTGATGTATGAACAAAAAGAAAAAAAATCAGTGCGTGTTTATATGGCGTTTTGTTGCATCGAATTCGGTTCAGTGGTTGATGAGAATTTATATGGCGGGGTCGGCTTGTTGCCCCAGGTCAAGCCGTTTGCTTCAAAACACGTCAAAATATCAAAACATAAACAATCGAGGAGTCTTTCGACGGAAACTAATCGAAAATTTTTATCGCATCACAGATACACGCACAAATTTCCCAATCTCATCGAGCTGAGTCGATTCGAATATGACACTGAGCCCTACAGATCTCGGAACGAAAGTCAGTTTTGACTGGTCAAAAATATATTAAAGTTTTTTTTTTCGATTGGTCAAAAATATGTTACATGATGTAGCATCATCAAAGGTGCATCATCGAGTCGGCAGCACTGTGCAACATCTCGTATACTACGTACTCGATTGAGGAATTCAAGTGAAGCTACAGTGAGGTTAAACATCGTAGTACTTAAAACTGAAATTCATAACAACTTTTTAGCTATGTTTCAAACTGTATGGAATTTGTCAGTATCATCATTATTGTCGATTTTCTTATCTTTTTATCACCAATCACTTCGCTTAGACAGATCGAAAAAACATTTTTAACAAGCGCCATCTACGATGTTTAACCTCACTTTCGCAATACCTGGATTCCTCCATATCAAGTAGAAATACATTTCTAGAGTTTTTTTTTTCATTAGGGCGAATCTACAATTGATAGATTCTCTCTGGGCTCGCCCTCTCTTCCATCCATAAACCAATCAGCGTTACGTTTTTCATTCAACTATTTGTAGAGTATGCTAACCAGCACTGTTGTGTTTCGATCTGTACTAAAGAATCCCTCGAAAGTTTAATAATGGCGCTGTAATGAATGAAAGAGAGCGAGCCCGGAGAGAATCTCTCAATTGTAGATTCGCCGTAATGAAAAAAACCCTAGATTTAAACAATACCCATTATTTCTGCCTACTGCGATCTACAACAAATTTGCATGGATTATTGTTTTGGTTAGGTCAAGTGGGTCAAATGCCACTGATCTGCCCGCATAACGAAAAACAATTTGCTATAAAGTCAAAACTATATTTCGAATGTACGATATATTATCACATTTTATGTTATTGTTATCGAATAGTTTAATCTCATGTTCACCATACAACCTCTACATTAACACATATTGTTAATGTATGGCATATTGTCACTGAAAGGTTTTTTATTGTCTGCACTCGGTCTTGATTATATACGAACCTTTTGGCATAGAGTACAGCCAAAATTTTGTTCGTGAAAATTTCCATTTTTTTATGGTAACCTAACTTAACCGCCTATTCAGCATATTGTTATTTGGCCTTCTACCATCTGACATATTGTTAAAACTATATAGGAGATTGTTAGTTTATAGTTGTCAACTATAAGGGTAAATGGCGTAACAATAACGGAAACGGTCGTCAACAATAAGGAAAATGGTCCAGGAAAGGTTTGTGATTATGCGTGTGGGCATTGACCGACTCTGTACCCTGGATTGTTTTGACAAATATATTTTTTTTTATACACTAAAGAGAAGGGTACACAGTCTACACTGGCCTCGCGCGCCCAATTGTTATTGTATGGTCTAATTAAAACATTGAAACTTTCCATTCGTCAATCGCACGTTTTGTGATAAATATTTCATAACCGTAGATAAGGTTGCGTTAAAGTTGAGAAATGTCTTGCACAGATTGATAAACAAATCATGATTTGAAGCTACTGACGATTTTCGGAGGCACACACAATTTCGATTTAATCTGAGGTATAACATATTGTTATCAGTAATACACTCGTTCATCGAAACTCCGCACTTTGTGAGGGTGATGTTTAATATATAATACATAGATAAAAGATATTGATTTGAATTAACTGAATGTGAACTGTTTTATTTGCGGCAGGTCAAGCAGCATGATTCAGCGTAAATAAATCTGCCGCACAGGGACGCGAAGCGAAGGAACTTTCTCATTTCAAAGTCCCATCGCAGTACACTCAATGCTGCATTCACGCGACTTGGTTGGCCTTTATCTTTGATTGAGACTTTCAAATTCCCAACCAATTGATAGTCTTCTTCAGACAACAGATTGATAATATGTTATAATAGTCGGTAGAGGATAATTTTTCCCTATCTTGATTAAAATCAATTGAAATTGCATTCCACGGGAATCGCGTAGAAACAGAATTGACTGTAGTCAATAACAATTCCCGCTTTATATAATACCTGCATGAAGGACTAACTGATTGTGATTAGCATATGCTTTCATTCATTCCAGTAAATACTGGTATAGTTTATCCTGTTTCTGTTTTATAAGCATTACATATACCAACGCATTCATGAATGTGTTTACCAACCCCCCAACGTCTTTCGCCACAATAACAGAAATAAAACTCTGTTATTTGATTATATTATTTATTACCAAGAGGATAGAACACTGCACCAGGACGTTCCTGTTATATTTTTTCGAACAGTTATATGGCATGGTTTTGGAACTGGAATAACACGATATTGTATGGAAGAATCCAGGTTGAAAAAAGAAGAAGACACCGAGTGGTGATAAAACAGACAGCTCCCATGTTAAAGTATAGGACGAACATTTTAAAATGCTTATACAAAATTCAAATAAAATTCTAATTAAAAGCGGTTTGTTGTATGATGTAAGAAAAATCCAAAACTACTCAATAAAGACATTTTCAGCAAAATAAAAAATCAATCAAAATAATGCCCCTATTGTGCAGTTTAGAATTTTTCTTACATCATACAACAAACCGCTTTTAATTAAACTTTCATTTGAGTTTATTAGAAGCATTTTAAAACGTTCGTCCTATACTTTCACATGGGAGCTGTCAGATTTATCACCACTTGGTGTCTTCTTCTTTTCAACTTGGATTCTTCTATTCCTTCTACAGAATGTCATGTATTGACTGACATGGTTTAGCAGTTCAAATACCGATGGCTCGAATTAAATTCCAAAAATCGTTTTTTCGTACACACTCAAAAAAACCCGAATTAATCCACCCTAGCAAAGGAAAATAACAAGCTGATATCATATAAGTAACAAGTTCTGTTATCCCAGTTACCGTTTTGATTTCCGCTGTTATCGCATAACAAATTTAGTTATCACCATTGGCAAATTTTGTTATCATATGTTATCATTTTGAACGCACTATTTTTTATGAACGTTAAAAGTTGAAATGTTAAACTATAAATATTTCCAGCATATTTGAACAAGCAAATTTTGCTCCTAATCAAAATATTTATTCCAGTTATTAGCATGAGAATTTGATTTCAAATTTATAACAAAATATGATACTATTTCAATAAATTTGCTTACAATACAGGATTTGTTATCAAGTTGTTCGCAGTGATAACAAAATAAGTTTTTATTATGATATTCAACGAGTGTTTTTTTGTTATCCATTTTGTTCTTTTGGCTGTTTATTCAGCCTGAATGATAACATATTCAGTGATCAACAAATGATAACCTGCTATTAGAACTTGTTATCAATTTGGTGTAATCCTTTGCTCGGGCACCGATGGTGAGACTGGACCCTTCTTACACTTCACCAGATATTTCATATATTCAGTCTATGAAATGAACTATTAGACAATCTTAACCGTCAATTTTGATTATAGACATGGATTCAAGATGCTAGATAAAAACATGTTCCTTGAAAATTTTGCAGTTATAGTTAATGCCCAGGTAACCAATAAGCAGTTCCAAAGCGTCTCTACGGCAGCCTATCAAGCATTTAAGTGGCCCAATATACGGCTGCTTTACTGCAATACTATGATAATGCTTCATTTATGCTATTTTGCATTTGAAATGCTTATTACAGGCTACAAGCATTTAAATAGCATTTGAAATGCAGCTTTACAATAGATAGCATTCAAGATGCTGATATAATGTTAATATAATGCTTGTTGCATCTGAAATGCCGATTTATGGTCAATTTACTGCATATGCTAATGCTTATTGGTTGCCTGGGTGGAGACTTTATGTAATTTTTGAACATACTCGTTGCAGTTTAAAACCGGACACTTTCCACTAAAGCCAATGGATCCTGCTCTTATTCTATAGAGTGGCATAATGTGGCATCTAGCTGTATGGTGCATAAGATGTACTATACAACGCACCAGATTTGACACAATAGAATGCAAGCTGCATCGATTGGTGCGAATGGTCTTGTCCAGTTCTGAACTGCAACGAGTATATTTTCATTTCACAATTTATGTGCACTCAGGTATTGTTTTGGTCATATCTCCATGAAGGATTATGTAATCATAATGAAATTTTGACCAGGATTTTATAACTTTGATTTGGCACCAACAAAACTAAAATCGGTACGCAAATAGCTCATTCTGTAATCGCTGACTAAACTGTTTGATTACTATTATAATAGGCCGTAAAGGACTGTTTCATTCATATCTTCGTAATGAAATATCCGAATGAAAAAAAAAACAATAACGTTCAATGGGAATGTTGTAGCTTTTATTTGCCGTCAACAGAAATGAAATCGATTAACAAACGGCTGAATGTGACATTATTTGAACGCACACACACATACACACATGTGCTCAGTTCGTCGAGCTGAGTCGAATGATATATGAAAATCGGGCCTCCGGGCCTCGGATAAAAAGTCGCGTTTTCAAACGATCTTAATACCCTTATTTTGGTGTAAGAAAGGTAATAGGGGCGTTTTATTGCTTAGTAACATTTCCGGTGATTTCACCTGAAGCACTAATTGAAAATTACTCTGAAAAATCCACTATCAACATGTCCAGTGAATACCACATGAAAATTCACGTAAATTTCATATGATTGTCTATTAGAATCTCGATCGTTGTGGAAATCACAATCATGAATTTCAAGTAATCGCTACAGGAATTCGAGATGGAAAGGAAATAAATCAACTCACTAAAAATATCTTCAAAGGGGTTTTCCGTTAAGAGATACGACAAAAAATAAAAGATTCATGAGTTGCTATTCTGAAGAAATGAAAAGGTTAGGTAGAAGAATTTATTCTTAACTACTGTTGTTTTCAATGATTATATTAAAAATTTAAGAAAAACATATTGAGCAATACTTATTGAACAGTTACCAGGGAGCTACTCACTCTGCTGTGTTTGTAATGATTGTGTTTTTGGGTCACTTGGAAGCCGTATCTGTGTTTCAACTCATCTGTCAAAACTATGAATATTTCGCACTCACAAATTAAACCCTGGTCACACTAACACCTATATTACGTGATATAGAGAATCTTGGTATGAAATGCCATGCACATTATTTTCAGTGAAAATTAGATGTATAGATCATATCAAGATTCTATATCACGTAATATAAGCTGTACTGTGAACGGGGTATTAGATGTTAAAGTTAGAGCAATACAGTATAAAATAAGACAACGAACAACACCTCCAATATTCTGCCAGAGTAAAACAGCGAATCAAAACAAAAATAAAGATTCGAGTACCGAAAAGCGCAAGAAAGTATTGCAAAGGGGAAAGTGCAGACCAATCGCAAAATTCACTAAACTTCATCAAAGTTTACAGAACTTCAGTAAAGTTTGCAGACTTTCGAAGCAAGCAAATGAAAATTTTCCAAATAGATTAGAGAACTTTCTGAAGAAGTCCCTAGAAGTTCTCCAAGAAAAAACTCCAAATAATTGATCAAAGAAATTATCAGAGAAGTTCAAAGAAATTTTCAAAAATGTTCATATATCCATATGTTCATATATTCATACATCAACATGCCGAAGATATTCAAAGTTCGCAAAATTTTAGTTAAGCTCACAGAAGTTGAAAAATAAGTTCGCTAAATTTCAGAAAAAACTACAATATCCACAAAGTTTACGCAGAGCTTCAGAATATTTGGCTAAAATTCAGCAAAGTTAAAACAAAAAGTTTAAATATTAGTCAAATTTCTTAGAAGTTCACTGACACTCCGCACAGTTATCAGAACTGAAGCATTCTTTAGTAATGTTTACCGAGCACCGAAAAATCGCTGAACTTCATCAAGATTCTTAAAACTTTAGAATACTTTGTACCATTTTAACAAAAAATGGATTTAAAAAAAAATTAAATCGTTTTTTCAAAACCTCGGACCTGACATGATCCATTTCATCAATGCAAGCAAAACAATGCATTAGGTCCTAAGTAACATTGAGAGATTCTCTTCGTCGACTTTCTCTTTGGTTAGTAGCTTGTCTATTAATTGCTGATGTTTGAACGATTTGCTGATGTTTTCAACGTATTGGATCCCTTATCGCACTTCATACTACTGTACTGTATATTGAAAATAGTTAAACATGATTTTACATAGCCGTAGGAACGCAAAGAGAAAGTCGACAAAGAGAGTCTCTCAATGTTACTGAGGACCTTATGCATTGTTTTGCTTTAATGTTTTAAAATCTTCAGAAAAGTTCATGGAAGCTTAGTAATGTTTGCAAGACTTCAAGAAAGATTAAAGAATTAGAACCAACATCGCATAACTTCAGCAGAAATCGTAGAATAATATTTGGTATAATAAAGCTCCATCTTCGTCGCTCTTGGGCGATACTTCTTCAGTTGCCTCGAACGTTTGGGGTTCCCAGTTCATGCATCACTGCATGTAAGGAGTGTATCGAATATAAGCTATCCACATACATTTGCGTTGTACGCATGTATTTGTGATGGTTTTTTATGCTCTGAACACTTCATGCAGTGCGTTTGACTGACAGCTTTCTTTTGTTTACTTGTTTGTGCGGTTCAAATTCTGCGTTTTCAAAATGTCGCGTATTGAAACGGAAGTGAAAATTAAGGTTCTGGACACATGGCTAAGCGAGAAGGGTATTACTATGCGAAAATTGGCGAAGCGGTTTGGAATTCATCATGCAAGTGTTAAAACCATCATTAATAAGTTTGGGGAACACTATTCTTTGGATGAGCTACCAGGAAGAGGCAGAAAACCCGGTTCTTCCAACCCGAAACTGGAGCAGAAAGTGGTATCTCTAATCATGAAGAACAAATCAATGTGAATACGTGATTTGGCTAAAAAAGCAGGAACGAGTGTCGGAATGATCCAGCGTATCAAGAGGCGAAACCACCTGAAGACCTACAAGAAGCAGAAAATCTCGAAACAAAGTGCAGAACAGAAGAAGCGAGCAGCAACAAGGGCCCGGAAATTGTATTCGCGTCTTTTGCAGCGTCCGGATGCATGCGTTTTGATGGACGATGAGATCTATGTAAAGGAGGACTCAATAACCCTTCCAGGCCCACAATACTTTACTGCCGTCGTTGAGGAGGATGTGAGCGATGCGGACAGGTCGATTCAAGTGGAGAAATTTGGTCGAAAGGTACTGGTATGGCAAGCAATATGTTCCTGTGGTTTGAAGTCAACCATTTTATACATTACCGGAACTATAAATGCGGAAATCTATCGATCTGAGTGTCTCCAGAAGAGACTGTTGCCTTTATATAAGAAACATAGTACACCTCCACTGTTTTGGCCGGATTTAGCGTTGGCTCACTATGCCAAAACCACTCTCAATTTGCTTGCGGAAAAGGGTATAGATTTCGTTGAGAAAAATATCAATCCACCAAATTGCCCTCAGCTTCGACCCATCGAACGTTACTGGGCAATCGTGAAGAGGGTCTTCAAGAAGACTGGTAAGGCAGCTGGGAACATGCAGGAGTTCAAAAAAATTGCGATGCAACACTTGTCCGGAACTTGATGAAGAGCATTCGATCCAAAGTGCGAAAATTCGTGAAGGAATAACTTAAATTTCATCCGGTCTTCATTATGTTCAAGTTTAACCTCGTACAATAAAGGATCAATTTTTTGTATGAATAAAATATCGGTTTTCAACATAATTTGAAAGAAAGTTTGTGGATAGCTTATTTTCGAAACACTCCTTAGACAGCGTTTTCGTGGCCTTCTTCGAAGTCACCGACATCTACCTGGCTCTCTGCTGAATATATTTTTTGCGCAATTATTTCTTCCAACATTCGCAGTAAATGACCAGCCCTCTGAAGTCTGCCGTAGTTTATACGGTTAATAATATTCGCTTCTTTATACACTTGATATAACTCGTGATTCATGCCTCTGCGCCACAAACCATTGTCTAATTTCCCGCCAAGTATTGTCCGCAGCACCTTCCGCTCAAAAACATCGAAGGCTTCCTTTTTCAACATTCACGTTTCGTGCCACCCGAAGAATCATAAATTTATACAGCAGCGCGAATTTGGTTTACATTTGTAGGTTGCGGGACCTAAGCTAGTTACGTATTTCATAAAAGGCCCTATTCACAGCGTGCAATACCTCTTCTTACTTCACGAGAAACGTCGTTGTTACATGTCACAAGTATTCCAAGGTGAACAAATTCTCCAAAAGTTTCAAAAACATTCCTATCAAACACCAACACCGCTAGGCCTCCACACTAAAAAAATATGAAAATTACAAGAAACGCAATTTAAAAAATCTCACAATTGAGGTCCACGTAACGGATTACTGCTGTATCTTTATGTGATATTTAGTTTATTCCATATATCCGTTTTACTTAATAATAAGAGTGAATCTAAATTCCATAATATTACACGACCTTCAGAAATTATATTGGTTACTCGCCATTGTCCTTTAAAATTACGAGACCTTTCATGTGAACTGAAAGACGCCTCCCTTCTTCGCATAATATGCGCTTCAGTTATATTTCGACAGTCCTCGACATGTGAACTTTCTTTTGCTTCCTGCGGCAGTAAACTGATCTGCGCATTTTTTTAAAACGGCTATTATAAGCACACTAGCAAGTCATGTACTTCGAACCAAGGGGTTCTACAACAGTGAACCAATTTCAAATCGCTAGTTGCATATTGATTGTTGTTATTCAGCTTGGGACCGAGCTTGGGACCGATGTGCTAGTACTGACTGAGCCAAGAAAAAAATCGTATTTGTATGGGACCTACTGGTCTTAGAGTTAGTCTATGTTAATAATGCGCCCTTAATAATGAACTCACACGAACACACTCACAAATGTTCTGTCAAAATAACACAGCAAATCAAACAAAGGCGCAAAAAATATGCATCGCAAGGTGCTGGCCTCAAGGCACAGAGAACAGACATCCAGGCTCAAACGACAGCTTGTGATCATAAACGGAACTGTCGATTCAAATTAGTATGGAATGTCTAATGGGGTGGCGCTAGTGTTTCAATTTTGACCTAGGGACATTGATAGAGTTGTTCTATTACTTCATCGAAGTTGGTAAACAAAGTGATGATGAAAGCATGAAATGCATGAAAGCATGAACGAACAAGGGAATACTACTGGAAAAACATTCTATAGGTATCCCAAAAACAATTATTTCTCGAGTACTTTTTCAAACAGACGTATCTGATTTTGTAAACAAAGAGGGGAAGTAAGATTCAAACGTTAAATTCTTGGAACCCTTAGCAGTTTCATGCAAACTAGGGCCAGCAGCACAAGGAACAACCTTTCCATAACACGATGGTGCTGTTACTTTCCGTGATGGTGCTGAGAGTTTTGAAAATTTTACGTTTGAATTTTACTTGCCCTCTCTGTTTACAAAATCAGATACGTCTGTTTGAAAAAGTACTCGAGATTTGTAAGTTAAGTGTGCAAGCATTGGAGAAAAGAGCAATTAACCCTCTTTGCAAAATTTAGACACAGTAGGTGGGTGGCATGGGTCAAAAATGTTCTAACGTTAGACCTTCTATCTTCCCATCACTTCCCACCAGAGAGTCACCGGGATATGCACAAGAAAGAACTCGGGTGCGGAAAAAAATCGTCGGAATAACGTCAGTATCAATAATGATTTCTTATACTTTATAGGCAGCAACCTAATGCTGTTCCACGCGTGGATTCTCTTTTTTTTACATGGGTTGCATTCTGTTGTTTTACATGGGTGCCGGATGACAGATCGGAAATTTAACTGCACGGTGAACGCTTCTTACCCAAGGGAAAAGTTATATATTTTGGATTGCTTTCACCGTGCTGGCAGTAATTAGTATGGAATGTCGCCGCATTAAGGCGCCACTATATAAGCATACACATGATTTTTTAATATATTCGTATGAGCCAATTCGTCTGTTCTCTGTGCCTCAAGGTGTACCTCGGACCAAGGGGTTCTACAACAGTGAACCAATTTCAAATCGTTAGTTGCATATTGATTGTTGTAAAAACTAAAGAGGTTACGGAATTTTGTTCAATATTACCAAGCGGAAATTTGACAATTGATCTGCATGGAACGACACGTCACCTTCACTTACGGAATAATCGAGGGAATAATCGAGCGGAATATTTATTCCGAAAGTGAAAGTGACAGCTCTCATTAGTTTGCGTGGAAACCTTACAAATTCCCATTTTATTTGTCGTTCTTTACAGGTGGAACCGACCTTAAGGGAACGTCTATTAAAGACTGTATTCGATGAAATTTGGACACAAGCAATTGTTCGTAACTTTTTAGCGTATGGGTAAAAATTATTGAAATTTTAACTGAATGTATTTCATTGTGTTGTGTCAATTGTGTAATGAGTTTCGTGAAAATCGGTCGAGTGATTTCAGTGATGGCTTCGAATGAAGAAATAGTGCGCCAACAAATTTTGGGCACTCACTTCGAAAACCCAAACGCTTCTCATCGACGGATCGGAAAACAGCTCGGAATCGCACATTCAACCGTATCTCATGTGGAAAAATGGTAGGGGCAAAAAACTTGGCACATCAAATCCGGAGAAGGCCAGGAACCAATTTAAGCGTTATCCCAACATTTCGATCAGGGATGTTGCAAAAAAGGCGAAAGTTTCAGTTTGTTTTGTGCAGAAAACAATGAAACGTTCTAGATTACATGTGTACAAGGTCCAGAAGTCGTGCAAGAAAACTGTACAGGGAGTGGCTCACAAAACCGTTCTGCATTGTGATGGACGATGAGACCTACAATAAAGCCGACACCAAACAAATGCCAGGACAGGAACACTACGTCTCCACCTCTAAGTTGACCGTTCCGGAGAGTGTACGGAAGAAGAAACTGTCGAAATTCGCCAAAAAATTCCTTGTCTGGCAAGCGATCTGCGGATGTGGCAAAATGAGTCAGCCCTTCATCACCTCTGGGACCGTCAACGGACCAATCTACAAGGACGAATGCCTCCAAAAACGACTTCTGCCCTTCTTGAGATCTCACGATGGCCCGACACTGTTTTGGGCGGATTTGGCATCTTGCCACTATGCCCGGCCCGTCTTAGACTGGTACAAAGATAATAATGTAGTTTTTGTACCAAAAGACGTCAACCCTCCAAACACTCCGGAACTTCACCCAATTGAAAAATTTTTGGCAATCATGAAGGCAAAGCTCGTTAAAACTCCAAAACTGATAGAAAATGAACTTGAACTAAAGAAAGTGTGGTTAAAAGTAAGTAAGCAAGTCGGTCCTATCATTGCCCAAAATTTGATGAAAGGGGTCAAGGCAAAGGTGTGGGCATTTGGGTTGGGAGAAGAGGTTCAATAAACCAATGATGTCAAAACTTAACCATTTAGTAGTACTTTATTTCCAGAAAGTTTGAAAAGAATCGGGCTCAAGGAAAATTTTTGTGACCTATTTTGTGTGTCCAAAATTAATCGAATACAGTCTTTAATTTCATCACGCAAAAAATGTCTATTTACAATACACCCCCCCCCCCTCAACCTTCTCACGTGTTTTGTATGGACCTTCAAATATTTTTGTATGGATCGTCACGTTTTCCCGAACCCCCTTTCCCCTTACTTACGTGACAGAATTAATGGAACTTCCCAAAACGTAACCCACATTATTTTTTTCCTGCATCGAAATTGTTCGAAAAAGAAATTTGGAATGCCCCGGTGAGATAATTTTATAAGTTTGGTCTATTTAAGGGCTTACACTCTCGACGGCCGCCATTACCCCAAAATTTAGAATTGATATTATTACTCAGAATCTGTACTAGCTATTGAATATTTCATCACAATGAGCAATCTGATGAAGTTTGAATTGATGTTCGTTCACTTAAAAATTGAGATTTATCAATTTTAAATAGCAAGGTAAGTTTGCGAGATGGAGGTAGAAGATACTAAGAAATATATGGATCAGCAATTCACCTCTATTGTCCAAATTTAGAATAGACCACGACCTAGGGAGGACCAAAAGCGTAAAATTGTCTATGAAAAATTGGTACTGTTTTTACTAGACGTTAAACACAACAAGAATTCGACCCAATCTAGGTTGGAACTAATTAAAATCTCTCGAAGCGCAAACTGTTCTACAAACGCTGTTCGTAAAAATAACGCGATGGAGATGCCCTTTCTCGCTCTGGTGAACAGGGATGCCATATTCACAGACATGTCTGTAAATTTGCAGACTTTCCATTTTTATTGCAGACTTTTTTAACGATGCAGACATTTAGCAGACATTTTATTTATATTGCAGACTTTTACAGACATTTGAAATATTTTTTGAAATTTCAAATAAAGGTATTCTATGAAGTTCGGATTTAAAACGTACGCAGTATGCAGTATAGTATTTAAACGCAATATAGTAGATACGGTAAGAAGCTTTGCTGAAATGTTTTAAAATTTCGTAGGTATCATTTAAAGTGGAAATCCTTGAAGAAACGAGAGCGGTGGGCCACTTGGAGACACAATGGGGCCGGTGATAAGTATTGTATAGGCCCTTTCCGAGGGTAAAATGGAGTCCCAATTTATGGTTGTGTTCAATCCCACGCATGTTCAAACCCATGCGAAAAATTACTGTCAAAGCGTAGGTAATATTGGTCCTTTGCTATTAAGTCACAACGAATATCAAGGTTCACAACAATACAAATCATATTTGAGAAAGTTAGAGATTTCCTCGAAAAAAAAATTCTCCTACGGTCAGGTAGAAACTTCTCGGAAGTATTGGGAGCAAGCAGTTCATGCAAGAAGAACCTTCAAAAATTCATTACCGAAGTTCAAGGGTAGAGGACTTCTCTGAAGTTTGGAATTTTTCAGAGGTTTTGGAGTTCTTCCCAGAAATTCAAGATTGAACTTCCCAGAAGTTCAGAAAAACAAACTTCCCCAAATTTCAGACGGGAGCTAACCAAGAAGGGCACTACCTATAATTTCTCAAAAATCCTGGAAAAAAAATCCTCAGGACGATGCGTCATAGAAGTCGAGGAAAAAACTTCTCTCAAGTTCAGGAAATAACTTCCCAGAAGTTTTGGAAGAAACTTCTCGAAATGTTAGTTGGAACCTCCTTGAAGTGCTTGGCAGCTTTTCCAAAGTTCAGAGGAGAACATTCTGCATTTCAGAATAAGGATTTCTCAAATTCTTTAGGGAGAAAAGAATGAAACTTTCCAGGAGCATTGGGGGTTCTTCCTTCTAATTTGAACACGAATTTCCCAATAGTTCCGGATCAAACTTCCCCAAATTTCTGGAGAAAACTTCCCAAAAGTTCAGAAGAGTCCAGAAAGTCCAGGAAGAAACTTCAAGAACAAATTTAAGGGAATTTTCCTAATAATTTTGGAATTAAATTTTCCTCGCAGTGCCGGATGGGACCAATCAGAAGTTTGGAAAGAATAAGCTCAGGAAAAAACTTCCCCGAATTTCAGGAAGAAACCTTCTAGAGAGGGCACTGCCTGTAGGGTCAAGAAGGATTTTTTCAAAAAAATCAGTAAAGAACTCCTCAGACAAGAGGACTTCTCAGAAGTTGCGAAGAGACCAAAAGTTCAGTTGGAACTATCCAGAAGTGCTAGAGAGCTTCCCTTATGTTCCAAATCAAACATTCCAGCATTTCAGAATGAGAACTGCTCGAAGTTCACAAAATCTCAGAAGTTATGGTAGATTCTTTTGATGAAATCAGGAAGAAACTTTCCAGAAGTATATCTTTCTAGTAGTTCAAGCAGGAATTTCTCAGAAATTCAGGAACAAACTTCCCCGAAGTTCAGGACAATACTCTCTGAAATTCAGAAGAGATTATTTCGGCAGTTCAGTAAAGAACTTCTCAGAAGTTCAGGAAGAAACTTATAGCAACTTAAGAAGATTTTCCAAGAAATTCTGAAGAGTACTTTCTCAAAAAATTTCAGAAACTTTCCTCGTAGTTCAGGATGGGACTTAGAAGTTTAGAAAGAAACTATGTTGAGGAAAAAAATTGCCAAATGTTTCTGGAAGATAAGGTTGGGCTCTTAAATGTGAATGTCGAAGAAAATAAGGAGTGACTGCCAAGAAGTTCACGAGGAATTTTGCCTGAAGTTCAGGAGGAAACTTCCCAGAATAAAGCAAAGAGCCTTGCAGAAGATCAGGAGAGAGTTTTCATGAAATTTAAGAGATAATCACTGACTAACCGAAGAAGCAGTCTATACAAAAATCATTCATATGACCATAATGATATTGATGATCATGAGTGATAATGACACCATATTAAAATATGGTACACACCATCAATGGTTATTGTTGTATAAAAAAAAAAAGTCTGTTGAATTTATCAAACGAAAACCAAATTTTGATTTTAAAATACAAAACTGGAAAGAGCGTTACACGGGGAAAAAAAACTATGAAAAATTGTGTCATCCATGCGAATGCTTTAAGCTTCTGTGTCACTTTTAAAATATGAAACAATAGTGTAAGGTTGCATACAATCGAAGAAATAGATGCAGACATGTTTACATAATCATACAAACAGCGATAATGACATAATTCGCTCTCTTATTACGTCTTTTCGTTGAAAGAAGTCTAATTTTCTAAAAAAAAATTTACAGACTTTTATAGACATTCCCAGACATTTAAAATTTTTATCACAGACATTTGAAAAAAAAATCTGGCATCCTTGCTGGTGAACATCAGCTGAACTGAACTGACAACAAAAGTGAGTCATTCATCCGTCGCAGTTGCTCGTGAGCAGCAGGAAAGCAAGAACAAAATACAGATCGAAATCGAACGGATCATGCACGGATTCGAGTGTAGCATTAATTTTTAGTATTTCTAGTTAAAATAAAAATATGCCGAAGGCCAGTCGAGTTTCGTCGCGAAAAAGTAGTACTCGTTCGGTCGAATTTGTGTTAGTATTAGCCGTGGTGCTGCAATCCTTCGGTACTGCCTCCGTAGTTAATGGCTCGTTACTTAGTGAAGAAAATGGAAAAAATCTGGCCAGCAACGATGCTGCCACTAATAAGGACGATGAAGATAACTTTAGAAGTAAACATTTGCTGCTTATGACCGCGACCAGTGATTTGACCCGATTTGCCCTCAACGATGAAATTCTGGTGAGATTGGTGCATAGTGAAGAAGAATGCTGGAGGCAAGAGGTTCCGGCCTTCGACGGAAGAGCACGTATCTTAGATCGAAATGATACGCATATGCAAGTGTCGGTGAAATTCTACGACCATCAGCAGAAATACTTAATAACCGATAGTGGTGGGTTGCTTAATAGCCGTCGACGACAGTGCATAATTGGTGTGTGTGCGGTGGCTGCTAACGAGCAGAAGGGCAACGATTTGTTTTACTTACCGATTTCCATCTCATCAGCGCAAACGAAGAAGAATGAGATACCGCGAATGCAGCGTAGTATCGCTGGTGATGGATACGAGGGGGTGAACAGTGTGGCAGAACCGGTGGTAGCAGCAGCAAAGACGTCTAGACAGAACCTGATGATACATGGCCTTCGCGTTGAACATGCCGATAAAGAACCGACTATAGGGGACGATGCTGTTCCGTCTGTGTTAGCTCGTTCTTCCGTAACACTCAGGCTGTTCGGAACTGGATTGAACGAGAATACGATGGTGATTTTTACAGATGAACCACATGTAATTGGAGGTTCCTGTCTGATGACGGTGACTAACAAATTTCGCGTGACTAAAGAATCCATCACCGAGCATAGTGCATTGGTACGTGTTGAGCTTCCGCCAGGGACGCCCGGACTATACTTCTATTTGTGTGCCAAGTACGAAACCACCAACGAAAGTGCTTCAGAACAGTTGGCCAGAGCGGTTTCACCCTTCATTCATCAGGGATCTGAACCGTGGATGCGCATTACTAGCCATGAACCATTTCTACCCCTTTGGGTCTCGTTAATCATCATCGTTGTCTGCCTGATGTTTTCGGCATTGTTTTCCGGTTTGAATCTGGGTTTGATGTCGCTGGATAGGACCGATCTGAAAATTCTGTGTAACACCGGTACAGAAGAGGAAAAACGTTTTGCCCGGGCCATTCAACCCGTTCGGGATCATGGAAACTTTTTGCTGTGTAGTATTCTGCTCGGAAATGTTCTGGTGAACTCGACATTTACTATATTGCTGGACAGTTTGACATCTGGATTGATTGCGGTTATTTGCTCTACAATTGCGATTGTGATTTTCGGTGAGATAACGCCGCAGGCCATCTGCTCTCGTCATGGTTTGGCCGTTGGAGCCAGAACGATCGTGATCACCAAAGCTGTTATGCTGATTACGTTTCCATTGTCTTATCCAACGTCGAAAGTGCTTGACTACATGTTGGGTGAGGAAATTGGTAACTTCTACAATCGGGAGCGCCTGAAGGAGCTCGTTAAAGTGACTACCGACATTAACGACTTGGACAAAGATGAAGTTAACGTTATCTCCGGTGTGCTGGAATTGCGGAGGAAAACTGTCGAAGATGTGATGACACGTATTGAAGATGCATTTATGTTATCGCTGGATGCTGTGCTAGATTTTGAAACCATCACCGAGATAATGAAATCAGGCTTCTCTCGCATACCGGTGTATGAGAACGATAGGAAAAACATTGTCACACTGCTGTACATCAAAGATCTAGCGTTCGTTGATCCGGACGATAACACTCAACTGAAAACGCTCTGTGAGTTCTACCAGAATCCGTGTCATTTCGTGTTCGAAGATGTAACATTGGATGTGATGTTTAAGCAGTTTAAGGAGGGCCATAAAGGTCACATGGCATTTGTACACCGAGTGAACAACGAAGGAGAAGGTGATCCGTTCTATGAAACCATTGGATTGGTTACACTCGAAGACGTCATAGAAGAGTTGATTCAGGCGGAAATTATGGATGAAACAGATGTTTTCACGGACAATCGCCGCAAGGTACGAAGAGATCGTACCAAACTTCGCCAGGACTTTACAGTATTTGCTCAGGGTCGAGGGGACACTAACTCGCAGCGTTTGCGCATTTCTCCCCAGCTTACGCTGGCCACGTTCCAGTACTTGAGCACTTCGGTGGAGGCATTTAAATTGGACATGGTTTCTGAAACGATTCTCCGTCGCCTGTTGAATCAGGACATTGTCCACCACGTCAAACATAAAGGGAAGGACCGAAACGATCCAAGCATGTTCATCGTCACCCGCGGCAAACCGGTTGACTTTTTCGTGCTTATCCTGGAAGGTCGCGTTGAAGTAACCGTCGGCAGGGAGAACTTAATTTTCGAAAGTGGCCCATTTACTTATTTCGGCACGCAAGCATTGATTCAAAACGTCGGCGTAGATATTCCGGTGGACTCTCCGCAACAAATCATGGGATCTCTACAATCACTCAACATGGATGCTTTGTTGCGCCACACCTTTATACCGGATTACACCGTCAAAGCTGTAACCGAGGTGGTGTACATTCAAATCAAGCGGAACCTGTACTTAGCGGCCAAACGTGCTACCCTGATGGAACGTTGTCAACGTGGCCACGATCATTCGATGGATCCAATCGACGACGAGGTCGAAAAGCTGCTACACTCACTGGACGAAGACGACCGAAGCTATGGAGCGGACACCATGGCTAACCTGCAAACTCCGAAGGCTAGCAAACCGACCAGCAACGCCCCGTCACCGACGACGGTGGTATCCGATCACAACAATGGACCATTGCCGCCGAGTAGTCTCAGCATCAGTGCTGCCAACATGCGCAGCAACAGTCTAGCGGTCACGTTCGACGATTCCGAGAAACCTTTGCTAACCCGTTCCAAATCCTAATGCCCGTTTCCAGAGAGCTCTTTACTTCACTGTTTTTTGCTAAGTAAGTTGAACGTAATGTTTGTAGTCCTGGTTGTAGTCAAAGATTAATATTATCATTAAAACAAAAAAACAAATCAAAGCTATTATTATATATAAGATGAATTAATAAAAGAAAGTTTTATTATTTTTGTCCTAACGTTAAAAAGAATAGTACACAGATGTGTAGTAGAATGTAAGCGAACAATTTCATCCTAGTTGGTTATAGCTCTCCCGGTGTGTTGTAAGGGAACCGTGTTCAAATGAGGTGTGTTAATTTTGCGAAGTATTCGAGAGAAATCTAAACCCTCAGCAAAAAGTATCGAACAAGGCTTCGTCTCCTCCGAACAATTTGTTAATCAACTCTCATAAACTACACAGTACCTACGTAGGTGAAATCACGTATTAAGTTCCTTTGTAGAGAAAAAAAGAAAACGAAAAGAAAAGAAGACACAGTGTCACGTTCCGGCTCGGAAAAATCCCCGCCCAACACTGACTGGAAGGCATTGATGAAACAATGCAGGTATTAGTTTTTATTTAAAGATGTTACACAGTTTACACATTTAAACACAAATCGTCCCAGAGCATTTCATTGCTGCAATTTAGAGAACTTGTTGTGCATTATCATGAATCAATGCAGGAAGTTATGCGAATAAAAATTACTTTTCACACATTTGAACGAGTGTTTATTTTCATTTCCTATCATGGCCTTGGTCTTGGTCTGCGTGTCATTAGCACTTAATTCCTTTTTTGGTTTCTACCATCAAACGCATCTCGAAAACGAGCGGAGCGAAAAATAAATCCAATGACAGAGGTGCTAAAGTACACTTTATATGCTAACTTCATTATCGATTTCATAAATCCCATATGGGGGATCTAGAGTTGAGTATGTAACGTCGAAATTGTTACTATCCTCTGTTTGATTTTTTAATACAAACTACAAGCTTATGCCATTGTTATAATCAGGACAATTTTGATATTTTTATATTTCACATTTCAGCATTTTTAGGGTGGCCACCGACTCGGGGAATCGGGAATCAACCGGAAATATGCGGGGAAAGTCGGGAGTTTTTATCACATAGAAGAAACTATACTCCCACCTTTTTCAAATGATTTGAGTAGCGTTTTTACTCGGCCCAACGATCTCATTAACGGAATGAAACAGTGTTTTTCTGCAAATCCAGCATTGCTGCATATCAGTCCCATCTTTGCTTGATTTCCTATTCATATGGGACTGATATGCGTTTCACGGCAGTATACTGCCGTTCTACGCAAAACTGTCCCATGTTGCTTTTGGTCAAATTGCAGCTTTTTCAATATATGCTTAATTTTTTAACTATATTATTAGATACAAACAAAAAATTATATACTTTGTTCTGAGTTTGTATCAAAAAAAACATCAAGTTAGATTGTCCCATGTTGAAATTCTAGGCATAAAAGTCCCACTACGACTTTTCTAAAGAGAGCTTAGAAAAAAAAATTGATTTAAGTTTACAACATTCTTTGTAGGAACAATTCAATACTCAGCATTGATAAGGGAACGTCCATTAATTACGTCACGCAAAAATTGACTTTTTACAACCCCCCCTTGTCACGTTTTTTGTATGGGCCTTCAAATTTTTTTGTATGGATCGTCAGGTTTTCCCAAAACAACCCCCCCCTCCCCCCCTTACTGCGTGACATAATTTATGGACCTTCCCTAAGGGGCTTATATGCAAACTTAAACAATGACTTTGACATGACAACATTGACATTAAATTGTCTACACTGAGGCAAAAGAACTTGAGTATTCTATAAGAATCGCTTATGAATTTGCGACAAAAGGATTCGTTATGAAAATCATAAGTTTAACCTATGACTACACTGAGAAAAAAGATTGGTAAACACAAACATATTCTAGTTTCATTTAACCGGAATTTTACGTTGAATTGGGCACAAACATCACATTAGTTTGATTTGACTACCTACGGTGGTTAAAACAAACCAAAATTTTGAGTAATTGTTTTGGGAATTATGCAGTTAAGTTCAACTGACATCCGGTTGAATTAACCATTATGTTGGTTGTTTTATTATGACAGCTACAAAAACAAACCGATTTGTTGGTTGATTCTACCAACGCTTATGGTTTGTTTCAAACAAATTTTAGTATGATTCAAAGTGCATTGCTGTTTGAAACAGCAAATGAAAACGGTTGAATCAACAAACATTTCCGTTAACATTCACCTACATTTCTACTGTTATTTCAAGAATATTTATTCAAATAATATACTAATTAGAAACATTAGATAAGTGCACATTTACAATAGACTTCTCTTTGAGAGAAATCTACAAATGTTAATGCCGATTTTCTACTATTTTCAGGGTTGTTTTTAAATTAAAATACTAAATTTTTACCTATTGTTTAGTGATAGCGTCAGAGCATGCAGCAGGACCGGATGATGGAATATGAAATAAACCAATAAAAAAGTCTGTTTCAAACTCAATTTTTAATTGTTTTTTCTCCTAACAAAATATCAGTTTGATTTTACAGCCGTTCTGGTTGAATCAATCTAAAATTTTAATTTGTTTCCCTGGGTCAACGCAACCTGTGTTTTGGTAATAATAAATCCCTCTCAAGGTGTAAACAACAAAAATATTAGCTTAGAACAACCATAATTTGTGTTGTTTTGTGGTAATATCTTTAGGTAGAAACAACCAACCTACCTGTTTGTTTCAAAACGAAATCGTTGGTTTGAAACAACAAAACGGGCTTTTAAAACAACCAGTTTTTTAGTTTGGATGTCAACCAACAAGTTTGTTGTTTCAAACGGGACTGTTTTTTCTCCGTGTAGGAAGGGGAAATTAAAAATGTTTTCACTTAAGATTGTTATTAGTTGTCGTATGAAAACCATATTCAGGTGTTATGAATAATATAAGCATTTACTAAGCAAAATCATAAGTTCAGATATACATGTTTTTACCATTTTATTCACCTGTTAAATAATGGACTAAGTTTGATAGATTAAGATGTCCTTGTTGGTAAAATAATAAATCATTTGGTACTCTTGAATGTTTTTTTTTATTAAATGAAAATCGGATTTACGGAATTTATTCATTCCTTCATTCCGTTCACATTGGAATTAATTTCGCAAATAAACAACCCGATTTGGCTGCTGCTGGCATCTTTGGTGGAAGGATGATCTTCTAGAATTTCATGATTCTACGAATGGAGTTTCTGTTAAAATAAAACATTAAATTTTTTCGGTTATATAGGGAAAAAGAAAAAAAGAAAAACTTACATCAACTAGATTTCCAGTTGTTCGTGCTGGTTCTTCCAGGGCCTGGTTACGGTACCAGTGGAATATAGACTCTGTCTTTACGCAGCAAGCAATTTGTGAGCTTTGAAGGAAATCAATTAAAATAGCAATAAAAAATAAATGGGAAATACTTGCATTTCTCTGCCGCCAATCTACAACCCAGCTCCAAATTTGTTTCATGTCTAACATGCACGAAAAGAACTTTTTTTCAGCGTAATCAAGTCGACTGCCCGCGTAAACAGTGCGATGCACACAATTTCAATAAAACATAAAATACACACTTTAGGTATGATGTTTGATTCTTATTTTTGTTTTCTTATTATTTATATGTTTTTTATATTTTATATTTATATATTTTATGTATTTTATTTGATTTATATTATTATGTATATTTTATATATCTTATATTTATATATTTTATGTACATTACATATTTTTACTTCTTATTATTATATTTGTTAAATAACTATTTTTGTATAGAATTTACATGTCAGGTATCTTCGGCATTTTGATAGTTGGCAACTTACACTATATGAATCTTTATAAGATTTGGTTTAAGGGCATAATATCAAGATGTTAGGGATCTGGAAATGTAATTTTGAGATTCTTCATACTAATTCCCATACAAACTTTGAATAGCGTGTGCAAAGCCAAATTAAAACCAAATGTGTTAAAATTTTTTGGGGACTATCAGGACCCAAATTGGCGTCGATTAAGCTTAGGGGAGCAAATATTTCGAATTTTGCATCAGCCTAGTGTACATCCCTTCCTTTATACATTCAAACCCAACACTTCATCACATCCAAATGTTTTTAAAAGATTGGTATCGGGCTACTTACAGCACTGCGGTTTCTTTTTTTTTATCTTTTTTTTAAGGTTTACTGGCGAGACTCCGAATATAGTAGAAACCTCTACGCCAGGCCTTTGATAATATCGTTGCGTAAATCCTTTCGAATCATTTTGCCAGCCGTGCAAGGATGATGTCGTCGATAAAGACAGTGTTGACACTGTCTCAAAAGGTGTTAAATTTTCAAGTTTGCTTCCCCTTTCTTTCAGTCATGTTCATGTCCACTGTTTAGTAAGGTGTCGTTTCGTGTTTTGGTTATTTAGTTTGTCAGTTTGTTTTCTTCAGTCTTTTGTAGTTAAGAATGTCATTTATGTGCTGTGAAAGTCTGTTTGAGCAGTTTTCTCCAATCAAAAATTGTCGAGATATTTGAATTCTACCAGTTTTAGTCATTTCTAATTTAATGCTTTTAAATTTATGCTAGAAATGTTAGAGGGCGTTTTGTAACTTCTTCAGTCATTAATAGGTTAATAGATGTCTAGTTCTCATGTGCTCTGAAATTCATCGATGTATACCTCGTCTAACTTCATTTGGATGACCTATCACTTTGTCCGTCTTAGTCCGTTCTTGTCTTCTGCGTTATTCGGTTAAATTCTATATTTCTGTTGAGGAATTGTTTACGTTTACTTGTCTGTTAATTGCCTTCTTTTTATTTGTCTGATACTAATCTCTAAGCTCAAAGTCGCTTCAAAGCTTCAAAGTCTGACAGCAAGTGCAGCCTAACAATCTTGGTCAGCTATTAGATTCACTTTTCGGTGGCAAGGTAAAGCTTCATCACGCCTAATCCCTATCTATTATTGAAAAATTATCGAGAAAGAAGCCGTTATAAGATTGTTTGTATACCATAGTTATAATGTGTATTTTTATTATAGCTCTTTGAAATGAGAAATAACAACATAAGAATGGTGCCACGTTCGTAGTTTTAACCGAACTTCGACTCAGTGAATCCAACAGTCGGTTCCCTACAAATGTCAATAATCTTGAACACATTGTGTACCAATATATACCTGTCTAGCTAGATTTATAATTAAGCGTGGCTTCGGCTCATCATGCGACGGAACGCTAAGAAAGGTGTTGCAGCCAAGAAGAAATCCCACATCATTATTACTGAGGAAAGAGTTCTATTAGACTGCACCAGCATTCAAGGCTCCTAGACAGGATGTCCGTTCGATCACATCTGTAAAATCAGTGCATCAATGCCAGATATGTGACGCGGCATTAAATCAAAATATTCAAGATGTGATACTACCACGTCAGGATATGTCTTTGGTTACCATCTCAATGCTGATGGCGTAGGCCCACCCATCGTGTCCAGATCACATATCCGAGGGGAGGGTAATATTTTACATACAAAAATAATCTTATTGTTTGTAATAACACAGATTCCATCGAAACTCAGCGACATCTTCAAATGCCAATCATAAATTTGTGGGTTTTGTCACGAATATTACCAGCACTACAAAATAGTGATGCAAAACATAAAACGTTTTGTTCATCAATTACAACTTTTGCAACATGGGACAGTTATACGTAGAACGGCAGTATAGTACATGGATGGCCCGGTTGTTAATAGGAAGGCGTTCAAAAATTGACTGGGGAAATCAGGGATCTGTGAGCCAGCCCGCAGATTTTTCGTAAACTTTTGACGTAGACTACGTCTTACGGCAAGGGTAGGGTGTCAATTGAAAATCTAAAAATAAGCGACCGTCACGAAATATTGTTACAAATTAAACGCTAATAACTCAATATATGCACAATAGATTTTCAAGATGTTCACATCAATCGGTTGTAAATTTTCCCGCGTAGCATTTCAATTATCAAACATTATCGGTTAACAATTTTAAACTATTGAAAATAATCAAAATAAGAGGTGATGTCTTATTATGGCGATTTTTCAGAGTAAATTTAATAAATGCGCTGTACTTCCCTATCTCAGACTTCAAATTTAAGTAAGGAACGCCTCACACATTTCAGTGCATGATATAAAAAGGGGTCACCCTAAAATTTTCTTCATTCACTCAGCAGCTACGGAGCTGTGTAAGCGGATATGGCCAGTAATGCCCTGGCAGCTGGCGGTTGCGCGTGCCACTTTCGTTCACTTCAATCCGATACGAGTTACAAATAAAACCATACACACTGACGTTGTAACATACAACAAGCCGACCTAATTTCGCTACCCGATCCAGTTTGGAACTGGATCCAAAACGAATTCAAGACTAAAGGGTGTTTCGATCAAAATTTGGTCGACTTAAACTTGACGCATTTTTTTCATCGTGCATTAAAAAATTTCGCACACCCCTCATTTTGAAGATGTGTGCGGTTCAGTTATCAAAATGTCGTCGAAGGGAGGGAAAATCCAACCTACTCTCACACCAAGTTGGCGAAATTGTTACCAACGTATTAAAAAAGCTGGATCGGGGGGAAATCGAAAGCCGGAGGCCACAGCGACGACAAAAAGAGTTGCCCGCTGTTTCGAGCGGAAGCCCAACGCAAAGAAGCTGGAAGCTAAAAAACGAGCTGGACTGTCGACTTACAAGAATGTGGTGACTCCAAATCCCGTCGATAAACAAAACACGTCGGTCAAAGCACGATCGCGCTTGCGTGGTACAGGACGATGAAACTACTGTCAAGGCAGACTTTAAACCGCTTCCTGGACAGAAATTTTATACGGCAACCGGACGGGGAAAGGTGGCAAATACTTTCAAGCACATTAAACTGTCATAGTTCGCGAAGAAATATATAATGAGGCAGGCTATCTGTACCTGTGGCTTGAAGAGCAACGTTTACATTGCGACCGGAACCGTCAACCAGGAAATTTATCTGAGCGAGTGCCTACAAAAACATCTACTGTCTTTCCTTAAGCGACACAATTGTTCCGTTCTTTTTTGGCCGGATTTGGCATCTTGCCATTACGGAAAAAAGGCCATGGAGTTGTATGCTGCCAACAACGTTCAAGTGGTGCCCAAGGACAAGAACCCTCCCAACACGACCGAGCTCCGCCCAATTGAACAATATTAGGCCATCGTCAAGCGGAACCTTAAGAAGACTCAAAAAGTTGTTGTGAGCGAGAAACACTTCAAGGCAAACTGGCGTTCTGCGGCAAATAAAATGGACACGGAGACTGTGAAAAATCTTATGGCAGGTGTTAAACGAAAGACCCGGCAATTCGCATTCGCTAATAAGGAAGCTGAGCTGAATATTTCTCCTGCATTCGGCATTAACTGAACTTTAAAAAGAAAACGAATTTGACTTATTAGTAAAAATTTTGATCGACTCACACACATTACTGTTTGACCAAATTTTGATCGGAACACCCTTTATCTGCATGGCTTCTGCAAAATAACAAGCAATTTTTTAAGACAACTGATCTATAGTTTTATACATCGAGGAATTCTCGGATGATCTGTGACGGTTGAAAAAAGATTGATCTATAATGAACTATACAACGTATGTAAATCGACGAAAATGAGGCTGTTCGGTTTGCGAACACGTCGATAAAATATTATCCTAAGTCAGTTGATTCCTTTAGGAATAAATTTGATGGTCCCTGGATTGAAAATTTATCAAATTACTTTGCAAGCTCTTGGAATGATTCCACAAAAACATCGTTAAATGTATTTCTATTTTCATACATAACGCCATCAGGTAATGGCTTGCAAACAATGTCCACCAAGTCGATGGAATAAGGAGTGTATCGAAAATAAGCTATCCACAAACTTTTTTTCAAATTATGTTGAAAACCGATATTTTATTCATACAAAAAATTGATCCTTTATTATACGAGGTTAAACTTGAACATAATGAAGACCGGATGAAATTTAAGTTATTCCTTCACGAATTTTCGAACTTTGGATCGAATGCTCTTCATCAAGTTCCGGACAAGTGTTGCATCGCATTTTTTGGACGCTTGAGCCCAGTTTTTTTTTGAACTCCTGCATGTTCCCAGCTGCCTTACCAGTCTTCTTGAAGACCCTCTTCACGTTTGTCCAGTAACGTTCGATGGGTCGAAGCTGAGGGCAATTTGGTGGATTGATATTTTTCTCAACGAAATCTATACCCTTTTCCGCAAGCTAATTGAGAGTGGTTTTGGCATAGTGAGCCGACGCTAAATCCGGCCAAAACAGTGAAGGTGTACTATGCTTCTTATATAAAGGCAACAATCTCTTCTGGAGACACTCAGATCGATAGATTTCCGCATTTATAGTTCCGGTAGTGTAAAAAATGGTTGACTTCAAACCACAGGAACATATTGCTTGCCATACCAGTACCTTTTGACCGAATTTCTCCACTTGAATCGACCTGTCCGCATCGCTCACATCCTCCCCAACGACGGCAGTAAAGTATTGTGGACCTGGAAGGGTTATTGAGTCCTCCTTTAAATAGGTCTCATCGTCCAACAAAACGCATGCATCCTTCTTCTGTTCTGCACTTTGTTTCGAGATTTTCTGCTTCTTGTAGGTCTTCAGGTGGTTTCGCCTCTTGATACGCTGGTTCCTGCGATCATTCCGACACTAGTTCCTGCTTTTTTAGCCAAATCACGTATTGACATTGATTTATTCTTCATGATTAGAGATACCACTTTCTGCTCCAGTTTCGGGTTGGAAGAACCGGGTTTTCTGCCTCTTCCTGGTAGCTCATCCAAAGAATAGTGTTCCCCAAACTTATTAATGATGATTTTAACACTCGCATGATGAATTCCAAACCGCTTCGCCAATTTTCGCATAGTAATACCCTTCTCACTTAGTCAGGTGTCCAGAACCTTAATTTTCACTTCCTTTTCAATACGCGACATTTTGAAAACGCAGAATTTGAACCGCACAAACAAGTAAACAAAAGAAAGCTGACAGTCAAACGCGCAGCATGCAGTGTTCAGAGCATAAAAAACCATCACAAATACATGCGTACAACGCAAATGTATGTGGATAGCTTATATTCGATACACTCCTTATGTCTACTCTACTAAAAACCTCATCTTAACATACTGTGGACTTAAGAGCATTTGTCATATTTTAAGAGTGCAGGGATAGCAAACAACCACCCTTATTTTCGTTTGTTTTTGTATGGAAAATATTGCGAACTTAAACGTCTATATGGGCGAATTCTTTTGGAGATTATCAATGTTTTCTTATATTCTCTGGATTTTTTTTTTCAAATTTGGGAGCAATTCTTAAGCCAGTAATAATAAAGATAATAAAGCAATTGACCTTTAGTCTGGGGGTAAGCCGAGGAATGTTAGTGACGACATGGTCAAAACTATGTTAAGGAAGAGTATACGAAGATTACCAAAGCATTAAACACTATGCTATGCAAATTTGGTGAAGATTCGACCAGCCTGAGCCATGTTACAACGAAAAGAAAAACGAGTAGTTTTTAACGTTTCGTGTAATTTGTATAGGATCGAAAAACACACGTAAACTTTGAAGCTTGTTTTCTCGAAAGAAGAATTTTATCATTGACTCCTTGATTTCTCATCATGTCAAGTTAAGTTCAACAGAATTCGATGTTCTTAATAGTCATTGCAAGAGGATTTCTTAGCTTTTTTCGGAAAATTAGAAGAAATCTGCACAATGTAAACGAAATACGAGTATCTGTCAAGATTAGCAAAGGTAGTTGGAATTAAATGAAATATACTAATTTTTCTACTCAGTTTTAGTTACAGGTATTCCACTAAACAGCTCAAACTCTCTAGGATTCAAGATTTTCAGAATCACAAGAAAACAAATAAAGACCGTTCGATTGAAGAATCGATTTCAATTTTTATTTTGCCACAAAATTGCCATAGTTTGAGAAATGCTACACCCGGTCGTTGAAAACGATACCTTCATTACGATTACTCAATGTAAAGTCAGACGACGGGCCTTTTTTCCCAAATCAACATAACTAAAGTTGAACATGCTTCATACTCGTGCCGTGCGCTCTACTCCATAATTCCACACGTGATAATTGAATGTCAGCAGTTTTTTTTCTTCAAATCTATAAATAAGTGCCACCGTTCTCATTTCTAAAAATGTTATCCCGTTTCTTATGCAGCAGGAGACGTCTACGGTATGGTTCATCGGTGCTGCACGTTCCCATTCATATCGCATTTGAAATTCGCAGTTAAAGTGCCGGAACTTTAAACCTCGCTATATCTGGATTAAATTAATCACAGTTCACATACCGAACGCGAAATCACAGCACCTCTAAAAGCGATAACTTGATTGTCTTATCAATGCCTACCTATCCTTATCTCATTGCTCTGTTTGATCGCGGTTCTACCTCGTAATTGCGTGGTGTTCCACTTTATACCTTCATGGTGATTGTTAATAAATACCTGATAGACATCCGCTCGATTGTGATTGTCAAGCTACCCAAGCTGGTTTGTGTAATCCTTTTGAGATTGTAGACTTCCTTTAATCAATAGTCTATTGGTGGTTGGGATTCAGAATAAACTCAAACTTTTGATCAATTTGTTGATTTCGTTATTGTCGCCTTTCAACTGACGAACCCTTGTGGTGTTCTTCAACAGATAGCATAGCATAGCATTTGCCGACCATACACAATCCTGGTTTAGCTGTTGTAGAGACGATAGAAGCGCCAGAAGGGCTGACTTGGGTATGACAGGCTCTTCATCCATCGATCTCTTTGCACAACACCTGACCAGGCCCTTCATGATCAGCAAGGGATGGGGGGGAAGTGTTGATTAGATGTCTACTTAAAAAGATGCTGAGAACTTATGCTAGCTTCATAGACATCTGGAGTTGGTAGTTGGATGGCATTGTGCGGGAGGCTTTCGTTGGCAAGAAAGCGTATGTATATTTATATATTTATAGGTCGTTGGGAGTGAGGAAGCTAAGTAAGGCAATGCATTCCTTTGTTGTAAGCTTTTCTGGTCTGGAACATAGGTGATTCCTACTTGTATCCAGGCTCTTCTTGCGAGGATTTTGTCTTTCGGTTGGAACATGAGCACTAACTCTTGTACTAGCCATTAATGGCTTATTGTTATAGCGTCATTACTTGCTTTCAGGAAAGAGAAGAAGGATGCATTGTCACTAAGTCTAAACTGCCCACACACACTATTTATTTCTTTATTTCATGTTTCTTCCAGTCTATCATATGCATAGGAATAATATGTTTTGGGCTGTCCAACAGTACTCAACAATAAATAATCCTTCGCTGCTAAGCGGCAGCTATGGCACCACAGTTTCGTTTGAGTGTGCTCTTTTTTCTTCCCTTCTTTGTTAACCATGGCTATTTCGCACCGGTAACGTGAAGCCTGTTATCTTTTTCATTTGCTCATTTTTAAACGAAGTATCACGTTTGTCGTCACTGTCACTTATACAATATTATTAGTTCATGTATGCGGATTGCGGAGATGAAGAAAACATTTTCATGATCGGAAAGCAATCCGCATGCTTATAATCAGTCCCGGCAATTGGGAACTTCATTCGATCGCTATCAAATTTTCTGAGTTTAATGTTCTAATTATAGATTACATACAGCTTCATCAAATATCCTACACGCTAAGATGAGAATATCTAAAATTAGGTATTATTTTTACCTAAAATTAGGTATTGTTGACAATACCCAAAATATCGGTAACATTAAACGAAAATAAACAATACCTGAGAGCACATAATTGTGAGATGAAAATATACTCGTTGCAGTGCAAAACCAAACAAGACCAATCACACCAATCGATGCCGCTTGCATTCTATTGTGTCGCATCTGGTGCGTTGTATAGCACATACAGCGGACTAGCCACACTATGCGACTCTATAGAATTAGAGCAGCATCGATTGGCTCGAGTGGGCTAGTTTTGAACTGCAACGAGTATATTCGAAAATGAAACAAAGTCTCCATTTACTATTTTCAACGAACATGTACTTATTGAGCATCTTGAATCCATATCTATAATCAAAATTGACGCTAAGGATTGTCTTATAATTCATTCTGTGGAATAAATATACGAAATTTCTAATATTTGTGTAATTTCTTCTCTTATATAATAGGTCGTTAAACACTTTTAATGTCAATGTTTTAATAACTTTGATAAACAATATATTCAGGATTGACAAATAGTTCATTTTATAAACTAAATGTATGACATATCGAATATTCCTGGATCTTCTTGAAATTTCTGATGAAAATATGTATCCAGTACCATATTGGCCACATTTGAGTTCATAATTCTGGTAAAGTGTAAGAAGGGTTCAGTCTCACCATCGGTGGATTAAAGCGGGTTTTTGACGTAGACTACGTCTTACGGCAAGGGTAGGATGTCAATTGAAAATCTAAAAATAATCGACCGTCACGAAATATTGTTACAAATTAAACGCTAATAACTTCATAAATACTCCATAGATTTTGAAGATGTTTACATCAATCGGTTGAAAATTTTCCCGCGTATCAGTTCAACTGTCAAAAATTATCCATTAACAAATTTAAACTATTGAAAATAACCAAAATAAGAGGTGATGTCTTATGAAGCCGATTTTTCAGAGTAAATTTACTAACTGCGCTGTACTTTCCTATCACAGATTTCAAATTTAAGTAAGGAACGTCTCATACGTGTCAGTGTACGATATAAAACGGGGACACCTTAAAATTTTCGCTCATTCCAGTTTTACCAAGCGACACGATCGGTCGTGTTCTTCGCTCGCGCTGTGATAAGTTTTTTTTCGGTTTTCTCGCTCTCTCGTTTCGGTGCGTGGTGCACTGTCTGCTGTCGCGTTGTGTGATACACAGCCCAACCCCTATATGGGGAAGCCGCCGCCAAGTGATGCCGGCACAAGTTAGACCGGGAAACGTTCCCATACAAAAACAGCGGACGATGTGCTGGCGTCCAAGAAGCTACTGGCGAACAACCGCTACGCCATTCTGGAAAACGGTGCAGAACCGCAAATCTAAAAAAAGGAGAAATTACCGCCCTTTTTTGTGAAGGGATTTCCGGAAGGTTTCCTTGAGAAAGTTTACTTTTTCATCAACAAGGGCCTAAGGTGCACTATCCAACTCTGCTCGCAGGGTTACAAAGTGATGGTTACGTCGCTACCTCACTTCAACGCCTTCAAGGAGCTCCTGAAGCGGTCTGAAGTGCAATATTTCACGCACGATATCGCAGCCAACAAACCGTTCAAGGTGGTTTTGCGTGGTCTGCCTGAAAAGAAGACGGAGGATCTGACCGAGAAAAAATCCAACGGTCTCAAGCCGATCCAGATCAATAAAATGCGTCGGCACGACACCTCTCGAAGTTATCGGGACCAACTGTACCAGATACACTTCGAGAAGAACTCGACGTGTCTGAAAGATCTGAGAAACATCAGAGCATTGTTCCACATTGCCGTCAAGTGGGACCGATACCAACCGATCCACCGGGATGTCACTTAGTGCCAGAACTGCCTGATGTTCGGTCACGGGACCAGAAATTGCCACATGGAAAAGCGATGCATCAATTGTGGCAAGCATCACCTAACCGATGCCTGTGAGCGGATGGAGGACGCTGTTCCAGTGTGTGCCAACTGCGGCAGCATCCGGAACTATCGACGACGCAGCTCTAACAACGGAGGAAGTCGTTGCTATTCTAACACAGGCTACCATCATCAAGAGGACCTGCCGAACACGATCGGAACAAATCCAAGCCATTGTTGCGTTCATCAATGGACCGTTAAATAATTAGGATATCAAATTATAACGCTTGCTCGATCAAGAACAAGCAAATCGAATCCATCGACTTCCTCAACTACCGTGCCATCGACATCGCAGTCATCACCGAAACGAATCTCAAGCCTGAAATCAACGTGTTCCTTCCGGATTTTCGTCTGATCTGACTCGATCGAACTACTTCCGTCGGCGGGGGAGTCGCCATTGCCCTACGGAAAAACATCAACTGCCAGCTGCTTCCGAGCTTCCAGCTACAACTAATCGAAGCCATCGGAGTCAAGGTCGATTCCTCAGTAGGTCCCATCACCATTATCGCGACCTACTGTCCGAGGCAAGCCAGCACCACCAATGGAACGATAACGCTTCTACGAAACGACATACGTAAGCTAACTCGGAGGCATGAACAATTTATAATCGCCGGCGACCTAAATGCGAAACACGGACAATTGAAAACGTTTTGGAACAAACAGCACGAAGCGTACACGACATTTCTGGTGTCCCCACCCCAGTTCCTCTGCCTCAATCGCGCCTCTGTAAATGGGGGGTAGAGATTAGTCTCCGCTCTAGTCAGTTCATGGCTGCACTTTGCCAGCCTCGCAGTCTGCGAAGGGTCCACAGGTCGCTTTCTACTTAATCGATCCACCTTGCACGTTGCGCGCTACTTCATCTTGTGCCCGTTGGATTTCTATCGTGAATCATGTCCAGCCCACGGTAGTCGACCGATTTAAGGGGTGTGAACGATGGGAGGTTCTCGCAGCAACTGACGCAAGCCAGGTTCGTTCGCCTTTCCCGTCTTTCATCTGCACTCCGCCGTAGATCTTACGCAGCACTTTCCCTTCTAAGACAACAAGGGTGCATTACTCGTCCACGATCGCTGTGCATGTTTCGTGGCCGTAGAGGAGTTCCGATCAAATTAAGGTCTTGTAGGTAGTCAACTTTGCTCGATCTTAGTATCCTTCAGAGTCGAAAGTTGGCACGCATAGGGGGCTACGTTTGGCAAAAATCAAGAAGCTTCGTTGCCTAATACTGATCAACATTCAAGCTTATTAATAGGGAATGTTCTTTTGTTCTATTTATCAAAAAGTGTTCAGCGAGGTTAATAAATAATTCGTTATTTATTTATTTACAAAATAAAAAATAATCAACTTCTACAAACATGTACCACAGCTTGTATGCTACATATGAAAAACGGAATTGAAATTTAGGACTTACCTAGTGTCCTACTGTATACCAGTATACCATTCCTGGTAGCAGTGCAGGAAATATTTGTGTGCCAATATTCATTCATGCTCTATAATACGCTTTTTCATAAGACTTCATAAGTGGATTGTTAATATTCGCAGCTCACAGCTTATCGAAAAGTGATAAATAGACGGCATCGCAATCCTGTGCCATTGAGTCCTGTATGTTCCGCGGTGGTTCAACCACCTCCAAGTGAATGTCGTACTGCTGGTCCAATCCGATATAGCCATCGGACATGAGATACACGGTATAAATACAGCGACCTTAAAAAAGAATGGTTGATTTTCGGAGTCCACCAGAATATCAATTGTAAGTGACATACCTAATCGTTTCGGAGCGTAGAAGCACAGTTGATGGGAACTTTTGTTGCTGCGGTAAACACATCGTTTTAAAGCAATCAACTCCGCCTCCGCTTGATGGCCGAGCGTAAGGAACCAACCTTCATCTTTGCCCTTGGGGAATTTGGGACAGTGGATGTGTAACGTTTCGAAACTTCCCAATCGGATGATTTGAACGTTCAGCACGTATTCCTGGCCGGCGTAGATTTCCATCCATGTTTCGCGAGTCTGCGGTTGAACAACCGGACGGTCCGCATTCGGCTCGCTGCCATACGGTCCACGAACTGCGAGTTGAACATTGATGGCGGGGAGTGAACATATGACTTTGTAGATTTGTTCGATCTCTGGTTCTTCGAACTCCTGCCTCAGAGGACCGGCGAGGTTTTCGTACTTTCGGTGACACTTTTCCTTCAGTGCTGGAAGAGTTAGGAATGGGTGACTGCAAGGGGAAAGGGTGGTTAGTTAATGGTTGGTGGCCTTTTGAATGCTCTTCCTAATCTCACTACTCACTCTAGTCTAATTTTGTTGAAAACGTGAGCATTGTGGGGTTCGACGTTCGGGAGTGTCATCACCACTGGATCGTCTATCCAACGAGCTTGAACGATACATTGCATTAGTTGCTGGATTCGGAGGGTGCTCACGAGCCATCCTCGTTCCGCCGTGATGTCGATCATGGCCTGAAGGTGGAAGGTGTATGTTATAAGTAATATGGTTGACGCCCATTTTGGCACGCTTCTTACCTGAACGATACGGATCGATTGATCCAGAACGGACTTCGTATCGGTCCCGTAGTCGGAATTCGGTAGTGGCAAACGGGAGAAATGGGCCTGCATCAGTAGGAACACTTTGGTGTGTGGATTGTCCACGGAGAGGGGATCGATTTTCAGTCGGCATAACTTGGCTAGGTCACTAAAAAAGGGGGGGAAAAGTCAGTAAAGAGAATGGAGGTAGCCCGAGCAAAGGTTTATACCAAATTGATAACAAGTTCTAATATCAGATTATCAGAGTTTGATCACTAAATATGTTATCATTTAGGCTGAATAAACAGCCAAAATAACAAAAGAGATGACAAACTAATATCACAATATGAACTCGTTTTATTATCATCGAGTTCATTTTGATAACAAATTTTGTGCTAAGAACAAATTGCTTGAGATAATTTCAAATTATGTTATCGACATGATATCAAATTCACACACCAATAACTAAAGTAGTGCTTCAAGTGAGAAGCTCAATTTCATTTCCATCATATTCTGGTAATATTCAGCATCCGTCAGCATGCTCGTAGAATTCAGTAACATTCGTCAAAAATCATCTTTAAAAATTGATAACAGATGATAACGACTGTTCCAGAAAGTATAAGCACACCTTATTTTAACGGTCACTTTGAATATAATGAAATATTTCAACATGTTTTGGCTGCGTCCTTTTGTTTGCACGTTTCTGAATGACATAGCATCAAAAAAGTGCTCAGTTTTGGGATACCTATCAAAATGCGCGGTCTTACTCCGGAACAACGAAAAAGTATCGTGCACAAATGGTGCACTATGAGCGAAAGCTCCTTGAGAAAATTGTCCAAGGAAGAGGGTTTAAGTGTCGGAGCGGTACGATCTGCGATTCGAAAATATAGAGAACAGTATACGTTTGAAGATGTGCCGAAGAGTGGTCGGAAATCCGGTCCTGTTAGTCCGGATATCGATAAAAAGATCAGGGATGCATACAAGCGAAAACCAGCCACTTCCGTTTAGGATGTTGCGAAAAAACTAGGGACCTCATCGAGTAACGTCATGCGTGCCAAGGAAAGACTTGAGCTAAAAACATACCGGAAGCAGAAAACACTCACAAGGTGTTGAACCACCCGGTTCATACAGCAACGCTTTATTTCTGACTGCCAATCTGGCAACCCTTCTCTACTTTGACATTACTGCTTCCGCTGTGAAGAGCTATTTTTTTGACATATTTATTTTCCGTCGGCCTATTTCCTCACACGACTCCACCACCTGATCCTACCTAACGACTCATGACTATGAACCGGGACCAACGGTTTTACTTCCTTCCGAAGGAAGACGTGACCAGACTTTTCGCTCAGAAAAACCACCGACGTCGACTGGGATTGAACCCAGATCCACTGGTGCCATAGCAGTCATGCTTACCACTACACCACCGACGCCGGCATTGAAGAGCTATTGAATAAAGTCATTCTTTCTGTACTGAGTGAACACACGTGTTTTTACTTTATTACTTCACTGAGCACACGTGTTTCAATCCAGATTTACTCATCAGGTTATGCGCCCAGCATCAACAGTGCCTGAGAATATTTTTCGGGACCTGTAATCGGAGGCGAAAAAAAATGGAACTTTTCGAAAGTATGCGTTGTCCGATTAAATAATCGTAACTACCGGTCGTGGGCGTTCAAAGTCCAAATGCTCATGATGAGAGAAGGAACGTGGAAGTACGTTTCTCCGGGTACTCCCCCTATTCCGGTCACCGTGGATTGGAACGTAGGTGCCGAGAAGGCGAGAGCGCTGCTGGTAGAGGACGGCCAGTACAGTCTCATCATGGCAAAAACGACGACGAAAAGTACGTGGGACGAACAGAAAACGCACCATCACAAAGCAACTTTAACGGGAAAAGTCTCGCTGCTAAAGGAGATCTGCAGCACTTCGGGAAGGCCAGAGCATGGAGGAATTCATTTACGGAATGGAGGAGCTCTACTCCCGTTTGGAAAACGCGGGTGAAAAGCTCTCGGAATATATGCAGGTTGCAATGAATCTGCGCAGCACTCCGAAGGCGTTCGAAGCTCTGACCACCGCGCTGGAGAGCCGGTCGGATGCGGAGCTGAAGAGGGATTTGGTAAAAGCAAAACTCATCGACGAGAACGAGAAGCTGTTCAGCGAAAAATGTTCGGAGGAGCGCTTGCTGAAAGCGGAACACGGAACAAAGTCTGTCTCTGCTGCGGTTTGCTTCTTTTGCGGGAAACCAGGACACAAAAAGCGCAACTGTAAGGAGTTCCTGTCGCAGATGAGTGGTGGTGAAAGCAGCGATAAGAAGAAGAACAAACCGAAGCAAGAACAAAAAGTGAAACAAGTTCGCGAAAACGACTCAATGTCGTTCACGTTTATGGTGCGGCAAATTACAGACGTAAATCGATCTCGTTCTTGGTTGATCGACTCAGGCGCGACGTCACATATGTGCAACGACAGAGAGGCGTTTCTCCGGATGGAGTTGGGATCGCGTTCAAGTGTTATTGTCGCGGACGGTACTGAAAATCGCGTCGATGGCGTCGGACATTGTTTCATCGAGTGCGTTAATGACAGCGGTGAAGCGATCCAGCTGACGTTAACGGGTGTGCTGTACGTCCCCTCCCTGGACGGAAACATGATTTCGGTCAGCAAGCTTGCATCGAAAGGTGTACGGGCTGAATTCGACGAATCTGGTTGCAAGTTGGTGTACGGGAAAGATGTGGTCGCAGTCGGTGACAAGAAAAGCGATATGTTCTTTCTACGAACTGTAAACGAACGTTTGCTGCAGGCGAAGACACGAGCGCATTCGAAGAATTGCCAACATACATGGCACCGCCGCCTGGGTCACAGGGATCCGGAAGTGCTCGGCGAGATCAAGCGAAAGGAATTGGTTACAGGTATGAAAGTGATGGATTGTGGCATTCGCTGGACCTGCGAGTGTTGCATTCAGGGCAAAATGGCTCGTCCTTAATTTCCGAAAGTTGCCGAGAAAATCTCAACGGATGTCATAGACATTGTACATACCGACGTTTGCGGGCCCGTGGAGGAGATCACTCCAGGGGCCTGCCGCTATTATATGTCCATGATCGACGATCATAGCCGATATACGTTCATCTATTTTCTACAGGAAAAGTCGGATGTGGAGCTCCGTATTCGGGAGTACGTCAGAATGGTGGAGAACCAGATTGGTCGCAAGCCGCGGATTATCCGCTCCGACCAAGGTGGAGAGTACTCCAGCAAAGCGCTTTGTCGGTTCTATGCGGAAGAAGGCATCAAGGCGGAGTATACAGCAGCATATTCTCCGCAGCAAAATGGCGTTTCGGAGCGAAAAAATCGGTCCCTGAGTGAAATGGGCCGATGCATGTTGCTGGATGCCGAAACGATTTTGGGCCTAATCGACCAACACTGCATGTTACTTGCAAAACCGTTTGCCTTCTGCAGCTGTTGGATGTACGCCATTCGAGATCTGGTTTAAGAGGAAACTCGACCTGAATCACTTTCGGCTGTTCGGATGCAGTGCTTATGTCCTGGTTCCAGCAGTAAAGCGCAAGAAGCTGGATGAAAAGGCCATCAAAATGACGTTTGTTGGGTATTCAGGAGAACATAAGGCCTACAGGATGCTTAACCTTGCTACCGGTCAGATCGTGATAAGCCGAGACGTTCTGTTTTTGGAGATCGGAAACGAATCGCAGGGTGTCGTCACACATCGGAGGGAACCGGAAGGCCAACCATCGTCAGCCGAAACTGAAGTGGAGTTGACACTGAACGATATTCCGAAAGTAACAGTGGCGCCAAATGCGCTGGATAGTGACGAGGACGAGTTCCATGGCTGGGAGGATGACAAAGCTGCTTGGCCGCTGGATTTCGTTTCGCCCGTGTCGAAGCTCATTATACTTTGGAACATGATGACCAAATGGATCTAGTGACAGAAGAAGAAGATATGCCCCCACCGGATCGACGCTCGCAGAGAATGACAGCTGGAGTGCCACCGGTCAAATAGGCAGAAGGAGTCAATTTGGTGCAGTATACTGCAATTGAACCTAAAACGTTTAGTGAGGCTATTTCTAGTCCACAGTCCACCGAGTGGAAATCGGCAATGGATGACGAGATGCGATCGCACATCAGGAGAATTGCACGTGGGAACTAACCGTGTTGCCCCCAGACCGAAAACCAATTGGATGCAAATGGGTTTTCAAATGCAAAAATGACCAGACCGGCAATCTGGTTCGTTACAAGGTGCGACTTGTAGCGCAAGGGTTCTGCCAGAAATTCGGAACGGAGTACGACCAGGTCTTCGCTCCCGTAGTGCAACAGATGACATTCCGGACGATGTTGACCATCGCGAGTCGAAGGAAGATGTTGGCTAAGCAGATCGACATCAAAATAGCGTACCTTCACGGACGGCTTGAGGAGGAGCTGTATATGCGACAAGTGCCGGGCTATGAAAGCGAGGATCGAAAGCTTGTTTGTCGATTAAAGCGCAGCTTGTACGGGCTAAACAGGCCGCTCATGTTTGGAACAAGCGGATTGACAAGGTGCTTAAGCAGATGGGTTATCATCAATCGAAGGCTGATACTCTTTTATATTTATCTACGTCGATGATGTCATTGTTATTTGCGCCACGGAGGATGAATTTAAAGTGGTAGTTCAGAGCCTAGGCAACAAATTCAAGATCACCGTTATGGGTAACTTATCCTTTTTTCTCGGCATCCAAATTCGACTGGATAACGGACAATATCGCATTAACCAGAAGGCCTACTTGAGTCGAGTTCTGGAACAGGGCGGCGCCGTTAGCGACCGAAAGTCTAGTTCGGGTTATCTCTTCAAGTTCGGTGGCGGCATTATTGGATGGAGCTGCCATAAACAGAAGTGTGTGGCACTTTCCAGTACCGAGGCCGAATACATTGCCTTAGCAGAGCGCCTTCAGCAAGTGCAATGGATCAGGAAACTGATGCTAGACGTTGGTGAAGAGCTGGATTTTTCGATTGTAGTTCAAGAGGACAATCAGAGCTGCATCGCGCTGACTGTAGGTGACCGTACGGAGAAGCGAGTTAAACACATCGACACTAAGTACAATTACATAAAGGAGATGGTTCGAGATGGTGTCGTCCGTCTTCAATACTGTCCGACAGAGCATATGCAAGCCGATCTGCTAACAAAACCGCTGCAAGCAACCAAGCTACAACAACTGAGAGAGGCGATTGGCATCAGGCCATTCCACGTTGAGAAGGAGTGTTGAACTACCCGGTTCATACAGCAACGCTTTATTTCTGACTGCCAATCTGGCAACCTTTCTCTACTTTGACATTACTACTTCCGCTGTGAAGAGCTATTGAATAAAAGTCATTCTTTCTTGTACTGAGCTAGTGAACATACGTGTTTTTACTTTTATTACTTCACTGAGCCCTCGTTTCCAGTCTTTTCAGATTTACCTTCATCAAAAGGAACCCAAAACAGGCCGCGTCCGTGAAACCACGGGCCCGCAAACTCTACGATTCGTTATTGTGTAGAAATTTTGGGTGTATAATAATGGACAATGAAACGGATGTAAAACTAGATTAGGGCTTGTTCATAAACCACGTAGACTCATTTTTGAAAATCTCAGACCCCCCCTCCCCTCTCGTAGACTTTTTTCCATACAATTTTTTGAAGTTTTGTATGGAGCGTAGACTTTGGTCAAACCCCCCCTCTCCCTAGAAAAGTCTACGTGGTTTATCAATAGCCCCTTACAAAACTTCCCGGACCACAATTCTATACTGTAAGCGAAGACAAAGATATCCCCGAAACATAGAAGGCAATTTTTACCGAAAAATTCGGTAAGAAGGTTACGGTTTGGCAGGCAATATGCGAGTGTGGCAAAACATCTATTCTGTACATCACAACAGAGACGATGAACACTCAGAAATACGTTAAGGAATGTCTCCAGAAGCGATTATTGCCGATGATCAGGCACCGCGAAGGTCAAGTAGTGTTTTGGACTGATTTGGCGTCATGTCATTACGCAAAGGACACTTTAGAATGGTACAAAAGTCAAAATGTATGTGTCGTGCCGAAAGACGTGAATCCGCCGAACTGCCCGGAGGCACAGCCAAACGAGACGTTTTGGGCTTCAACCAAAGCAAAGCTTCGAAAATTCATAAAACCAGCGGACGACATCCAAAAATTAAAAAAAAATGGCCAAAAGTGGTCAAAATGGTGGGAAGTACCACTGTGCAGAAGCTAATGGGTCATGTTCGAGGAAAAGTTAGGAGTCTTGGCTATGATTAAATATTTTGATTAAACGAGAGTAAAATCTATCTATATATATAAAAATGGATTTCTGTCTGTCTGTCTGTCTGTCTGACCCTAATAGACTCGAAAACTACTGAACCGATCGGCGTAAAATTTTGTATGCAGAAGTTTTTGGGGCCAGGGAAGGTTCTTATGATGGTTTGAGACCCCTCCCTTCACTGAAAAGGGGGGCTCCCATACAAATGAAACACTCATTTCTACATAACTCAAGACCTAATCAAGCAAAAGAAACCAAATTTAGCATGTGTGAGTTTTTGAAGGCAAGAAAGGTTTCTATGGTAGCTTGAGAACCCCCCCGTCCTAAAAGGGGGGGCTCCCATACAAATAAAACACAATATTCTGCATAACTCCGGAACTAATCAAGCAAACGGAACGAAATTTAGCATGTGGTGGTTGTTGAAGACAAAAAATGTTTTTACGTTGGTTTAAAACCCCTTCCCATTCTAAGGGGGGGGAGGGGGGGGGGGTCCGATACAAATAAAATACAATATTCTGCACGACTCGAGAACTAATCAAGCAAATGGAACCAAATTTAGTATGCGGTGGTTTTTGAAGACAAAATATGGTTCTATGTTGATTTGAGACCCCTCCCCTTTCTGAAAAGGGAGGATCCCATGCAAATGAAACGCAAATCCTTGTATAACTCGAGAAATAATCAGGGAAATGGAACCAAATTTGGCATGTGGAAGTTTTTGAGGGAGAGAAATGTTTCTATGGTGATTTGGGACTCTTCCGCCATATCAGGAGGGAGGAGGGGGGGGGGGGGGCTGGCTCTCAAACAAATGGAACACAAATTTCTACATAACTCGAGAACTAATAAAACAAATGGATCCAAATTTTGCATGTGGAGGTTTCTGAAGAAGAGTAATGTTTCTAAGGTAGTTTGGACTCCTTCGCCTTCTGGAAGGGAGTAGGAGGGGCTTTAATACAAATGAAACACAAATTTCTGCATTACTCAAGAACTCATCAAGCAAATGGAACCAAATTTGGAATGGACGAGTTTTTGGCATTAAATGTTTTTATGGTGGTTCAAAGTCCCTCCTCCCTCTAAAAAGGAAGGCTCTCATACAAATGAAACACAAATTCCAACCAAACATGAGAACTATGCCTACTGCTTTGCAATTTTGTATTCAGTGGTTTTTGGGTCCGGGAAACATCTAATGATAGTTCGAGACCTCTCCCGCCTCTAGCAAGGGGGGATCCCATGCAAATGAAAAACAAATTCCTGCATAACTCAAGAACTAATCAAGCAAATGAAACCAAAATTGGTATGGGTGAGTTTTTGAAGGCAATTAATGTGTTTATGGTAATTTGAGACCTCTCCTCACTCTGGAAAGGGGGGCCCATACATACGAAACACAAATTCAAACCAAACATAAGAACTTTCCCTACCGCTATACAAATTTGTATGCAGGGGTTTTTGGGTCCGGGAAAGGATTTTATGATAGTTCGACACTCCTCCCGCCTTTAGAAAGGGGGGCTCTCATGCAAATACAAAAACTATTTTCTGCATAACTCGAGAACTAATCAAACAAATTCAACCAAATATGGCATGTGGAGGTTTTTGTATGCAAGAAATGTTTCTACGGTGGTTTGAGACCCCCTTTCTCTTTGGAAGAAGGGGCTCTCATACAAATAAAACACGAATAAGAGCCAAACATGAGAATTATCCCAACAGGTATGACTTTTTTTATGCAGGGATTTTTGGAGTCGGGGAAGGTTATTATGATGGATCGAGACCCCTCCCGCATCTGGAAGGGGTGCTCCCACACCAATGAAACACAAATTTCTACATAACTCGAGAACTAATCAAGCAAATGGAACCAAATTTGGGATGTGGGGGTTTTTGGATCCAAGAAATGTTTCTATGGAGGTTTGAGACTCCTCCTCTCTCTGGAAGGGGTGGGCTCTCATGAAAATAAAACACAAATGTCAACAAAACATGAGAATCATACCTACTGTTATGAAAACTTATATGTAGGGGTTGAGGCCGGAGAAGTTTCTTATGATGGTTCGAAGCTCTTTTCCCGCCAGTAAGGGGGTGTGGAAATGAAACACAAATGTTTGAAAAGCTCGAGTTCTTAGAATTGGAGCTCTTTAAATGGAACCAACTTTGCCATGTGGGAGTTTTTGGGCAGGATTTTTTTTCTTAGGTGGTTCGAAACGCCTTCCCTCTGGAGAGGGTGAAGGAGGGCTCTCAAACTAATTAAACAGACATTTGAACCAAACATGAGAATTATCCATGCAACTAAAACACAAAATGTGTATTTCTCGGTTAGGAAGCATATTCTGATAGAAGTTTGAACCCCTTTTTGGTCAAGAATGGGTCGAGTTACTCTCAGTACTACATTATGCACAAGATGTTAATCTTAGGTTATGCAAGAGAAAATTACTTACAAACTGACAGGATACGGCTTCGTTTGTCTTTGAAATGTTTCTACGCAGAAAGCAAAACCGGTAGAAACAACCGGTGCCAGGGTTGAATTAATGACACAAACCTTTTTTTATGCATAAATAACACACACAAGCAAACGAAAATATTACCACATTCCACACCACGAAACCACGAAAATATTAACCACATTCATTCAGAACCATAAACGCGCCAGTTTTATTCAACTTTCATTCATTTAGTTGCATGCGTTGCAAGGCTCGCATCGGGTTCAGCTAGTATCATATAAAACACAAATATGATTTGCCAAATAAAATTATTAAAACTAAAAAAAAAACATGACTTTTTTGTTATTTTGAAAGTGTGCTTATACTTTCTGGAACAGTCTATAGCGAAATTTGCCAATGGTCCAAGTGACGTCACACCTCGGATTTGACAGATACTGGCGCCTTTGTGTTCAGAAATTCGTGTGTGAGAAAAAAGGACGGGAAGCACGACGGTTATCGACGTGTGACGTCAATGTGATTTGGACCATGTTGATAAATAAATTTGTTATGCGATAACAGGTGAGTTCAAAATTATATCTGAGATAGCAAAACTTGTTACTAATTTGCTATCAGTTTGTTATTTTGCTTTGCTAGGGAGGCGTGTATTGAAACTTCAGACACTTTATGTTTATGTAAATGAAAAAGAACTCACGTGTTGTAAACATCTTCGTGGTGCCGGACAGGTTGCTGCTCAAACTCCCAGGCGTCCACCATCGCTCGCAGCAGCTCTTCGAAGTTCATGTCGTGGCTCAACCGATCGGCAAAGTGACGCATGCTCTGGTGCGACATATAGTAGAACGACGAAATGCGTCCCATCGATGTCGGAATCAGTCCACGTTCATCGTCAGCTATCTCGATACAGCCTGCCTGAAGTAATGTATCCAGCACCCTTTGCACCAACGTCGATAAAAAGTAATTGACTTGAGCCTGCTCAACGTCCTCCAAGTTATAGTAAGCCGGATTTCGTAGCAATCGCCGGAAGAAATACGTCCACGTGAGATAATCGAGAATACCTTGCTTCGTTTGAACGGTTCCGGCCACAATTTCTGCATTCACGTGGTCCGGCAGCACCTCCAACAGGCTCGATTCAACTGGGAACGGATCGTACAGGAACTTTTTGTAGAAATTCTTCTTCACGTCATGCACAAACACGCACGCAATTCCTTCGTTTCCAAACTGCGGTCGACCAGCTCGGCCCATCATCTGCAGTACATCGGTGATTGGCATATCGACGTAACGTTTGAGCTTTGCATCGAAGAACTCTGTCCCTTTGATTATCACTAGATGTGCCGGAAGATTCACTCCCCAAGCCAATGTCGCCGTTGCAATCAGCACCTGAATCTTCCGATGGAGGAACAATTCCTCGGCCGTTTTCCGATCACGCTCCTGCAGACCTGCATGATGAATACCAATGCCGAACGCCAGCGTCAGCTTGAGGTTGTTATCTTTAATGTTCATCAGAATCTGATCCAGTTCGTGCTCCGGAATGTGCAGGAACTGCTTTGGATTATCCTCCCCAGCTAGGAATGCAATCAAATCCAACGCCGTAATGCGAGTTTGCTTACGCGAAGCGACGAAAATTAAAGCCGGAGTACACGGAGAATACTGCCGAATCGCTTGGAAGGCCGGTCGATTCATGGTGGCCATTCGGGGACAATAGTGTTTTCCCGGGAATCCTTGAATGTGAACGGATAGTGGAACCGGTCGAACGGAAGGTTTGAAGTTGTATAAACCCATCATTCCGATACCGAGCCAGTTGGCGAGATCTCGAGCGTTGGCAAGAGCCGTCGATAGTCCCACTATGCGGAGTGTGCGTTCGGTGTGTGAGGCGATAAAGTTCGTTCGAGAAACGATCACTTCAAGCACCGGGCCACGATCTTCGCCCAGCAAATGGATTTCATCGATCACGATGAGGGCGACATCTCGAACGTAGTCACGCGTTTGCCACGATCGGCTGATACCGTCCCACTTTTCGGGAGTCGTAACGATCACGTGCGATTCTCGTATGGCTTTGATGTCCGGGGTGACGTCACCGGTGAGTTCGACGACCTTTTTGCCCAACTTTTGCTCGATCCGATGCTTCCAGTCGTCGATTCGTTCTTTGACCAGGGCTTTCAGTGGCGCTATGTAGACTACCTTGCCCTTGGGGAGCGTTTTGAACACGCGGAACATGGCGATTTCGGCAGCAATGGTTTTTCCAGATCCGGTCGGGGCTCCCAGCAGGACATTATTGTCAGTGTGGTAGAGGCAGTGGAAGATTTGCGTCTGGATTGGGTTGAAATGCGTGAATTTGTAGAGCGCTTCGAACTTTCGATTGTTCAGAACAGTCACCGGCAGGGGTTGAAGGGGAAGTAGTTCTGTGTGCGGTGGATGCACTTCCGGTAGGATGAGATGTTTGAAGGAAAGTGGAACAAGATTGGAACTGCCGAGCCAAGTGTCACTGGTGGCGCGAATGTAATACTGAGGTGGAAGTGGATCCTTCAGAGGGATGGTCATGACTAGCTCCTGTACTTCCTGGCGCATGGTCTGCTTTTTGGTCATTTGGAAGTATTCGGAATGATAGATGAAGTTACTCTCCGGATCCTCGATCCAAATCCAGAACGATTCGGACGTCTTACCGTGGACGCGATCATTCCACTTGAACGCAGGGGTGATGAAGATGCGAATTCGCAGCACGGTCCTGGTGATTGGCTGAAGAGATGCCTCAATTTCCAGCAAGGGGAATTCCTCCGCGCATCGCTTTACAGCCTGCGCTTGCCGATGATTCCGAAGCATATCACCAATCTCCTTCAAATCCATATCCCTCAAGGCCAAAACACTCAGCCCACGCTGCTCAATCTTCTCGATCACATCGAAGGACAATATCGGAAATTGGTACATGGGCGTCATGAATTCCCACATTTGCTTCTCAAACATTTTGCTAATGTTCAGCATCCTACCGGCCAGGATGGGATTGTTCTGTCGAATTACGATAGTGAACAATGCACGAGCTATTCTCACCGCGTTCTGCGTGATGTACGACATATCCGAAATCAATGAAAACGACCGGACGAAGCCCTTCGAGAGATACGTCTGCATCAGAATATTAACCTTGCCGTGAATATTTTCGCTGCCTCCTCGAACCGGAACTTCACAGCAAATCTTCGTCAACTCATCCAGCTCGTCCATCTCGTCGTCCCGAACCTTCAACTGCTCGAACTCCTGTGCGTTGGACATCATCGCTATAATGTCCGCATCGTTCATGATGGGTTTCAGCATCTCGTTGAACACTTCCACTGTGTCGTATTTGATGTAGAAATGTGACGCCGTTCTCCCAAGATCCGTTACATTCAAGTCGCCCGTCCGTTCGTTATATCGTACCATTCGTGCCTTGTCCAGCGCCATCGCTGCCGTATTGATCAGCTGCCGACGCTTCCGTTCCAACGTTGGATCTTCCTGTAGGTCCTGATAGTTCAAGCCATAGCACTGGGGATTCATTCGCATGCGCACGAACAGATACGTATAACTGAGCCATTCGATCGCCTCGTCAACGTTGCTGATCGTTCCAAGTGTCACTTCGGCGTTCAAATTGTCCACTAGACATTGGATAAAGTTGGACTCTATCGGGAACTGATTGGTCAACAACGACAGGTAGTGATTGAGTTTGTCATGCGTTGTGATGATCGTTCCTACGCCACTTTTGTCGAATTGCGGTCGGCCAGCACGACCGAAGATTTGCAGCACATCCAGGATGCCTAAATCAACGAACGTACCGTGTTTGGAATCGTAAATTTCCGTCCCCTTAATGATGACTGCGTGCGCCGGGAGATTTACACCCCAAGCCAGGGTAGCCGTGCAAACCAGAACCTTGATGATTCCATCCCCAAAATATTTCTCAACCAGATTCCGGTCCTGCCGCAACATTCCGGCGTGATGCATTGCAAGGCCACTCTGGAACAGCTCAACCAATTGCTTATTTCTACTCTTGGAGAGCGCCTTCATTGCAGTGCCATACTCCGGGTTGCTTTCAGGTGTTAGTAGTTGGATATGTCCTTTCTGTTGTGCAAATTCTTTGATGACAGTCGCCGTTCGAACAGTTGCATTTCGCGCATGGACAAACACCATCACCTGGTGACCCTGTCGGACCATATCGATACACCGGTCGTAGCAGATAATATCCATCTCGGACATCTGTTGAAGAGCTTTCAGAGATTTCACACCGATGAAGTTGCTACTGAGCGGAACAGGACGGAAACGTGAATCGAAGAAGAACAGACCAATCATCGGATTGACTCGCAGGAATCGAGCAACGTCGATGTAATTTGGCAAAGTGGCCGAAAGACCCACAATACGGATCATACTTTGCGAAGATTCGACCAAACGAAGGGTCCGAGCGACCAGTGCTTCGACAACTGGACCACGTTCTCCGTGAAGAAGGTGAACTTCGTCGATAATCAGCAGCTTCACGAGACTAATAAAAGCGACATCGCCAGCTCCCTTCCGGGTGACGACGTCCCACTTTTCCGGCGTTGTTACGATCATTTGCGTTTGCTGCATTTCAGTCTTGGTCAGCTGCATATCACCGGTGAGTTCGCGTACGGAAATTCCCAAAGGTTGTAACCGCTTACCGAAGTTACTGGTCATTTCCGCAGCCAGAGCCTTCATAGGGGCCACGTAGACTACTTTAAACTGATCTCGATGGATGACGCCTTGGTCTACAAACTGCCGGATGGTATTCACGATTGTGAGCATGGCCACGTTTGTTTTTCCAGCACCGGTTGGCGCGCAGACCAGAAGATTCTCGTTGCTATGATAGGCCGCCGGGTAGACTATGGTCTGTATCCGATTGAGTTCTTTGCAACCTTTGAAAGCAATTTGACCAATTTCGTCCAAGGTACTGACCAAGATTCGATTGTTCCCGATCGACAGTGGCGGTGGCTCAGTGGCAGGGATTTTGACCTCTTCGTACATTTTCGTATCATTCCGTTCCACGTTGTCCGGCAACATTAGCTTTCCTCCTGCAATGAACCCGATGTGGGATTTCGCCTCGCTATATGAATCAAAGACGTTCGGGTACTTGATTGGTTTGGGAGGCTTTGGTGCCATCGTTCTGGGAGGTCGGTCATCCAAGAGAGGGGCCATCTGGGCAGCCATGAGCAAGCTTTGCTGATAGTTCATTCTCATCTTCATCGGATCGAGTTCGTCATCTTCTTCCTCCCCACCGACTGCATTGAGGAACTTTTTCAGTTTCTTCTCCTCTTTGTTGACTTGCTTTCGTAGTTGCTTTTCCGACTCGGATTGAATCATGACCGGCATAAGGTAGGAAGGTGCATGTTGCATTGACTCCAGCTTCTTGGCTGCCTTCTCTTTAAACACATTAATCTGGGACATGGCTTTGACCCGTTCTATGATCACCTTCCGATTCTGGAGCACTTCTTCGATTAGTTCAAACTTATCAAAGCCCAAGAAATCAACCAATTCACCCTGTAGCTCATCGTTCGATTTACCACACTTGAGCAGCTCAATCAAATTATCTATCAGATCTGCCGACATCTGTTTCGCAAGCCAACTTCGGGTGTACTTTTCATCTGCTGGCTTTGAAGAACTTGGCCCAGGTTGGGGCTCCTGTTGTTCATGCTTTTTGCTGTCATATTTCATTGAAAATTGCACGGCCGATTTTGTTTCAGCCGGTTGTAATGGAGACAAGTCCTAAAAATAAAATGAAAGTTAAATCCAGTTATCAATCTCCCTGCGAACTTCTCACCGTTAGCAAGCTAAAATCTCCAGTGAAATTGTCTGGCACGTGGCATTTTATATGTCCTCCCCAAACAACCACCGAACAGTCTTGGTTCTCCTTATCGGTTTCTGCGAGGTACTTCCGACAGTCTTCATTCAATTGGTTGCTCATTTCATAAACAAGCTGCAAAACAGACGAAGCTATTGCATTAAATTTCACAAGCGAAAGAACGCCATTTCACCTTGCACATCTTATTGATCAGCGCATTCGGTACCTGACCGAACATCTTCTTGATACGGGAGGTATGCTTCAGCATAACAATCTTTTGATCCAGGAACAACCGTAGGATGAAAATAGCTGCCTCATCCACCAGAACGGCATTCTCCTCGCTGCCTAGCATCTCCCGACAGTGATTCCAAAGTTCGCGCAACTTGTTGGTCAATATCGATGCTTCCGTTGGATCCACTTTTTGGTTGATGAACAGTTTCAGTTCTTTCCAGGAAACGCCACTGAAAACATTGCCATGTTTAAAAATATGCTGTTTCACAAATTTCATGAACCATTCACCTTTTAGCTTCTTTGCTTCGAAACATCTGCAGAGTGGGTCGATCTTCAGGCCGGTTGGCGAGCTCACGGCGGATGTCCAGATCTGTGTTGGCTCGCATCGAGCGGGAGAGTTTCGGTAGATCGGCCATCGTGATAAGCTGGTCTCCGTGACGATACTTACTGGAAGAAGGAATCACCGTTTCGAAGGTATTTCGTAATGTTAGCAAAAGGCTATTTTCCGTCAGGTCAGCGGCCAAGGCGTTTACGAGTCTTGTTACCGAGTCGATGGTCGAGTGTTTGCAATGCTTTCACTTTGCACCGATGTAAAACTGTTTGAAAAATAAGATTTTTGTATTACTGAAGGTAAGAAACAAGAAATGAAACGATTTTCTCGAAAAAATTCTCACTTGCAAACGTAGCAGCCTGCACTGATGTCGACGAGACGAGACCGAAAAAGATAAAAGAATGCAAAGGCAGATGACGAAGATTGGCCCATGTGGTATTTTTGGCATCTAAAACCAAAACAAATGCAAGGGAGAGCGTTCACTGCTCTTCCATTTATGACACAGCAAAAAAAAATCCTAACATATCCCACTGATAAAGAAGCAATGATAATATCTGTGTCCCACCCTCGATCCCATCTATGATTGTTTGCAATATTATCAACAAATGATATCTATTTGTAACCACACATACTCCCTATGTGGATTTTAGGCCCTTAACATGAATTACTTGAGACCAGCCTTGGTAAGAGCACCAGACCGTTCTGCACGAGGGCCGAACTGGACTGCAAACACACCACCAAGTGGCTGTAATCCACCACTTTAGTGTCGTGCCTATAGATGAACCCGCAACGCAAAGGACACGACACGAGTGTACACGCTCGTGTATTGCTTTTGACACCGGGTTTGATTTTTGGAAAAATACACGAGCCGGGTGGCTACGATCACAAGAAAGCTCTCAACATACACCCAGTATGACACTGGTTGCCACGGATAGAGCAATGCTCGTCGGATGATTCTAAAAATTTGATAATTGGCTTATTGGTTCGTTTTCTTGGCTGTTGGGTGCGGGCGCATAAGTTGAATGAATTTAACAAGCACGGCTCGGTTAGAAAGAAACTAAATTAACCACGCGTGTATTCTGCAATCAGATACAATCGGAAACACTCGGCTATGGTGTTTTCCGAAGCATCAGTCACGGTGTCCAACGCCAAACCACGAGCACTAACATTGCTGTTGTACCCACCGGTGTTGGGTGTTAGTCTGGAAGCACGGAGTCAAAGTGGCGAATATAATGCACGCGCTAGCGTGGTGCAAAGTAGCTCAGCGTGCAGTGTAGTGTTTGGACATGGCTGCTTGAGACATGCTCGATTGGCTCCGCCAAGTGACAGTTCAAATTGGCTCCCGTCGTTGTATCCGCCAGACTATGAATCTAGTGACTATAGTAGAGAGTACCCAAATAACCACGAGACTGTAATAGCATGCATATATAGGGCATATGCAGTACGTCTACTGCATTATTGAAGTTGGATTTAAGCTGAAAAGGGCTCCACTAAGATCGAACTAATGCTATATCTTTTCTAATGCCATAAGAAATTGCTAAAGTAGCATTATTGCATTGGTAATGCATCACTACATTCTTAAGCTAATCTAACGCTTCATTACATGACAACTGTTGAATTTATGCGATCACGCATTACCGATTTTGGGTTGAATAACTAGGGTTTTTTTTTCATTAGGGCGAATCTACAATTGAGAGATTCTCTCTGGGCTCGCTCTCTTTCATTCATAAACCAATCACCTTTACGTTTTTCATTCTACTATTTGTAGAGTATGCTAGCCAGCACTGTTGTGTTTCGATCAGTACTAAAGAATCCCTCGAAAGTTTAATAATGGCACTGCAATGAATGAAAGAGAGCGAGCCCAGGGAGAATCTCTCAATTGTAGATTCACCCTAATGAAAAAAAAAACCCTAGATAAGTGCAATAATATAATGCTTCTGGTTACTTGGGTATGCTGCCTTCATATTATGCGGTTTTCTCATATAATTTCATTGCTCTCTTGGCTAAGAGCGTTAACGCAACCAGCATTCATCGATCAATCGTGGGAAACCTTGGTTCGAATCCAGTATAGGGTGAAACAAATTTGAGCTTCTAAAAAATATATTCCATAAATGTTACGCGAAGATGCCATAGAATAATATGCAATAACATCCATAAAGGTCGGTATTCTGTTCGAAAGAAATTTCTTTTTCTATCCCAAACCCATGTTAAATTCCGTTTACTGAAACGGAAAAGTAAAGAATCGAAAAGAAATTTTTGCAGCAGTATCCACCTGAAAAGAATGAAACATAAAATTGGAATTTGTAAGGTTCCCACGCAAACTAATGGAAGCTGTCACTTTTACTTTCGGAAAAATGTTTCGTTCGATTATTTCGTAAGTGAAAGTGACATTTCGTTCCATGCAGATCAATTGTCAAATTTCCGCTTGGTAATATTGAATAAAATTCCGTAACCTCACTACTTTTTAGTTCGATACTGGCCTTAATCAAAAAGTAACAAAAACTGGATGCAAAAACAAATTGAAAACATTTTTGTTGTTTTTTTTTTTCAAAATATCTCAAGCTCTATGTATGCTTTTTAAAATTATTAAAATTAAAACATTTTAGTAGAAGCACTAATTCAATTTCTGAAAAAATAACTATGCCTTAAATATACATGTTTTTGGGTTTCAAAAAAGCATGTGCGCTAGCTTTAATTTGACAGGAGTGGGCACCTTTTCGACTTTAGTTCTACATTAAGTACGCCTGTAAGATTAAACTGCTTTATACCATAAACGTATATCGTAATATAATGCAAAATTGGTGTATCTATATACAGCTTCATGGTTACTTGGATATGCTTCAAATCTTGGATTATTTTAGTGAGTCGTCCCTCTCGGCCACAGTAATATTAACCCCCTAAATAATGTTAAAATTGACCATAAAATATTTGGGTCCTCCCTGAGCTCAGTCGGTAAAGGCGCAGCTACTAAGCAACACCAAGCTGAAGGCGGCTGGGATCAAATCCTGGTCTGGTTTAGGAATTGTTCGTTAAGTAAAGTGTCTCAACTCCTCATTTGTTGATTATATTGCAAAAAATCATAGATGGGACACATAGATATTATCATTGCTTTTATATCAGTGTACTAATTCAAAAAGGGTACCTGGCATCGGAAGCTCTCAATTAGTAACTGTGAAAGTGCATTTAGAACACTAAGTTGAGAGCAAGCAATAAGGAAAATTGTGAAACCAATAAGCTTGAAATGCTAAATACGAAGAAAAAGAATGATTGTAACCTTATTGTCCTGACTGCGCTCTAATTTTATTCAATAAATATTGTTTTCGTAAAGTTCGTAGTGTTATTTTATTATCAAAACAATTTAGTGTGCGATTTACGCCTCACTGATTATTAACATAGTGAAAGGCATAATTTAAATCAAAACATAAACTTGGCGTAAAGTATAAGACGATATTGACGAAATTTACAAAACAATGGTGAAAAGTGGAAGGCTCGGTGGAAGGTGGGATTAAGGAATTTCTTTTTACAGCCACATGTTGAAATTCTTTCTAACATAACAGGCTGGAAGTCCCCCGGAAACATAACAAACAGCTGTCAAAAACAGACCAATGCCACATTCAATTTATAGGTTATCTGTAGGAAGACAAACTATTTTACACGTCTATAGAGACGATAAATGCATTAAACTTCACTCAGATTAATTGATAGGCGGAGCCTAATTAAACCAAATGCTGAGAAAAAAAACTTGAAGTTTCAACCTAGGCGTCAACAAGCTATATTTTTGTGCTCAAAAATAATTTCAATCAATTTAAAAAAAATGTAGATTTGAAAACCAACAAATCCATAACAATTACTGTCTTACAGTTGTCAATTTATGTGTATGTTTTCAATATTTCCGCAAACGCCAGTTCCGTAGCTTTATTTGAAAGCACAGTGGACTCACCGGAGGAAATATTATTTCAAAAGGTCATTGTTTGGTTTTGGACTTTCTGAGTAATATGTGAATTGCTTTTTTGGTAAGAAATTAATTTTTTTTAATGAAATTTTAATTTTTTAATTACTATTTTCTGTTAACAGAAAAACAGTTCAGAAGTATTGAAGGTTATTGAACGGAAGGAAATAGAAAGGCATGTACGAAATAAGTTCTTGGGGAGAAAAATTTAACATTTTAAATTAAAGCTCTTGCATTAAATATTAAAGGGATTTCCATCGTTATCGTCAACAGAATCATTGGACAAGTTCACTACTTATCTGCAGCTGGACAAGTTAATCATTTTTTTATTGAATTAAACCAAGGGGTGAGTCGCTCAGCACACTTTTCTCCTGTGCTATTTTTATTTAGTGTGGCTACAAGCGTATCGTGTTCCTGTAAGGTGCCGATGGTGCCGATGTGTTGACAGTCCAAATTTTTAATTTTTGCTGTTCCTGGCAACCAGGCATTTGTTTTGGTTTCTACAAGAAATAAACAACACAGAATATAAGCAGCAGTGCACTAAAGCGAGTCGTTTCTAGGATTTTAAGGACATAAATGATGAATTTCTAGATGAGAAACCAGTCTTTCCAAGTTAAGAAAATGGTTAAAAGTAGAATGGACTTTGCTCAAGTGGGTGCAGAACTGTTTGATTCTTTCCTATAGCGTACTTCTCCCATGCACCAAACGTCAATGAAAGGATGAAAGAATGTTTATGAGTTGTTTCCTATTTGATTTTTTTTGCAGTTTATTAGAGGTGGAGGTGAAATTTTTAGGGCTGATCGATACACAATATAGGTAACAAAAGCAGTTCGTGTGGCCGAATTAGTCAAAAGTCCAATGCAACTCCCAGTTCAACCAGAGAAATATGCAAAGAATCGTACTGCTCACCTTCACGATTTACGTGGATTAGTTTTCCATTAGATTTGCAGTGCGAATTCAACATACAAAACTCTCGCTAGATTGACGTGACGAAATAAACAGAGCGAAAATGTCACCAACAACAACGCATATTGGCAAGGTTGCTGTTTTTTTCTTCTGAAAGGTCTACTGTCAAAAGTGTGCCTCAGTGTGCCACACATGTGGTATGGATTGAAAATTGAAGTAAGACATTGTGGCTGGCACACTGTTCTAAGCGACTTACCCTTGAATTAAACCAATTCACCATCATTTAAATTATTTCGAAATAAAACATAATCTGGTTAAATTGACAAATAAAATATATAAAACAAAAAAAAAAATTCTGCATTTATGAAATTTCAATTATAGCCGCAACATTTTGTTTTAGTTTCAAAGAAATAAATTGTTAGCAGCAGCTTTGTTTTTTGTTTAAAAACATATGTTTTTTGTAAATAAAAAAAAAATTGTTGAATTAACAAAACATATTTTTCTTTGCGTTTTTGAATGTTTTGAAAACAACAATATTCTGAGTTAAATCAATAAAGATTAATTGTTGTATTCAACAATAAAAATTATTAGTTGTATAATGATTATTTTTATTGTTGTTTTTAATACAATATCATTCACGCTAAGATAAGATTACCGAAAATTAAGTTTCAATTTTACCGAAAATTAGGTTTTGGTAGTAAAACCTAAAGTTTCGGTAAAATTTAACGACTCATTACGATAAATTTTACTTATTTTCTAAGTAAAGTGGATTTTCAAATGTTTACGTATTTTTTTTTTACCTAAATTTGGTTTAAAATTTTATCATTGTGCGCTGCATCTGAGAACCAACACTACCGCTATTGCGAAGTTTATAGGACTTATTTCAATTGTGCCGCCTCCTCGTCTTCAGGCTAAATAGTTTCGAATTTGGTTTTATAACATAGAAAGAAACCAGCTGTAGAGACTAAAATTTGTGGCAGCCAACCCGAAGGGTGAGTAGAAATATTTACTATAAGCGGATCATGAAAATTCCGGAGAAATTTGTAAAGGCGGTTCTGTGCTTGTAAATAAACATTCCCATAGTCGATTGCTAGCAAATAGTTGCTATCTATTGTTCAATTCAGGACACTAACAGCAAAATTCGATAGAGGAACTGAGCTGTAATTCGTGGAAAATTGACGATTGGAAAGTTTGTTTACAGACGCAGAACCGTCTTCGCAAATTTCTCAAGAATTGAAATATTTTCCTTATTCCAATGAAATATATTTTTTTATTATTCAATCATAGATCACTGGAAATATGGAGGAGTTGAAATTATTAATCGATGCGGATACAAGGAAAAACTGGAAGGTAAGTTAATTATGCAATTTGTATGTAAATCATACGATGCATCTCAAAAATTTGTTACATATTATGGTTCTCACTTCACCCTTCATACACGAAATATTCTGTAGGTTTGCGTGTGTAGCCAGCGGCTTGCGAGAAAACGGGCTCAGAAGTGTTTGTTTACAAATGTTGATGGGCCCTTTTCTATTGTTGATCCAGAATTTCAGTATGTGCACTTTTGTGCGGTTATCGGTATTTTTTACCGAATTTTCGGTATTCTGGTCTTAGCGTGTTGATATTTAAAACTTTTCGCTGCGTTCATCATTCCCTCTTTGTTTACATTCTGCTTTGTGCCCTGATCGCAAATTGCTCTGGAATTATTTATTAAATTCATTCAAACTTTTGCTCGGGCTCCCGGACCATATGATTTTCGTTGACAAACAAACGAGAACTGTCAAAAAAAAAGTAAAATTCAATTTTCTGTTTCGAATCGTTTTGGTCTCCGCGCTACGTTGATCGAGTAAACTTTAATTAATAAAATTTAATCGGGTAAATTTAAATGCAAAGAATAATTTAGATCTTTCAGCCATGAATGACCCCAACAGGAAGATAGATATCGATAAATCATCGGTAAGTAATCATCAAAATGTTGCCCTAAGTTCATTGCGCTTAGATTATTTTTCATCCTTCCGTTAGCTTCTCAGTTTGAAGGCAGAATTGCTCCGTAAGCAGGAGGAAATATCCCGAGCCAAAGCATTCTCATCGATCGATGATTTTGTACCGAAGAAAGCGCCAAAACCGGAAAAGCAATCCTCCTCGACAGGGGTGAAGAAACAATCAACATCATCATCGAGAGGCAAGAATGAACCTATTGAGCTGGAAGATTCTGCCGAATTGGCTCGTTCGAAAAAGGTTCTCGAATCCAAAGCAAAATACTATGATCGCATGGTGGCTTCCGGTGGCGCGCTTAACAGTGACGAACAGTGTTTGGTAATGTTCAATCAGAAGAAGCAAACCGATAAACCAGAGATGTACTACAGTAGCTCGGATAATCCATCGTCCGATGAAGATGAGCCTCCTAGGAATCGAGTACTATCTAGTTCAAAATTAGGTGCAGATTGGTGAGTTGCTACATTTGGATAATGGTTATGTGTATGGAATGTTTACCAACCTGTTTTTCTTCTAGGGTTGAATATACGGATTACTTAGGGCGGAGTCGCGAATGTAAGAAGCAAGATTTGGAAGAGTGTCTACGAAAGGATAGGGAGTTGGGTCGGGACACTAAAAAGGATGTAGATGAAGAGGAAGAGGACGGAGAAATAATTGGTCCCGTTCCATCAATGGCCATAACTGAGGAAACTATTGGTGATCGGTTTCGCGAGATGCGCGAACAGTGGGCCAAACAGGAGGTGGAAAATTTGGATAAGGATTCCGTACACTACCAGGATGTGCTGTTTGATGGTGAGTGTATTTGCTTGTGGGTAATTGTGGGTGATAGCAGCTTGGCAAATGTAACATTTAGATTACAAGGCATTCTATTCTACATTTAAATTCACGTCATAGAGTAACTAGAAATGAGAAGAAACATTAGTATTTTCCATTTAATTCCAACTACCTTTACTGTTTATCTTGACAGATCCGCGTACTTCGTCCGCAATGTGCAGACTTCTGCAATGTCGTGTACTAATAACTCCATTGGTCCAGGTTTTTTTTAATTCTATTCAAATTTCAAAATAGAGCGGTTCCACGCCAGTTCAGTAACTGGCAAAACTTTAGTATTTTAGATTTGACCGAAGCTTTGCAAACGTGTTCAGTATAACAGTATACAGCCGGGTACCAATCTTTTCGGTTAATTGGGACCGTAAAAATCGAAACCGAAAAGATCGATACCCGCAGCTTATGGGATTTTAACTCATTCATGCTGAGCAATGCATTAGGTCCTAAGTAACATTCGGAGACTCTCTTCGTCGACGTTCTCTCTGCGTTTCTGCGGCTATGTTAACACATGTTCAAGAATTTTTAACACACAGTACGGTAATATAAAGTGTTTTTAAGGATACAATACGTCAAATCGTTTAATAGAATTATTAGCGAAAGGGAGAGGGCGACGAAGAGAATCTCTCAAGGTTATTTGGGACCTAATGCATTGTTCACCTTGAAGTGGGGGAAATGAAGGCTATCCCTTAGCTCCATTAGCTCAGTCGGCAAAGGCGCACCTACAAAGCAACACCATATTGGAGGTAGCTGGGTTCGATTCCCGGTCTGATTGTACTCTCAATTAATAACTGTGGAGCTTGGAGAGCAAGCAATAAGCAAATTGTAAAAGCAATAAGCTTGAAGAAGAAGTCTATCTCAGTTGTTTCAAATGATAAACATCTATACAGCTTCAGTAGAATTATTGTACGGGATTAGAACAACAAATTTTGTTGGGATTAGACCATCAGTTTAATTGGAAATTTCACCACTAGAGGCGCTTTACTTTCGAGTTACTAAATATGAGTGCTGTGGGCGTTGGGATAAGGGATAATTGGTTTCATTCTATGATATCACGAGAGCCTCACCAGTTAGGACACATCAGTTTTCAATAAACTTCTCCTAGTGGCCAGTTCGTTCCTGGGGTAGTAACACAAGTTCGGAATTCGGTCACTGCACGGCGCTGGTGTGCATATTATCATCCAGCTTGTGATTGCTATATCTCGAGAGCCTTACTAGTTAGGACGATGGTTTCTTGAGCAAACTTGTGCTAGTGGCTAATCCCTTCCAGATGGTAATAACATATGTTCGGAAATCTCTCACTACGTGGCGCTAGAGTGCAAATGATGTTTCAGTTTTATTATTCTGTGTCTCTCGAGCCTTACATTATACCGTATTACTTTCGTCAGGGTATTCGTTCTCCATGGCTTAAACACATATTTTTTGAACCTTGGATACAACCATTATATGGAAAAAAGTTTCTGATCTACCAACCAGATCAAAATATTGTTATCTTCGTGAGCTGTCCAAAAATTGAAGATTTCGAACAATGGATGCTGAAAAAACTAGAAAAACGCAACTTAAAGATTGTATCCGATGAAATTTGGACACACAAAATAGGTCACCAAAAATTTTCCTTGAGCCCGATTCTTTTCAAACTTTCGCGAAATAAAGTACTACTAAATCGTTAAGTTTTGACATCATTGGTTTATGGAACCTCTTCTCCCAACCCAAATGCCCGCACCTTTGCTTTGACCCCTTTCATCAAATTTTGGGCAATGATTGGACCGACTTGCTTACTTACTTTTAACCACACTTTCTTTAGTTCAAGTTCATTTTCTATCAGTTTTGGAGTTTTAACGAGCTTTGCCTTCATGATTGCCCATTTTTTTCAATTGGGCGAAGTTCCGGAGTGTTTGGAGGGTTGACGTCTTTTGGTACAAAAACTACATTATTATCTTTGTACCAGTCTAAGACGGGCCGGGCATAGTGGCAAGATGTCAAATCCGGCCAAAACAGTGTCGGGCCATCGTGAGATCTCAAGAAGGGCAGAAGTCGTTTTTGGAGGCATTCGTCCTTGTAAATTTGTCCGTTGACGGTCCCAGAGGTGATGAAGGGCTGACTCATTTTGCCACATCCGCAGATCGCTTGCCAGACAAGGAATTTTTGGCGAATTTCGACAGTTTCTTCTTCCGTACACTCTCCGAAACGGCCAACTTAGAGCTGGTAGGTTTCTGCACAAAACAAACTGAAACTTTCGCCTTTTTCGCAACATCCCTGATCGAAATGTTGGAATAACGCTTAAATTGGTTTAATACCATCCTGGCCTTCTCCGGATTTGATGTGCCACGTTTTTTGCCACTACCATTTTCTGCTTGGTTGTCTTACGGTCTTTGAACGTTTTGGTCACATGAAGTACGGTTGAATGTTCGATTCCGAGCTGTTTTCCTATCCATCGATAAGAAGCGTTTGGGTTTTCGAAGTGAGTGCCCAAAATTTGTTGGCGCACTATTTATTCATTCGAAGCCATCACTGAAATCACTCGACCGATTTTCACGAAACTCTTTACACAATTGACACAACACATTCAATTAAAATTTCAATAATTTTTACCCACACGTTAAAAAGTTATGAACAATTGAGTGTGTCCAAATTTCATCGAATACCGTCTTTAATTGAAATTTATTATGAGCCATGGATTTCTACTGATAGTTGCGATATAAAAACAATAGTCAAATCAGTAGATAAAGTGTGTCATGTTTTAGTGAAAAATTATAAAAATGGGTGACTCATTATTTAATTAAAATCACAGCAGTCTTCATTTCTCAAAAATAGAAAAGCAGCCTTGCAAGAAAACAAAGTTCTGATTTTTCTGAAAATTATTCTTTGGGTCTTCAGGACGAGCATGTGCATGAGCATAAAGATTGGACTCGGAAAAAATGCGACACTTTGTTTTGGGTGTAACTTTTTATCGCGTGGGTAAAAATGAAATTTTGGATAGTACTAGTTAAGAGTGTTATGTTCATGTGTGCAAAATTTTATCGCGATTTGTCAAGTGGTTTTCAAGATGCATTCGAAACAAGAAGAACTACGCCTGCAAATCTTGGGCGCGGTGATCGACAATCCTGGTCAGTCGCACAGATGGATCGGCAAAAGGCTTTGAATCCACCATTCCACCGTGTCCCGCGTTGTGAAGATGTTCCAGGAGACGAAGACCATTGAGCGGCGCGCTGGAAGCGGCCGAAAACCGAAAATGGAATACCGGAAGTTAAGGCACCCGAGACGTGGCCAAAAAGGTCAATTCGTCGAAGTGGTTCGTCCAGCAGACCATGAAGCGGGCTGGGCTACGTGTTTTTAAGGTCAGGAAGGCGCCAAACCGGACTGACAAGCAAAACACGGTGGCCAAATTGCGTGCGCGGAAGCAGTACCGTGAGTGGCTGGTCAAGCCAGGCTGTCTCGTCATGGACGACATTGTCGGTACGTCCAGCATGGAGGTTCCGGAAAAGTTCCAGAAGAGAAGGATGGACAAATTCGCGGAGAAGTACCTGTTGTGGCAGGTGATCTGCGGGTGCGGACAGTACAGCAAGCCGTTCGTTACAACCGCCACCAGAAACGGACAGATTTATCGAGAGGAATGCTTGCAGAAGCGCTTGTTGCCCTTCCTCCGCTCTCACCGTGGTCCCACGTTGTTCTGGCCGGATCTCGCTTCGTGCCATTACGCCAAGCCTGTAAGGAACAAAACCGATGAAGCTTTGAAGAAAAACTGGGAGAAATTGTGTAAGGAAGATGCACAAAGCTTCGTCCAAGTTCTCATGACCAGTGTTTTGAGAAATGTGCGAGCATTCAGCTTGGGGGAGGAGATTCAATAAATAGATTATGCCAAAACATAGCTAATATATAGTTATTCAATCCTTGAAAATTTGAAAAGTATCCGATTTGAAATGAATTTTTGGTGATCATTTTTGTGTGTCTCATTTTTTTTCGAGTCCAATCTTTATTACACAGAGAACCAACATATGATGCTTGGGACTAACATACATCTTCAATGTGTAAAAACTGGTGATTTCAAACTAAGGCAAACCCGGCACCGGTCCCGCCCGAATGTAGGTCAAGTAAAGATAGGGTAGGAATATGTTGACGTGATACTCGCTTTATTGGAAGTCGCGGAGTCCACTGCACTTCCACGAGAAACACTGGGATTTTGGATAACAGGATTAGGTAGCAGCAGGGTTCGTTTTGGTTAACGATAAGATGTCAAGTTAAATATTTGAAAATTAGGGGCGATTTCCGATTTGAACCGATTTAAACCAACACTAAGGATGCTATTGGGGTCACTCACAGAGTGTAATAGTGGTATTTCATTAAGAAAACATGTCAATTCATCTCAACGCCTGAGAGCCAACTTGGACCGATCTACACCAACAGTACGGATGTCGCTGTAGTCACTTAAAAACAGTGGTTTATTTGTTCCAAAATAGGGTGGCCAGACGAGCATGGCGAACCAATAATGTGGATCACAATTAATTATGTACTCACTACCCATCTTACCAGGCGAACCATGACTTCTCATGCTCAATCGATCACTCGCGCTACGAACGATAGGTAACCGAAACAATAGACAAAACGCTACGCCCGATAACAAAATATTGCCGAACGAAATATCGAGACAACCGATTCAACCAATAAAACTGATGGCCGACGCAAACCCATTAAAAATAAATTTTATTAATATAGATACTATGGTTAAAAATTATCTGTCTAGCTCCATGTCCTTGAGAGCACTTACTACCTCACGAGCCGCCTGTACCCAATTCCGCAGGCTCTCACTGGAACCGTTCCATATAATGACATCAATACTTTTCCGCAAACAACAGAATGAACACTCTTTTTGTACCAAGCGGCTTGTTCAGATCGAGAGCGCACACAACTTCTTCGAAAAAAATAGATACCAGGCTATGCCCGACAGTAAAGGCAGTTCACGTTCACACTATCCTGAAGATCAGAAACTCAATGTCCTCGACGCCTTATCAACCACATACGAGATGTGTTGCTTGTATGAAAGTTGAGAGTCCAGAATAATCCGCTATCTTTTACTTGATAAACACGATCTATTGTTGGTCCTTCGAGTCTGTAGGTAAATATGATCGGTTCTTTCTTCCGAGAAATCGTAATTACCGAACACTTCGCATACTGTTTAAATTACACCAGCTAGCAAAAGCTTCGAATTGCCGTTGGAGGAAGATGCTGTCGTTGGTCGCACGAATCAGAAAGTAGATTTTAAGATCGTCTGCATACGATAGTCGTGGGCCTTCGATGGCCAAATTCACATCGTTGAAATAAAGTACTAAGATCAACGATCCCAGATGACTTCCGTGAGGTATTCCTGACGTGGCTGGATAAATGCCGGATTGGCAGTTCCCAATAGTGACCATCAGCTGTCGATCAATCAGATATAAGCGAAACCATCGCAGAAAGTTGCCCCTAACCCCAAGTTTTTCTAGTTTCGGAATCGCAATGGCGTGGTTCAGCTTGTCGGATGCTGCAGACAAGTCGGTATAAGGCCTGTACTCGAAAAAATGCACCATTTTTATCCGTGTTTAACTTTTTTGTCCGTGGGTAAAAATTGATGAAAATGTGGGTATAACCAACGATAAACGATTACATACTCGTGTGCTTTTTAGAAATCGCAAACGTAATTTGTGATCGACCCTCGGTCCCTTTTATTTCATGTATCGTAATTTTTGAACAGATCTTGAATTGTCAAGATTGACAAAGAGAAACGTCAGTGTGATGTCTGTTTCCAACGTTTATAAAGTACAAGGTATTATATTCGCTGCAATGTTTATGTAGTGGTACGAAAAAGCAAAAGCAAAAAATAATTATTTCGAGCAAAAGCAAAAAATAACAGTTTCGATTCAAAAGTCAGCCAAACGCATGTTTTTTGGTTGAATTTTTGTATGTAGGTATTAAGTAACTCTTGTACGTTTCATAAGTATACAAATTGATCGGAGGAATATGTTATTACTTAATACTTTTGAGTAAATTGCTGATATTTGAGGTGTTCGAAAACGCGGTGATGATTGTTTCCCAATTCCCAATCGAGTATCACTCTTATTCAGGCATTATTTCTGATTAATATTAGGAAAAAGCTTATTTTTTCAAATAATAAATTTTAAATAGAGAATTTAATTTTTTGATTATGATTGTCGTTAGAACAAATTTTACGATTTCACTTTAAGCCTGGCAAGAATCACTGTTTCAGGAAGATAAAATTTATACCACTATAAGAAACTTTGCGATTTCTCATAACAAACATGGATGTTTGTTTGCCATTCAGTTTCACTCACATTTGAGTAACTTAAACTTAAAAACGTGAGAACCGGATGTACCCTCAATTGAGCTTTTTATTTTGGTATCAAAACGAGTGACGGGCCCATTATTTTTCGAGCATTACTCGAAAAAAAGCTAATAGGTTAATGAACAAGAAAAGATTTTTCAAAATTTTCCCTAATTCACCAAATGTTTTTTTCCGGCTTGTTGACCAGAACTAATTTTTGCCATTTTGATCGAAAGTAATTTTGACGTCTGCCGCAGTATGGATGAAATGTCAGTCTTCCTTGCGCAATAATCGAACGGAATATTATTTAGTAAAATTCGTGAAAATTGGAAAACTTCAATTGTCGTTTTCCAGAAAAAACTGTCAACCCTGATTTTTTTATTCATGTACGAGTTAACAAAGTTTCGTAACAATATGAGACCCTACGAACCAAACCTGTACGATCATAAAAAAAATCTCCTAATCCTTCTATTTTTAGTTTTGAGTTGAACTTACTCATAAATATGAAAACAGAAATTTATGAAAATGAGTATTTTTTATATTGCTTCCGCAAAAGATGCTATACAAATCATTGTAAAAAACACCATAGAATGTCATTTTATTTAACAACCAAAATAAAAACAGAAATCAGTAATCAATGAGCCGGCCTTCATCGCTTCCGTGATAAAAATAATGTGTGGGTGAAAAGAATATAAATATTAAATTTGGCAACTATTTGAATGCAGAAATAACTCTTGTTCATTGGATCAAATTGTCAATGGCATAGGTCCCATCCATTGATCCTCAGTAATGCTGAAGCATGCTCTGTAATATGTTAGTATAATATGTATATTATGTTTTAATAGTAAAGAGTTTGTGGCTTGATTATTACATTTGTAAAATCAAGTGACAACCCAAGTAACCACGCATTACGTCTAGTGCATCATTGAAAATAAAACAGCTTAGTTTGTTTTAGATACGTTCCCGCATCTACAGTGGCTGCTATCTGCTTCATATCGCCACTGGTTATTAATTTTCGAATACAATTTAGATTTTAAATTAACTTCCAAAGCGCAATTTGAGAACGACGTTATCTGACCCATTTTTTTATTATTGAAAAAAAATAATATGTAGCTATCTCAAAATTGAGTTGGGTGCCGTTTTCTTCTGTATAAAAAACAATAAATCAAATTCATAAAATATGATTACTCAGCATTTGACGTTTTAGATATATTTATAAAATTGAGTAAAATTTACTTAGCATTGAGTACGCTCGAATGAGCGTGTATGTGAGAATACTATGACATGTGGCAATATACTTTACCTTGTTTTCAAGGTACTTTGGTCTTTGTTTGCACAACGAGGGAACGGCTTGAGGATAAAAAGATCTGTCAGCCCGTTAACTGTGGAGTGCTCAGTCGAAAGGGACCGTTTTTAACTTTTAAAAAGGACACTGAAATAAAAAATATTAGTACCAACTGTTCCTTCTTAGCATTCTTCTTTGGTATAACTAGTTGTTCGGTTCAGTGGTTATTGAGATGTTATCGAAACAAGAAGAAAATCGCCAAAAAAATACTTGCTCTGGAAGGCCATATGTCAATGCGGTAAACTGAGTAAACCGTACATCACAACGGATACCATCCACAGCGAAATTTACCGCGTCTGTTGCCCTTCCTGCGGTCCCACGGAGGCGAGACATTATTTTGGCAAGACTTGGCATCATGCCATTACGCGCGATCGACGTTGGATTGGTACAGAGACAATTACGTTGTTTTTGTACCAAAAACCGCCAACTCCCCAAATTCACCAGAGATTCGTCCGGTGGAAATATTTTGGGACATAATGAAGGCCAGAATTCAAAAACCGTCCAAGGTGCTTAAGAACGAGCTGTAGTTGAAGAAAGAATGGATGAAAATGACCAAAAAGGTCGGCTCTACAATTGCACAAAATGTAATTAGGGGTCTTAAGGGAAAGGAGCGGGGTTTCAGCGATGGAAAGGAAATTAAATAAATTAATTATGCCGAAACATAATCCATTTGTCTTAGTTCTTTCCCTGATAGTTTCACAAAAATCCGACTTTAAATAAATTTTTGGCGAACACTTTTGTCTGGTACATTTTTTTCGAGTACAGGCCTTAGATGACGTCAGTTTGAGCTCGTTCAGCCATACTATCCGTAATACTCGCCGTAATATACGATGTAAGGCACAGTAGATTAGTGGTGGTGGAACGACCGGAAGTGAAACCGTGTTGATCACAACTCAGATATTGCTTGCAATGAGAAAGTAGAGGCTCCATGACGACTAACTTGAATAGCTTCGAGATTGCGCAGAACGAAGTGATTCCACGATAATTATTCATGTCTCCTTTGCATCCTTTCTTGTGCAAATTTCCAGCAGGATGGGAACACTCCTCTTGCGACGGACATTTGGAATAGGCGAAGCAACGGCGTCAGTAAGCAGGTAATGTGTTTCCTCAGGAATACTGATGGAACATCATAGCTGATTCGAAATCCAGGATTGCAGGACGACTTGAGTTGTTTTGCTGCGGTTGTAATCATGTCGACGTTAATATGGATTGTACCAAGAGCTTGACCGTATAGTGGTACGTTGTTAGCTGCTGATGTAACGTGTTCATCAGTCAATCTGTCGCCGGAGAAAACACTGGAAAACTTTTCGGAAAACAGGCGGCATATCTCCTGGGTGGTTCAGCACTATTGAAGATGGTAGGCCAGACTCTCAGCGCTCCTCGTTTACGTGCTTCCAAAAAGTCGACGTGAGTTTGGACTGAATCCCTCGTAAATATGACGAGTAGCATCGACGGCTGACTCGCTTGAACTCATAATTGAGACTGACATAGTGGTTTTTCAGCGCAAGCGAACGATATTTAGTGAATTCTGGCATACTTATTTGGACCAGAATCGGGAAGCGGAAAATCGACGATCTTATCTTATTTAAGCGATTAGACGCTTATTCACGGAGATAATCGCGTTTAAAAGTTTCCAGAGCCCATCTGATGAAAAATTAAGATTTTGGCATACTTATTTGGACTAGAATCGGGGTACGGAAAATCGCCGATTTTAAACACCCTGTTTAAGCGATTAGACGCTTATTTACGGAGATAAACGCGTTTAGAGGTTTCGACCCATGAGAATGGTTCTGGCAAAGCCAGACTCTCTGAGAGTCGCATTTTACAGCATTTACGAAACCTTTACAATAGCGATTGCCAAGGAAGGTTAGCGATTCATTTGCGTGCGACTCTTTTGGAACGTGCCTGTCAATGACATATGCAGGGTGGCCACAGACTCGGGAAAATCGGGAAATGTGGGAAAAATTCGGGAATCCAAAATCATCGGGAACTATGCGGGAAAAAGGCGGGAATTTCAAATGTCATCGGGAATTTTTGTCAGATGGAAGGAACCATACTCACACCTTTTTCAAATGATTTGAGTAGCGTTTTTGTCATTTACTCGGTCCACCGATCTCGTTGTTCAGCCTGTTCAAAATGTACCGCTTAGAGCATCTTCAGCGGTGGTCTATTTCAACATCTTTATAGTTGATTTGCATCAGCAAACTTAAAAAGAACCAGCGAAAACAGACCAACTTTGCGTTCCAAGCCACCGGTGTAGTATTTCTTGTTGTTAAACCCACCAACACCTATCGTCTTGTCAATCTTACAATATCCAGAGATCAGAAGTTATGTTATTTTTCAAAGACTGAGGATTTTTCGCAAACTTTTTACCATGGATTGGTTTGAGTGGTGGTGAATGTGTGAATGCATGCATCTCATTTAAACAATATTAGATAGTGCTGATAGTGATAGATAGAGCCACGCCAACCTATGACAAGAAGCACTTTCTGCGACGTTTCAACATGCCAAGGGATATGATCCTAGACATTACGCGACAACTACAGTCAACTGCTGACTTTTTCCAGCTGTTGTGATGCAGCTGGATATGTTGGCCTTAGTATTACATAGGTGCACTACAGCTTAACGGATGTTGTGGCGTTTGTCCTCAGTTAATTCTCTCGATGAAAACTTGGTGGTTGGTGACCCTGAGGATTTTTTGCAAAGACTTACGACCCGCAATATATCGTAAAAGGTTAAGAAAAATTATCTCCCAAAAGTTCGAAAAAAATCCTGTAAATTTAGTGCACTTAGAAACTCAGGGAACTTATAAGAAGCTCGGTATACTTTTTAGATTTGACATAGACTTTCCCGAGGTTTAGCTATTCTCTCTGAGGTCAAAGGAACGTACCATAAAATCTGGGAACTTTCCAGAAATTAGGGGTTCTTCCTAGAAGTTCAGACAACTTTCCTGAATTTCAGATTGTTTGCTAGGAATTCAGGGAATTGTCCACAAATTCAAGGAGCTTATCACGAGTTCAGGGAAGCTTCCAAAAGTAAAGGGTTCTTCACAGAAGTTCAGGTAACTATCCAGAAATTCAGGGGGCTTCCAGAAGTTTAGAAAACTTATCAGATTATTTTGGGTATTTTTTCAGAAGTTCATAGAACTACTCAAGATGTTCAGGGAAAATTCAAGGTACTTTCCAGAAAATTAGAGAACTTCCAATAGAGAACAGTCAAGAATGAAGCTTTTCAACAGTTTGCGGATCTTTCTAGAGGTTTAGTGAATTTCTTAAAATTTCATGAAACTTGCTAGACAAATACAGAACTTCTTAAAATTCAGCGAACATGTAGGAGTTCAAGAAACTTCCTTGAAGTTCAGGGTTTCTCATGCATTCAAAAAACTTCTCAGAACTTCAGGAAATGCTCACAAAGATCATGGAACCCCCCCAAAGATCAGGAAACTTTCCAAAAGGTCAGCAAACATTTCAGACGGTCAGACAACGTCTCAGAAATTTAGAAAATTTCCCAGAAGTTCAGGGAACTTCCAGAAGCTCGAAAAAACTCGCGGATGCTCAGGGAATTCAGCAATTCAGGAAATTTCTCAGTAGTCCTGCGATCTTCCAAGAATTTCAGAAAACTTCCCCCAAGATCGGGGAACTTTTCAGAATTTCAGAAAACGTCCCAGATAAACAGGAAACTGGATTTTTTTAGCATTCGAAATGTTTAGAAAACATTCAAAGGATTTTTCCATAAGTTTGAGAAGCTTCCTAGAACTTCAGGGATCTTTCCAGGTGATCGAGAAACTTTCCAATTGTTCCGAAAACATCCCAAAAGTTCAGGGTATTTGAGTTTTAAAAAGAACTTAAACTTCTTACTACTCGATCATTTTTCGAACCCAACCAAAACGAGAATAAAGAAACCAACTACTTTTTAATTAATTTCATAAAATTTCCACCTATTCACAATCTTAGAGATCAAAAAAGTTCTTGTACGGTTTAACAACATCTCGGTAATGCTAACTATTCCACAGAAATTCCACGGCCAACAAGATTTTTTTTTCAATTTCTCGTAGGTTATTTGAATATGTGTAATATTCTGCTTTTTATCACAAAATATGTATCTGATTTTCTATGTTCCCTTCATTTCCAGAAAGTTGTTCTTATTCCATGGATGATTAGCAAACTTTTTGGAAGTTCATCCAAGTTTCCAGAAACGTTAATAATTTTTCAGCAATTCAATGAACTTCTCTAAAGTTCCACCATTTCTCTTCTCGAAAGACAGCGAGCAAACTTCATGATTATCTGGAAACTTAAAATTATTTTATTCAACTGCTGAGAAGTTTAATCAACTTCTGGCATGTTCATTATAGGTATTTCCACCCAATCTTCATAGATATTCTGAAGTTCATTAAATAAATTTTTTAAAGAGTGCATTCAGTAAGAAACTTAGAAGCTTATATAAGTTCTGAAATGATGCAAATCCGGTATAAATCAAAATTTCCAAACACCAGCGATGTTTGGCCTAAACAAATAAATCCAAACCACGATTTGAACCACCGTTGAAGATGCCGTTCGAAGATCTGGCTACACGGCTGTAACAGGTGAGGCCAGAAATGAACTTATCTTTCATGTGGTGGGGAATGTGTTTGAAGTTTGGCGAATTGCGTTTGTAGGAGTGTGTACACATGGCGAAAGAAGAATTTGGGCAGCTGTGCTCAATGCCGTCTGACGTTGTTTTCCGGATTCTAGAGAAAAGAAAATGGTTGGGACAAATTTTGGCTAGAACCAAGAAGGAGCTACCAAATTTGACAACATTTGTTGAAAATTGGCTCATCCTGTGGCACAAAATGCGTATTTAAATAAATGAAAAGTGATTGGTCGTAAACCAAAAATTTGGGAGCTGAGAGATATAGCTACGAGTATTTTATATTAACTCATCTTAACAGTCGGGAAAATAAGGCAAAAATGCGGGAAAAATTCGGGAAAAATGCGGGAATTTTTATATTTAGATTGTGTGGCCACCCTGATTCCCAGACATTTCAAATATTTATCATAGATATTTGAAAAAAAATATCTGGCATCCCCGAGGTACAGTGTGCGATCACTCAGATTGACAGCGACCCAGACTTGTACCACACAGTTCCACACCTCACTTTCTATGACTCTTGCCTTCAAATTGGATCGAACTGCCACGAGAACGCGCTAATGCAGTGTAACCAGCAGTAGCTGCATCACATGGCTCAAAAATGGAATTGGGAAGCAATATATTTCAAAAGTAATTCTAGCCCAGGCCTAAAGAATCCAAAAAGCTTTACTGTACCACGAAATTGAGTTCCCTCGGTCATATAAGTGAAACGTTTCAGCGATCCGCGAAATAATTCAAAATCTAAAAGTGTCCGAAATTTAACCTGGACAGGCTTTATACCATACAGTTTTGAGTAATGAAACCTTCAATGCTTACTACATAGGCCAATTCAATTAATCAAATCACATTGGATGCCATCTGCTATGGAATTACATGGATGGACAAGTATGACATTTTCACTGCATTGAGCACAACCCGTCCAACGAAGGATTCTAGTGTGAAACGTTTGAAAAAGGACAAGGTATCATCGACCTGCAACAGGATTTGCCGTTCGCAAGCATGTTTCGACAAATGGTGAGTGAGTGCGAACTCAACGCTGAAAATCACAACCAAAGCTCGAGGACGTGTCTACACACCGTAAAGAGCCAAATGATGAATTTGGTCACTCCATTGCATTCAGACATGATTCTGATGTTTATGAATAATTATTCCAATGGCATAAGCCGGCTTAACCGAGCTCCGAGAGATGATGTTTGGGGAATGTATTATTCAACGGTGCAGAAAGCACCTCCCCGGCGATCTGAGAATAATTGTTTTAGGATAATTTACGAACCTTCGGTCCAGGCTGGTGGTTCACAGCGTCGACACGGCAGCTGACATGTGGAACGGAAATTAACCAGACTTTCTACCACAATCGTTTCCCCTCCTGGCCCTGTCGTGGCCCACTCCGGTCGGCCATGCATATGTCCATCAGAGTAATGCCATATCATATCTGAACTCTAGAGCCTTGGCTAGGGATCATGTTTGTGAAGGAAACGGACATATATACGTTCGTGACAATGGCGTTCTCTGCTTGGCATGGTGATTTGTTGTGGCTAGGAGCTGGTAAAACGTTTTCGCTTCAAATGCTCTGTGTGTGTGTGTCGTACTGTGCTGCCATGTGTCGGTGTTGCCGGCCAGCTCCATTCCGGAATTGTTGTTGTAGATTTAATAATACAAACAATGCAATCGGGCTTGTAATTATTGAGATTATTTTAACTAATTACACATAATCGGTTCAGTTCCAATCGCTCTCGGTTGGTGGTCAATGGATCATGGTAAATGGTTGTAAATGTAAGTAGTATGTAAGTTGATGAATATGAGGTTGTAAGACGTAAGTCAAGTCTTTTCACCGCTCAGCTTGAAAAAAAAAAACGAACACTGAGAAGCGTTTTGTGTTTTGAAGCGCTTCTTGGAATTTCGTTTCTGATTCCTGATGAATGCTCGCATTCTCCTGCCAGTGCAGCAAATGTAGCCAAGCTTACTGGCGCATTCAAACGAAACGCTTATGAAAACATTCGACTGATTATATTGTTTCGCTAATTTGTGCATTTTCCCCGCACAGTAGCAACGTACATAGCACTCCTTCAAATCACCACATTTTCCGGGTTATTATTACATTTTCACTATTTCTCGCTTTTCCGGGCCCGTGTCGACAGCTGGTCTTATTCTCCGTTCTCTTGCACAGTTTCATGCTTATTATTACAGCAGCCAACTGTTTCGTCTTTTTAATTCAATTGGAACTACAGTAAGCTCAACATAGGCATCTCTATACTACTCATTTCGATAATTTTTGGTGGTTTTGAACGGACTTGTATTCGAATTATAATTCCGGCTATCTCAAAGTAACATAAGGTCTGTATGCACATTAATCCGGACACCTTCAAATCATTGTAACTTTTGAAATATTGCACTGTAGTATAGCTGAGAGTCTATGATGAAAAAGACTATGATTGATGTTTATATTTCATGTTTAGTATTCAAGATGGCGACGCAAGAAAAACAAGTGGTCGAGCGAATTTTGTACGGGCGTAGGGCAAATCCTGACTTGTCAATACGGGACCTTGCAAAAACATTGGATATGCCTAAATCCACTGTTTACGATGTGCTCAAATCATTTTCGGAACGTTTGACGGTGGAGAAGAAACCGAGAAGTGACAAAAACATTGGACACGCTGATCCTGTCATGGACCAAAAGGTGAAAAGGATATAAACTAAAAACCGAAATCTCTCCATTCGAACGGTGGCTTGTAAAATAAGGATGTCGCCTGGTTTTGTCCAAGAATCTAAACAACGTTCGAGACTTAAGTCGTATAAAGTAAAACCAGTTCCAAATCGCAACGACAAACAGAACTTGGCAGCAAAATTACGGACTCGACGTTTGTACTGCGAATATTTGACGAAGTTTTCATGCGTTGTTATGGACAATCAAACTTATGTCCTGGAGGATTTCAAGCAGCTTCCAGGGCTGCCTTTTTATTCTGCTATGGCCAGAAATACTACAGCTGATCATTTCAGAACGAAGAAGGCATCGAAATTTCCCAAAAAATACCTTGTGTGGCAAGCAATTTGCACGTGTGGCAAAAAGAGTAAATCTTTCGTCACTACAGGCACAATCAACAAGGAGATCTATCAGAAAGAGTGTCTGCAGAAGCGATTGCTACCTTTCATCAAAAGTCACAAAGAAAAACCTTTGTTCTGGCCAGTGTTGTTGAATCATGAGCGTTTTCACGATTTGCAGCCGAGAGTTCTCTGCTCGCGAGAGGAGAGAACACAAATAATGCCGCTGTTTATCATCCCCCTATCGTTTCCGCAGGAGAGTGAATGTGTGTATTTTTGCCATTGCGCTTTCTTCTCTTCATGCTAGGAAACGAACTATTATTGAGTGGCGAGGAACCAACTCGCATGGTGAGTGAGTACCGCATGAGCAGCTGACGGGTTTGCTCATTGAGTTAACGATGCTGGTTGAACAAGATGTTACGGATAATTCGCTTGCGTCTAGTAGGTGGATATCTGCGGCGTGCCACCAATAGAGGGTTTGGGATTTGTTTTATCACCTCCTATTTGCTTTCTGCTTAATTAGTAAGCTCGTTGGTGGGATAGTGATATTGGGTTTGCATTATTTATATCTTGGCGTTAGCTTGTGTCGCTTTTATGATGCATCTCTGGTGTAATTTATAAAGACTTTATAGAAAGAATTTATAAAATAAGAGTGCATCCGGCTATCGAGGTTTGCGAGAACGGTTTAATATTCGTACTGGCTGATAAAACACGTGCGTGGACAAGACATTTGTGAGCATCTGGCATCGAATACATATTTAAATGTCAGCAAACAGAGCGCAGTGTAAGCCAATATATGAATTACATCTCAGCATTGTTATAAAAAATATGCAGTTCCTTAACTATCGATATCCATGAGTTCAAGATGTGCTGTGTTTTATAGTGAGTTTTGGGCTGTACATTTACTGACTTTTTTAAATGTATATCATGAAACATGTCAAAATTGTATAAGATAATCTGTCTCCACTTCTATTTCACCTACGTTTGACTTATCTTTTGCATCATATTCAAGAAGCGAAGTAGACGATTAGGAGATGCTAGACCACCTTCCGTACAAAGTATATTCGATCGAAACGTCATTTTTTTTTTAATCCTATTGAACATATTGTTTAGGTGTGATTCGTGGCTTTCAGATTTGAAAGTGCATATAAGACAGTCACTACGAGAGAGCTAACGATTTTTTTTTGACGTAGACTACGTCTTACGGCAAGGTTAGGGTGTCATTTGAAAATCCTAAAATAACGTCCGATAGGAAATACAAATTAAACGCTTATAACTTAATTATTCTTCGATAGATTTTCAATATGTTTAAATCAATCAATTGCAAAATTCCCCGCGTATTGAGTCAACTATAAAAAAATGTCTGTCTACAATTGTAAACTATTGAAAGTAACGCAAATAAAAGGTGATGTTTTAAAATATAGTTTTGAAGGCTAAATTTGCTACATGCATAGTATTTCAGTGATTTCCATTTCAATGAAGATTTCAATGTAGCAATAAACTATGTTGCAGTGAACGATAAAAAAGGGATACACCTTCGCAAACTAAATCATTCGTTCGGTATTATTCAAGCTGTGCGGAGTGGCGGGGATCAAATATTGGATTGACAGCTTGCGGTGGCTAATACCCTGGAGGGTTCACTGGCGTGCAACCATTGATCAGGTAGCTGATAACTGTATTTTTCTAGGCAACCGTTGCTAGGCAGCCATTAGTTTTGTGATGAGCAATCGGTTGACCAAACTTGAATGCCAAATAGAAATTTTAAAAATGGCTCCCATCACGAAAAATTAAATTACTGAACGCTAATAACTCGATCATTTCTTGATTGATTTTTGAGATTTATTCTCTAGACAACAAGAGGTTCTCACGACTGCTATTTAGTGTTTACAATTTAAAAAAAGGTGCATATATTGCATGTTGTGTTTTGTATTCCGGCAAGTATCAAGAAATTTCCGATCACGGATAAGATTTAGCTTTACTCACGTTGTATTCCGAATTCATTCTCTGTACATGCCAATTATTACTGTGATGAACACAATTGTTCTGTTTTGTTAACAATTCTAGTAGGAAAGAGTTTATCATCCAAGGAATTCCCAAGTATTGTAAAATAATTTTAAATATTTTTTTTTCGTAGTTATTATGCATTGTCATAGGTTCGTAGTGGATGCGCGAGTCTGTCTATAATTGCAGCAGGACAACAATCTGTAGACAAGTAAATACAATTAAAATTGTTATTAACATTTTATATTTTAACATCACTCCACTATATTTTCTATGCTATTTTATAGGTCAGTTTAAGCTTCGCATATATCCTTCCATGTCAATTATAGTCTACCTAACTTTAAATATGTATTCGAAAAGATAGGAAGGTTTTTAACGTTTTTTTAGGAAGGATCATATGCGACAAATTCAACTGAACAAAACTATGTCCAAATTTACCATAAAAGGATAATTTACAATAGTTCATTTCATATTTTACAGATAAAGAATCATTTCCAGATTCTTCAAAAGTTATCGTAAAATTAATTATTATTTTCTGTAGTTTCATTACGTTTCCGTTTTTGGCGTTATTCACACTCATATAAAATTAATTTAGCCTCACTGTTAGTTGTTTTCATTTTTTTCAAGACTTTTAGGATTTTAATACATGTCTAATTTTCAATTTCAGTAACAAAGCAGTGGATGTCATATATACATTGTACTTACGCTTATTATGTTACTTGTCTATAAACGGAAATCTTTCAATGGGTGGATGACCAGCTATGTTACGGATATTATATATATATATATTCTACTATATATGTTTACTGGATATTAGATTCTAGTATTACTACTTTAACATTATAACGTCAGTTTATTATTTTATTTTATGATATTAAATTTATGCAATACATAAACTCACATAATTAAAATCACTATAGTACCCTCTACAAAAAATTATTGTGATAAAAGGAAAAGGAACAGCACTTAGAAATTTTAGGTTTACTATTCTTTATATGCTCTATAATCTCAGATCATCCATGAACATCCCAAATTTTGAAAAATAATTTTAAACCATATTTTTTACTCGTTTTAGCATTGTCTAAACTTTCAGGTTCACAAATGGAATTGTTATTATTATTCTTATATTCACTCACTATATTATTCATCATTCTAATATTCATTCACTTTATTTTATAAATTACTATATGATATTGACTATATATTGGGAAAGGAGGAAGCATCAGGGATCACTAAATCTGGAATTGAACAATGAAGTGGTATGACAACCGGCGTCTAGGAGGGTACAAACACTACCTTTCGATTCGATTGTGATGCTGTGAATTCTACTCCAACAGTTTCAGCGAGAGTGACGTGCCCTTCTTAAAAAGCCATCCCGTAAAAAGTTTGATAGGGATTGCGAATTGGGTTATTCAATTTGTTGGACCGTATAGTTTGAATGAGAATCTTAATTCTTCACGGGTTTTGCGTAAGCGTCTCTGCTTGCGGGTCCGCCCCACCGTTTTTGGCCCTACATACAGTGTTGCTGGGAATACAAACCGTTAACTCAATTTGATCTTGCTGTTAAGTGGAGCTACATACATGACAAGGTCTTAGAAGGGATGGTGACTACCTTACATACATACATACATACAATTCGCGATGGAAAGAGTTTTATTTCTAGGAAATAAGTTTTGAGATACGATGGGAAAGTTTTTTTTTAATTATTACCAAATTGTACACGATTTTCATTGCTGCATAAATAATTTATCAAACCATTTAATGAAAAAAAATCCACAAAATAAGAAATTTCAACTTGATTACAAGTTCGGAAAACGTAGAGAAGAGCAAAACTTCAGCATTGGAACTCATTTCCGGCACATCGATAGAAAACATGAAATTTATTGCCGTGGGGACGACCCCGGCGTAGTGGTCTGCATCCATACCTCTCACGCCAAAGTCACGAGTTCGAATCTCACCCCTGTACAAGTCACGAAAATACCCAAACGGTATTTGAGTGACTACGACGGGAGATGAACCAGCCCAGAGCTGAAAATCTCGATAGTAAAGGAAAAAAAAAGAAATTTATCAATGTTTATATATGAAATATCAAATCATACATTTAGCAAGTTTGTTAAGTTCAATAACTACAAAACAATGTCAGTATGAACGTTTTCGCTGAATATTTACATTCTTTCTGACCGAACACAAAACAAATAAATTGAAGCTCATTTATGTGTTTTTTACTAACATTAGCCTTAGATTGTAGTTAGTTTAACCTGTATGTTTACTTTAAGTTTTTTTTATCTGTGTTTGTGTGTTTTTTTTTTCTTTCTCAAAAATGTTCAAGTCAAAAGAAGCCAAAAGTTTTTTGACAATTTAGAATTAAAAAAAAATGTGTTATGTAAGCCCCACTTCAAACTCCTGCCTACCTTCCCATCCATTCAGTTGTTAATCCTATTAACCTCGAGACGGCCGCGAGTAATCGGTTCTATCCTCTTAACGTTAGTTTTAAGATAATTTATGTATACAAATATGAAAACTTGGCTCTGTAAAGTTAATTCGATTGAGCTTGTACAAATAAATGATTTATATAAAAAAAAAATTTAACGCTCCAAACAAATACACTTTTCATACCAACAGCTGACTGCTGCAATGGGGTCAATGGCGTTTCAATATTTCGTGTCGTAATTTAAAATGGAATGCCGTGATTGCGGTGAAACTGTGTTAGATTTTCAACAACATCTCAGCAGCCAGCGATTTCTCACGTACCACGAGCAAAGGAACTATCCTTTTTGACCGATTTTGTTCATCAACCTTCTGTTAATAACGCAGCTATTAAAATATTTTGTATTACATAAGTTGTTGAAAGCTACACGCAGAGCCAAAGATTTGTTTATTTTGCCGTGGTATACAACAGAGGAAGTCGAGGAAGAGAATCGTCGGTTGGTTGTTTTCAAATGATACGCGAGATTTGAAATATAACGGTACGATGCAAAGATAAATAAACCAATTTGTTTTTAAAAGTCACATTCCATCTTTTTATTAAAGTGCGTGTTATGCTGAGTTTAAAAGAAAACAGATATTTATAATATCAGTCTACCACTTTTAAATTGAATTCTTTTAAATAATAATTCCCGAATGAAGATAGCAGAAATAGAAGATAAATCTCAATAATTATATACATTTATTTTCTAGTTTTTACTTCAACCATTTCTTTAATCGTTCCATATATACATTATGATTCCAGTATTCATGTTTTCATTCTGATTCATACACTGCGGCAAACGCATGATGACCAAGACGCGATGCGAAATCGATTTTAAATTGATAATTATGATTATTAAATTATATTTTACTCGCTCACTTATCAGAGTCTTCAACACACTAGCCGCTATCCCAACGTGGCCCGTCTGGATTAGCATTACAACGGAAATCATTTCCTTGTTTTCTCGTTTTGCCATTGTCTCACACCAGCGGCGGCATTGCTGGAATTTCCGAACCAGACAACTGCTAGCGATCAACTGAGTGAGCAAGAAATTGTTTGTTCAACAAAATAATGCTCAGACTGCGAGTCAAACGTTGCATGAGTTATTACGATCGTGCTCAAGGTCTGAGAGAGATAGAGCTGATTCTTATGAACTTATTCTCTGGTTTTTCCTATTCTCGCGGTGAGTCGAATCACCATATCGTTCAAACCGTCGCGCTCCATCTCGTTCTGCAATGCTGGTACGAAAATGAACACTGTGAGTTATCTCTCTCGAAAACAGGTATTGAGCGTTCGTTGAGGTGAGTATATACAACATTGGTTCTGGCCCGATTTGACATCATGCCACAATGCTAAAACTGTGATGGAGTGGTACCAAGCAAATCAAGTGAACATTGTACCAAAAACCTTAAATCCGCCAAATTGCTCAGAGCTACGACCAACCGAGAGATATTGGGCTCTGATGAAGCGGAAGCTTTCTGGAAAGAAGCAAGGAATCAAAGACATCAAACACTTCCAGCAAATTTGGACAACGACGGCTTCTACGATTTCTGAAGAGTCTGTACACACCCTAATGGACGGAGCTAAGCGCAAAGTTCGAAAATGTTATGCAAATTACTATGTTTTGTCTTCACGAATTGTTAAAACACATCCCATGAATCTGAAATGAACAACTACGACGGAAGTATAATGCGAAATTTATGTTTTATTCATGTTTTGAGGTGTCCGGATTATTGCGGATACAGACCTTACAGTATCGAGATATGTATAATGTTCACAGTAAAGTTTATCCTAAAGGGTGTACGGAATCAAATTGCGACACACCAATCATCTTCAAACAATTTCAATACCATATCCAAATGCACGAACCTTCTTCTTTACACTACTCATAAGGTCCTGTACAACATTTGGACCAACTTTTTTTTTGCGTGGCAATCCATTTTTTCTTCATATCTTCCTCCGATTTCACTTCCTTAGAATGCTTCCGAAGTGCCTGCTTCATGATGGCCCAGTACTTTTCAATTGGCCGCAGTTCCGGTGCGTTCGGGGGGTGAGATGCTTCGGCACGAAATTGATCTCCTTAGCCTTGTACCACTCCAAAACCTCTTTCGAGTAATGATGGCATGAGGCTAAATCCGGCCAGAAAATCGTTGGACCAACGTGTGACCTTAGAAGGGGAAGTAGACGCTTTTGGAGGCATTACTTTAGGTACACCTGCTCTCTAACGTCTTCAGGGACATCCAATTTATGATGATCAGTGAAAAACTGGAGCCCCGGAAGCTGCCGAAAGTCTGCTTTTACATACACTACCAGTAATAAGCAGTGATGCCATATTCAAATACATGTCTGTAAATTTGCAGACTTTTCATTTTTATAGCAGAGTTTTTTAAGGATGCAGACATTAGCAGAAATTTTATTTATGTTGCAGACTTTTACAGACATTTGAAATATTTTTTAAATTTCAAATAAAGGTATTTAAAACGTACGAGGGTCTGGACAGTATAGTAGATACGGTAAGAAGCTTTGTTGAAATATTTTAAAATATCGTAGGTGTCATTTAAAGTAGTAATCTTTGAAAAAACGAAAGCGGTGGGCCACTTGGAGACACAATGGGCCCGGAGTTAAGCATCGTATAGGCCCTTTCCGAGGATAACATGGAGTCCCTACTCAGAGCTTCAGGAAGAAGTGTAAGGAAGATGACTTTTCTGAAGTTTTTCAGAGGTTTTGGAGTTCTTCCTAGAAATTCAAGATAGAACTTCCCAGAAGTTCAGAAAAAAAACTTACCCAAATTTCAGACGTGAGCTAACCAGGAAGGGCACCTATAATTTCTCCAAAAATTTGAAAAAAAAATCCTCAGGACGATGCGTCATAAAAGTTCAGAATAGAACTACGCTCAAGTTCAGGAAATAACTACCCCGAACTTTTTGGCCACGTCTCGGTTGGAAAGGTTCGGGTTATTCTTAAAGTACTGCCTTATCTTCCGCGCCTTCTCTGGGTATTCCGTTTTCGGGTTTCGGCCGCTTCCAGCGCGCCGCTCGATGGTCTTCGTCCCATGGAACATCTTCACAACGCGAGACAATGTGGAATGGTGGACTCCAAGCCTTTTGCCGATCCATCTGTGCGAATGACCAGGATTATCGATCACCGCGCCCAAGATTTGGCGCAGCTCTTCTTGTTTCGAACATAACACTCTAAACTAGTATTACCCAAAATTTCATTAATTTTTACCCACGTGATAAAAAGTTACACCGAAAACAACTTGTCGCATTTTTTCCGAGTCCAATCTTAACTGAATGTTGCAATACTTTTTCAAGCGAGTCCATACTGGTAGTGTACGTCTCATCATCCATAACGAGACAATGTGGTTTCGTCATCATCTGGGTGTAGCGCTTCCGTGCACGTGTTTTAACTACGTGCGCAAAATTTCTTTGCGCCGCTGCTGTTCTTTCGACTCCATCTTCGCAACGATTATACATCTGCTAGTGAAACTAACACAGCGTAAACAAATCCACATTGAACTAATCCCACTCAAAATTTCAATAGAAAATACCCTACGGGTAAAAAGTTACAGCCATTTAAAAGTGGTGCAATTTGATTCCGTACCACCTTTACGTACAATGTAATGTACTGCATAGGGTGCACCAATTTAGACGAACTAATTTTAGGCAAAACGAAGAGGTTTTCAATACTCAATAATTCGACCAACTTCCACACAAAAATCAATCTTGTACACAATTGGCCCTGGTGAATAAATTAGACACTTATTTATTTATTCTAAAATTTATTTTTTCAAAACAACACATCCTAGTGCCCACTTATGAATGTTGTTGATATACGTTCTACAGCATTCGCCATCACAAACCAGCTGGAATAAAATAAAAACTAGCTTTATGGTTGAAACGTCAATTTTCGGCGTAATATTTTCACTGCAACTCGACGGATAGTTCTAGACGATGATGTTACTGTTTTTCCACAGTTCCACAGCATACGAGCGCCAGGCAGCCACCGTTGAGCAGATTTTCATTCAACTTTTTAATTAAATTATGGTTCCAACTGGCACCGGGCTGAACGGGGGTGTAAGGCAGGGGTTTGGTTGGTTTGCAGTGAGCAGCGTCTGTTTGGGCCAACCCTTCATAGGTAAGAATTTCGAAAGGAAGAAGGATCTCTGCTTCCAGAAGCTGCCACTCGGTGTGCTCGGTCTTTTCGGTGGTTCATTCCTATACAGTACTATCCTGGTAGTTTCAACACTTTTCCAAGTTACCATTGAATTGCTTTCCTACACACAAAATAAAAACGTAAGTTTCTCTTGCGATTTCGCAAGATTTAGTTTCATGTTTTGTTATGGATTGTAACTCTTTTCTTCTTTTTTTTCAAAATCATCCCCACCGTAGACAAGTACACAAATGAGTTTACGCTAAACGAGCATTTGACAGAAGAGCTGGGCAATGTTTACTACAAATGAACACTAGATTTTCACGAATAATGAATAATAATGAATTCTCATGTAAAAATTGAGCCGTAGGGTCGCTGATTTTTATGAAACTTTTTCCACGCATAGAGTTTATATATGTTTACTAGCTGAATCCGTTGCGAGCGCTGCTACGCCTGCAAATAAAATAATAAAAATTTAATAGAACTGGCACGTTTATGGTTGTTGTTTGAAATGAGTTTTTTTCTTGACTAAGCAGGTTTTCAAACTTCTATCAGAACATACTTCTTACCCGAGAAATACATGTTTTGTGTTTTCGTAACCTGGATAATTTTCATGTTTGTTAGTAATTTGTGTTTCACTTGTATTGGAGCCCTCCCTGGTTTTCGAGTTATGCAGAAATGCCTGAGAGAAAAAGGGTTTCAAACAATTAGAAGAAGCTTCCCCAGCCACAAAAATCCCTACATTCACGCTGATCGGTTCAGAACTTTCCGAGTCTATAAGGGTCAGACAGACAGACAGGTAGAAATTCATTTATATATTTATAGAAGCTTTACCTCAAAAAACCCCCATATTCCAAATGTACTTTCATTTGCTAGGTTAGTTCTTAAGTTATGCAGAAATTTGCATTAATTTTTATGGGAGCTCCCCTCCACCTTCAAAAGGGGGTGGAGTCTTGAACTGCCATAGAAACTTTCTCTCCTCTAAAAATCTCCACATGTCAAATTTGGTTCCATATGCTTGCATAATTTGGTTCCATATGTTCTCGAGTTATGCAGAAATATGTGTTTCATTTGTATGGGAGCCCCCTCTTACAGAAGGCGGAGAGATCTCAAACCCGCATAGAAACATTTTTTGCTTAGTGTACTTTTGCATTTGTTCGAGGTACCTAGGAAACCTAGTAACAATTTTGGTTTTATTCCAGCACCTCCCGACTTTTTTGATAAAACTATATTCAAATCTGTTTTGTCCACCAACACCTCCTCTATGCATCTTTAAAGCCGAGATGTGTTAAAAGTGGCCCACTCTATAGACGGTTGTGAAAATTAATTTATAAAACCTTTACAAGATCATAAAGATTTTGAAAATGTTCTAGTGAAAGATGTTATGACCACTTGAGAACCTTCATAAACACAGTGTATCATGCTTCAAATCATATGCGGATTTAATTTTATGGTGAATATTAGCACGATAATAGCCGAAAATAAATGCGTCTCGGAGATTATGCAAGTTTACATCAAGAAAAACAAAATCGAAAAAAAAATATTCAAAAAAATTAATTATGAATGCCAATATTGGTCTCTGTTCTGCAGTTTAGTTGCATTGCATTAAAAATTTGGTGTATTTATTTTTCCACATTTCAATTATTTCTTATATTTTAATATGGCGATTGGAAGAAATCACAGTTTTGCCAAAAAGCCACATTATCTTCACAATGGCTACTATAAAACTATTTGGTCATTTGGTGACTTTCCTCAATGCCAATTTGCCGTTTAATGTATTTACTGGAGGCCAAATGGTTTTAAAATGCTTTTTCAACTGACCATAATAAGATATTCGAATCAACCCTAAAACGGCATTTCAAAACAGCATTTTAAGAGTTCATAAAGTCAACATAAAACCTTTGATAGGAGTAAAAAGAACTTTAGAAGACAAGGTTTTAAGATCGTTGTAAAGATGCTGTGTAGGTTCTCATGATCCTGATTCAAATTTGGCATGTGGAGGTTTTTGAAGGCAAGAAAAGTTTCTACGGTGCTTTGAAACCCCTCTCTTTGGAAGGGGGTTTCATACAAATGAAGCAGAAATTTCAACCAAAAATGAAAATTATCAATACAATCAATCAATACAAATTTCTGCATAACTCGAGAACTAATCAAGCAAATGGAACCAAATTTGGCATCTAGGGGTTTCTGAAGGCAGTATTTTTTTCTATAGTGGTTCGAGGCTCTCATAGAAATGAAACCGAAATTTCAACCAAACATGAGAATTATCCTCTGGTAAGCTGCATGTTGTGATAGAAGTTTGAATCCCTTCTAAGTCAAGAATGGGGGATGCTTGAGTTACTCTCAGTGCTTCATCATGATTGATCGTCGGTGAAGATCCTCGCCGAAGTCAAAAATCCTCGCTCGACATCAGCATTTCTATGCGATACCGTCATAGGTGCCATTACAACGACCGATACCAACGGTTACGTAGTTTCACCCTTAGTTGTCTTCTCTAGCATGACAACTTTAGCCAACTGATTTCAATAGTCCTCAATTCTTCCTTTTGCACTGTCTTGCACATCTATTTCACATTTCAGCAGCTTCAACTTATCCATTAGCAAGTCCGTTTTGATTTCTAAAGGAAGTGACTTCGTGATCTGTAGAATATCGATTCTTGACTACGTGCCCCGTTAATGAAGACTTCTTTCTTGGGAATTCAGCAATAATTAAACAGTGAAGGCCACTCTGGGATATTTCTTTATACTGCTTTTTGCAGAGTTAACCACCTTGATGTGACGTGTTAAATGCAAAGGTGTGACAGCAATCCAAGCTCTCGATGTATTTTCTCAAACTCTTGTACTTGTGATGGCCAGCCTTTGATATATAGTAGACTGCAATGTTCAATTCTGACGCGGCTTCTTACAACTTTTCAAAACCTTTCAGGCACCCGTTATGAAGGGTGTATATACATAATTGCAGGATTCGATATTCAACAAAGGCTTTGTGTGATCTACTACAAAATGATCGTTCATAGGCCGCTTCACTTTTATTGACGTTTGGAACACCACTTCCTGCCAAATTTATTTACTGAAATACTTACAAAACATGACAATATTTTTCCGTGGTAATTCAGCATTCTACAAAGCATCATTCAACTTATCAAGAATATCCTCGGCTTTGGCAGAAGCGATGAACAACGTTTGAAATAACCTGGGAATTTGACTTGGACCAGAAGCGAATGGTTGTTGAATGCAGTTCTTTTTCCCAGCCGAATTTGTTGGCTTATCATAGTATTAGGTGCACAGAGAGTGCCGACATCTTTCAGCGTAATCTTCCGGACAGAAGGTGTTAAAGCATCAGTCACTAAACAATGAGCTTTAGTTCTGGACAATGAAAAATCTGCTGGCACCGCGTTTGAAAACGGCACAAAACGTATCTCGAGTTCAATCTGGGTGCAGCCAGAAAATCAAATACTATTCATTTCAATAACCACATCAATTCAGCCTCAGCTGCTACATCTGGTGTACTCAAGAAGTGCACTTGAAAAATCCATGCACCGGATGACGAGGACTGCTCGATTTTGATTCGTGATCACAACACAGCCGCAATTGACGTGGACGACGAAGACCTTCTTATGCCTTGCAGTATTCGCGTGCTGCTCAAAAGCCTTAAAACCTTTGGATATTGTGAAGGGTTTACTGAACATTGTAAAAAACGCTTCGTTATCGCGGTGTATTCGGGTCCACAAACAAGGCAGTCATTCGGATCAGTGTTCTTCAACCGTTCAAGGCGGAGAGTGTATTTCCTTATATTGTACTAAATATTAACCGAACACCAATAATTTGTTTGTCTCAATGAAAATGAAATTCGAATAATATTTACCTGAAACACTTTCAACTTGTGATCTGGAGCCAAGTAGCGTCGACATCGATGGAAAATATTGCACCATTTTCATCCACCTCTTCGCATTACTATTAGAGTAAATACAAAATTCCGAGCTCAAACGTTGTTGTGAACCTGCCAATGTTTTTATTCCCTACAAACCGATGAACCGATTTGAAAACATGTTGATATTAGGCTTATTGACGTTTAATCACCTTTCCCTTTCTAGCACATGCAGAGGAATGATGGTTTGTTTTCCTCCAAAAGATTTTCCTTCTTACTTGCTCTCCTTGGTTTTAAATGGCGCTGTAGTGTGCGTGCGTTCAAGGCCACTTAGCCTAATGTTTACATAACGTTGCGAATTTGCACGCTGGCGGGTTGTTGGCGCGCAAAATGGCGAACTTAAACGTCAAACTTTTTCGCACGCTAATTTTCAATTACTCATTCTAGAACCAAATTTTTCAGTGTTGAAACATGACGTGTTGCCAAAGTAAAAGTTCTACTCTATTTTTTTCGCCGAAACATTCGGTGCTAGAGACGATTGCTGTAAAATAGTGACTTTAGTGACCAGTTTTCGGAAAATAGAGACCTTAGTGACTTCTCGATGGAAATAGTGACTTTTTAGTGACTGCCTTGAAAATAGTGACCAAGTCACTAAAAAGTGACCCACTATCAGCCCTGATGTACTTCCGGGGTAATTTGAGCCGTTTTTGCTTATGAATGAGGCTTTTCCTAGCAGTTTCTTCCATTTGATATTTGGCGATTCATTCCAAATCCGAGCAATTTATCGGGAGTCACCGGAACATCTAGTTTTTGCTTATCTGCCATATCTTATTCATATCTGCCTATTTAGCCTTTAAGCCTCGAAGAAAGTTTGGTGCGTCCTGTGGTAGGAGGTTTTACTGCCATATTTCAAACCATCATCTGAAGCAATTATCTGATTCCAATCTTACGCATATCAATATTGCCCATATTGATCCACAAAGTGTTTTATGACAGAAACGAATCCATACAAGTGTGCTCACTATCCTGTCCAGAATATTTCATTATATTTCGCAAGTTTGTTCTAATTTTATATATCCGATAGAAACAACGGTATACAAATGCATGATTTGAGAGACTTCTCTGAACATGAAAAAAAAATCATCTGACATAATATACGATAATGATAATCATAGCTTTTTGCTTCCAACTAGCAAGGTACCGTTCGCAATTCGCTCTTTACAAAGTGACATTTCATCATTTTCAGTTTTAGGCAGTGAAAAATCGTATTTAATCAGCATACAAAGAGGGAGAAAGTATAACGTACATGTACGTCTACATACAGATATATGCCGGTTCTAGTATAAAGGGCGATACGGTCAAAATTTGGTCAATATCAACTTGACGTATTTCTTTCAATTTTGCATTTAAAAACCTGAACACCCCTCATTTTGAAGGTGTGTGTGTGGTGAGAATGTTGCTCCTATTTTGATTTTAGAATTAACTCTTCAGTTGTCAAAATGCCGTCCAAGCAAGAAGAGCAGCGTATCAAAATTTTGCTCGCGCATCGCGAAAATCCGAGCTACTCGCACGCAAAGTTGGCAAAATCGCTAAAAGTTGCCAAATCAACCGTTACAAATGTAATTAAAGTGTTTGGGGAACGCTTGTCGACAGCCAGGAAGTCTGGATCGGGGGAAATCGAAAACCGGAAGCCGCTGAGACGACAAAGAGAGTTGCCGGTAGTTTCAAGCGAAACCCTAATCTATCTCTCCGAGATGCCGCAAATAAGCTGGGTGTATCGTCTACAACCGTGCATCGAGCCAAAAAACGAGCCGGACTATCGACTTACAAGAAGGTAGTGACTCCAAATCGCGATGATAAACAAAATACGACGGCCAAAGCGCGATCCCGGAAGCTGTACACGACGATGCTGTCGAAGTTTGACTGCGTGGTAATGGACAACGAAACCTACGTCAAAGCCGACTACAAGCAGCTTCCGGGACAGGAGTTTTATACGGCAAAAGGAAGGGGAAAGGTAGCAGATATTTTCAAGCACACGAAACTGTCAAAGTTCGCAAAGAAATATCTGGTTTGGCAAGCCATGTACCTGTGGCTTGAAAAGCAGCATTTTCATAGCTTCCGGGACTGTCAACCAAGAAATTTACGTGAAAGAGTGTGTCCGCTCACGGACACTTGAGAATGTGAATGGCGATCCTTGGCTCGAAGGATCCCAACTGATTGGCCAACTTCTCCTTGGTGAGAAGTTCCACGGGAACAGGAACGAAGCGACAGCGACAGCGACAGCGACGAGAAAACTCAACTCTTGGAGCCTTGAAAAAGGCTGTTTGTTCTGGCTTTGGAGAAAGAAATGAACGCGGTTGGATAATCTTCCAAATATGACTTTATTTAGATGTTAACGGTATAACAAACCAAAAATTACTGATACTACGAACGATATGCAGCTCCTTTTTATAGTTGTCTTCTCACTTCCTTATGCACGCTGATTGGTTCACGCTATGGAGGGGCAACCACGCAGATAGGACGTGATTCGTGATGATCACGCTCAATGCTGCTGATATTGTCGTGCTCTAGCGCCAGTGGCGTAGCCAGAAAGGGTCAAAGCTTGCTTTTGGTAGTGTTTTAGTGGCACAACACATATAACATTTAGGAAGACCGATTACCCGCGGTCGACTCGGGGTTAGTAAGTGTCGTAAAGACCAAGGATGTGGTTAATAACAAAAAACAACAAATAAGACATTATGTTCGCATTGTGCGCGAACATTCACCCCCGGGCGAAGAAAAGTTTGGACGAGAACAGACACATTTGGGTCAAGGGTAGAGGTGCCAATTTAGATATGGGACGACAAAGTATTCCATTAGTGGTTTGGATATCTGCAACTCTAACAACAGAATCAGATCCCGGAAATACACTAACAATACGACCAAGCTTCCACGATTGAGGCGGAAGATTTTCTTCTTTTAACAAAACAACCATTCCTGGTTCTATGTTCTTTGATCTCTTTGTCCATTTCAATCTGGTTTGGAGGGTATTTAAATATTCCCGAGACCATCTTTTCCAGAAATTATCTCGCAGGCGTTGTACTAGTTGCCAGCGCGATAAACGGTTAATGTTTGTGTCCTCCAATGTTGGTTCTGGTATAGCAGTAAGTTCATGACCAATTAAAAAATGGCCGAGTGTTAAAGCTTCCAGCTCATTTGGGTCTGAAGAAGACGGAAATAGGGGACGTGAATTGAGAATCGCCTCAATTTGTGTTAATACGGTGTAATATCCCTCGAATGTCAAACTAGCTCCACGGAGAATCTTTAAGGTGGATCTTGGTACTTTTAACACCGGCTTCCCACAAACCCCAAAGTTGGGAGCACGAGGAGGAATAAAAGTCCATCTGATTTCACGGACCTGGCAAAACTCATTCAATTTTCCATGCAACTGATCACTCTTGAACAGTAGAAACAAATCGTGCAAATCAGATTTTGCTCCAACAAAATACGTTTTTTGCACGTATTTTACAATCACATTCATGGATTCGCGCATTTCTTGTACTGTGAGATAATTTGATGTAATACGCTGAGACTTAGGGGACCTCGCATTAGTAACGAATCTACGGATGTATCCAATCACTCGTTGCAATTTTTGAAACGAACTGAAAGCAGTCATTACTGGAGGACTGTCTGGAATAACAATAGCAGCAGAAGTAGTAACTGGTTTCAACTCCGGTAGTTTATCATCAGGAATTTGCGCGGGTTCTTCATTAGTTTGAGGGTTACAAGGGTCCACGGATTCAACAGGCCAAAACTTCTCCATGGACTCAGCAAGACTCTGCAAACCAACGGTGTAACAGTGCTGTTCAACTGGTGAAGAGTCAACATCTTCGATGGAACCAGCAATAACCCATCCCAAGTGAGTTTCCTGAAGGATCGGGAGATTCTCATCTATTTTATACTGTCCGGGCATTAACAGTTTAAAAAACAGTTGAATGCCTATAAGCAAATCGATTTCTCCTGGTTTATTGAAATCTGGGTCTGCTAGTGGGAGACCAGGAGGGATTTTCCAATGGTTGACATTGACGGGTACCGATGGCATTAAAGCAGCAACCTTGCTTGTAACAAGACACTGTAGCTCCCCACGAAAGTCAGAACTACACGACCTAATTTCAAGATTAACCATCTCGGAGAGAGAGGATCGCTGATCATTTGCTCCGACAACTTCAACATTGGTAGTGAAGCGGGGCAAATTCAATGACTCAACCAACCTACTCGATACAAGATGTGCCTGAGAACCACAATCCAAAAATGCTCGGCAGGGAATCGGCCTTCTATTCACATCCAGCACCATAACCTTCGCAGTCATCAGTAGACTGTTACACAAAAGCGAAGATTGTTTCAACGAACAAGAAATTGCATTACTTGAATGTGGTTCCTGAGAGACATACTGGGAATGCGATTTGGGAACGGCTTGTGTTGATGTGGACGACGACTCTGACTGAGAAGAGGACGAACAGGTGAGTCTTGAATTGGACTGAGGCACAAACTTATCAGGGTGAAGAAGAGTATGGTGTTTACCACGACATTTAGCACAGGTATGGACAGAGGGACACGATCGACACATATGGCCTATCCTTAGGCAGTTAAAGCAAGCTTTGATACTCCTTACCTTGGCTTGGCGTTGAGCAAAATCCAACGACAGAAATTCTTCACACTGGAAGCTCGGATGAGCGCCGGTTCCACACAGGTTGCATGTTGATTCCTTTTTCGTCAAAGCAAAGGCCTTGACTGACGATGTATCCTTTATCCAGTTTCCAGAATCCTTGACCGGTACCGATGATTTTGAATTGATCAATGACGACTCCCATCGTTCCAAAACAGCACAACGCTTCTGGAGGAAATCAATCGTGTCTTTGTACTTGGGCAACTCCTTGTGCGGTATGGATGCTTCCCACTGCAACCTCGTGACCTTGTCCTACGCACTAGCCAGCAGGTTGACAACAAACCGTTCCGAAACACCTACCATTTCCTCATTCATCATGCTGAGTCCATCGACGTGTCGGGTCACGTCATCGACTAGATCCCTCAGGTCCTTGGCGTTTTCACGGTTGAGCTTCTTCAAGTTCAAAATATAGTCACTAGATTCATAGTCTGGCGGATACAACAACGGGAGCCAATTTGAACTGTCAGTTGGCGGAGCCAATCGAGCATATCTCGGGTAATTAATGTTAAGGGCCTAAAAGCCATTTGTAAACAATGGCTTTAAATATCGATTTCTCTTGAATCTTAAATCACTCTCGTGAAATGAAAGCAGCATTTGGTAGAAGAATGTTAGTTCTACCATATGGAGTAGCAGGATATAGTGAGATTCTCGTAATTTGTGAGAAATCAACGTTGTTCACAAATGGCTTTTAGGCGCTTAACATGAATTACTCGAGATATGCTCGATTGGCTCCGCCAACTGACAGTTCAAATTAGTCCCGTTGTTGTATCGCCGACTATGAATCTAGTGACTATAGTTCAAAAGGCCATTGACATGAATGTCGACAATCACCCTTTTATTCTCGAAGCGTTCTTCGAGCACATTCCATGCATGAGCATAATTATTCTCGCATAGAGTTCGAGAATCAATCATCCCTGCAGCAGCACCGACCAATGCTCTATCGAGATGGTAGAGCTTTATTGCATCAGAGTCGGCTGATGCCCGCATGATATCAAGGAACATGGCCTTGAAGCGTGGCCGGTTCTCGGGTTTTCCGTCGAAGGTAGGAATAGGTATCTTCAACGGCTGCTGCTGAACAACTATGCCAGGCGTTCGATCTTGATGATGGTTCTCAGCTACGTTCCGATGTTCCTCCTCGCTGATAGTCAACGACTGCTTCAGGGTTTCCAGCAACACACAGGCGTCAGTGTGCTGGTTTTGAATGCTTCGTACATACGTTCTTGCTCCTCCATACCTTCCTCTTGACAGAGAGCCATGATTTGATGGTGAAAATTGCGATAATCGTTGAAGTAGAGGTCCAACTTCCGGGAGTACACCGCCAGCATTTCCTTGGAGGGTACGACGGTGCCAGCTCCTGATGCTTCCTCTACAGTATTACGTATCCGAGTGACCTGCGCCTTCGCTTGGCCACGCAACGAAACTAAAGTCTTCATGTCTGCCATTCCGACCTTTGGTTTCTCCTTCCTTGACGGTGAATGCTCAAGAGGCACTGGAACACTCGCGCGCGAATAACTTTCGTGAGAAAAATATCGGACTTCACTAACAATTTCAGTTTGTGTTTCAAGGTACACTGCGCGCGACTAACACTCGGTTGAAAATAATCGGACTGTTTACTTCACTTCCACTAACACTTGTCCTCTGCAAGGCACAGAATATTCAGTCTATTCTCGTCACGATACAGCAGGCTCAGGAACAGCTGTGCGACCCTCGCACAGCAGGAAGCAGGAATGAACGTGTTCGGACACGTTCAGAAATCAGCCACGGCTATACACGACGACTTCACTACAACTCGAATTCGCGAACAGGAACTTCGAAAGAAAAACACTTTTCTCCAAAAGCCACAAAATTTCAAAAAATCAACTTCGTCGGCTGTCGTATCGCTTTTTACTGGTGCTGGAATTTCTGTGCGACCTTTCGCACAGACACGAACAGGTGCGAACGTGTTCAGACACGTCCGAATCACGCAAACGGTGCTGGAGTAGATGTTCGCAATCGTTCGATCTGCGACACATCTGCTGTTGCGGCTACAACTGAGGAATGGATCTCTCAGATCCGGCTCGAAGGACCAAAAAATGTCCGCTCACGGACACTTGAGAATGTGAATGGCGATCCTTGGCTCGAAGGATCCCAACTGATTGGCCAACTTCTCCTTGGTGAGAAGTTCCACGGGAACAGGAACGAAGCGACAGCGACAGCGACAGCGACGAGAAAAAAACTCTTGGAGCCTTGAAAAAGGCTGTTTGTTCTGGCTTTGGAGAAAGAAATGAACGCGGTTGGATAATCTTCCAAATATGACTTTATTTAGATGTTAACGGTATAACAAACCAAAAATTACTGATACTACGAACGATATGCAGCTCCTTTTTATAGTTGTCTTCTCACTTCCTTATGCACGCTGATTGGTTCACGCTATGGAGGGGCAACCACGCAGATAGGACGTGATTCGTGATGATCACGCTCAATGCTGCTGATATTGTCGTGCTCTAGCGCCAGTGGCGTAGCCAGAAAGGGTCAAAGCTTGCTTTTGGTAGTGTTTTAGTGGCACAACACATATAACATTTAGGAAGACCGATTACCCGCGGTCGACTCGGGGTTAGTAAGTGTCGTAAAGACCAAGGATGTGGTTAATAACAAAAAAACAACAAATAAGACATTATGTTCGCATTGTGCGCGAACAGAGTGTTTGAATAAACGTCTGCTGCCTTTCCTGAAGAAACACGGTTGTTCCGTACTGTTTTGGCCGGATTTGGCATCTTGCCATTACGGTAAAAAGGCCATGGAGTGGTACGCCGCCAACAACGTGCAGGTGGTTCCCAAGGACAAGAACCCTCCCAACACGCCAGAGCTCCGCCCAATTGAGAAATACTGGGCTATTGTCAAGCGGAACCTAAAGAAGACCAAAAAAACTGCTAAGGACGAGCAGCAGTTCAAGGCAAACTGGCTTTCTGCGGCGAAGAAGGTGGACAAGGTGGCTGTACAAAATCTGATGGCAGGGGTCAAGCGTAAGGCCCGGCAATTCGAGTTTGGAAAAGCGGAAGCCTAACTGAATATTTTTCCTGAATTTTATACTAATTGAACTTGAAAAAGAAATTTAATTTGATTTTTAAATAAACGATTTCACCGATTTACACGCGTTTTCCCTTGACCAAATTTTGACCGTATCTCCCTTTAAGGTTACATTCCCGAAGATAGCGTTTCAGCAATAGTTGACGAGAGTTGGAAATAGAAACCAGGTCATCTGTACACGGGAGCAAATTAATGAATTGGGAAAACTTTGCAGAACATATTACGCTAACGGGTTGAGCATGCCAGAAGGTGCTTCTTTGTGCTGCAATTCGCATAATGAAAAATCAGTTGCTCTTGTTGATTCAGTATTACTTTGCCAGAATACTAAGTGATCTTATATTTTTTAAATAAGGAATACCCATCTGCTGTTGAACACCGCAGTTTCGTCACAAAAGAATATTTGATTTTTCGATAGGAAATCTCATCGCTTTATGATGAAACCGTTCCACCAAGAGCCAATATTTTAAATTGCTTCTTTCGTTGACTGAAAGGAATCTTTTACTTATTTCAAGTTTTTTACTTTCTATTTTCCATCCACAGAGGCCCGGCAGCATGGCGTCGGTTACTATGCATTTTCGACTGACCGTGAGGAAAGAACCCGGCAACAGCACGAGCTGGACTCAATACGCGACTCTACCTTGGAAGCCCAACAAGAGCGGGAAAATTTGCGCAAAGCACGCGACAAGATAATTGCCGACCGGATGAAGGCGGCTAAAGCGCGGCAACAGGCTCGACAGGGATTGCCACCGGAGGAAGAGCAGGAGCCGGAGCCGGAAAAGGAACCGCAGCAATCGGATGCTAAAGAAGATGCACTGTACGATACGAGCGAGGAGAAAAAGCGGCTGAAGGCGGAGGCGAAGGCTCAGAAGAAAAAGGAAAAGGAAGAACGGAAAGGGAGCGCGAACGACAAAAACACGTTCGACACTCGGGACGCCGGGAAAGAGAAGGACGAAGACATGGAGTGGAAACCGGCTAAAGAATGGCACGTTATGTCTCAGGAAGAGTGGAATGCCATGAAACGAAAGGAACGGATAGATGAGTTTGCTCCACCTGTCGATTATAAATCGAATGATGCGCGGGGGTGGCGAAATCCTTCCTTTGAATCGAGGTATGTTGAAGACAGATCTGGGCAAAAAGAACATGATGATTCTGATGCGGATGGGGAAAAACAGATTGGTCCACTTCCCACTGATCGATTTTATGACACCGAAGATAGTACGGCTAATAATCCACTTTTGCCGTCGTCGTACGGAGCTGCACAAGATGAGGATGTCAGCATGCCTACCATCCCGGGAACGGAGGACGACATCGTTCTCCCGGAAGAAACCAACCGTACGCTATTTTTCACCACCAAGAAGACGAAGAAGGAATTTAAACGACGGAATTATGATGCATCGTTGGACGATGCCGGGTCGGAAAAACGATCCAAACCACAGCAGAAAGCAGTACCAATACGAAATGAATTGAGCGATGACTCAGGCGAAGAGAAGGAGGAATACAGGCGAGAGAGGCAACCGGGGCGGAAATTCCTCCACCTCCAACATTCGAGTATTACGGCCCGACATCGACGGCGGCGAAGCAAAACCAACGGCGAGCACCGCCGGTTTCGAAAAAATGTCCTGGAGGCATCAATCGAGGCTGGTTTACGGTTTCTGCGGGAACAATCTGATAAGAATGGCCCCAGTACGGGCACCAAGAACAGATGGACGTCTAATGCGGATTATTAAGTTGCACGGTGAGTTGAAGATGAATAAAGATGCATTATATTTTACAATTAGATTTCGATTTTTAACTGTTGTGGAGTGAACAATCGTTGTGGTTAGAACGGAAAAGGGTTGTTTAGTTGGTTTTTGTTGGCATAATTTCATTTGTAGCTTTGTTCTTATGAGAGGCAGTATAACAACGAACTGCTGTCTTACTAATGTTACTTGTGACGACACCTAGGCTCAATGATTGTATACCTTAAGGGTAAGCGTTGGTGGCCATTCTTCTTCACTCCGGGATCAATCGGGGGGTCCACCGACGCTTTGTTGAGTTGTTCGTCGCGTGACACGGTGCGATACGCCATTTTTAGGCACATTCGCTTGTGCGTAGTATCCAGCTTACATAGATAGCTGTTACTATTTAATGCAGTGACCCAAGCCGTCCCGCCATACATGAGTATAAGGTATGCGCACAGCAAAATCTACCCAAAGAAAAACTCGCAGTATAACATTATGTATTTTTATTAATTTCTGAATCCGAAAAAAAAATCATCTAAAATATAACTCATTTACATGAAAATATTATTATTCGGATTTGTTATATCCGTATGCTCTAACTTTACGTTTGATACCGTCCATTAAGTTCTGCACAGAGTCCTCAGTTTGAGGAACGAACCACAAATTGCATCGGTTGCCCATCGTACACATCGCTAAAATCGGTCGACTACGATGGGCTGGGCATGTCGTAAGAATGGCGGACGACAGTCCTGTGAAAATGGTTCTCGAAAACGAACCGACGGTTACAAGAAGAAGAGGTGCGCAACGAGCAAGGTGGATCGATCAAGTAGAAGGTGACCTGCGAACTCTCCGCAGACAGCGAGGCTGGCGAGGGACAGCCATAGACCGATTACAATGGAGACAACTTCTGTGTACAGCAGAGGCCATACCGGCCTTGGACTGATTGGTAAGGTGAGCTGCTTGAAGTTGCTGTGACGTTTTTCATCATCTTAAACCACGCAGTCTAATTTTGTTAGCAATTAGTCGTACAGCTAACGCGCTCTTGTGTTCGAACTGGTTTCCTGTTTCTCGTTCCTGTTTGGGGTTTTAATTACCTTGAACGACCTATATCCTGCTACTTTCTTCCCTTTTTAACGAAAGAATACGATATTATGATCTTTTTAGCCGCGTCTCAGACGGGTTTGCTTAATCAGCCGAAGCATCCCGCTGGAATTTGAAGTTGTGGTTCTCGGTTTCCGATCGAGAGTCAACCGATCCCGGAAACGTTTCAAAAAGCTACTTACTGTTGAACGAGAGACTCCGAGTGATTTAGCTATGTCATGATGCGACATTGACGCATCTCCTCACTGTGCACATTTTTTCACACACTTGTTGTTCTTTCGACTCCATTTTTAATACACTGCTTGTGTCACGGCAAACAGTATGTCAAAACGTTCACACACACAATGACATTGCGAGCTGTTAGACATCATACTAGGCAGAGCCGAAATAGCCGTGGAAGCCTTCTTGAGACCGATGCCGATAGAGTGAGTAGCCGCTAACTCAACCTCTTCGATGGATTCGCCATATAGCTTGAGCGTCCGCAAAACCATCAATCTTAACCTTCATAGGGAACCTTCGCCTAAACACTTCGTCGTACATTGTAATTAAAAAGCACCGGGCCCAGGATAGAATTTCGCAGAACTCTCGAGGTCATTTGAACGGACGCGGACGCCCAGCCTCTGATGCTAGAGTACCGTCTTGGCAATCTTCAGCAAAGAACGTCTCTAATATCTGACCAGTAAACCTTCCTGCTAATCCTGATCTTGGGCGTCTAGGACTACAGCTACTAGTTCCATTGTTGATCTCAACGTGAACTTCAGTGGTACAACGCTCGATTGGCTAAGTGACAAGGCTAGTGACGACGGTGCAGATGATGGTTCCGGATTTGATGAATCGTTAATATCAGTGTGTGGAGCAGAAGCAGCATGGCTTTCTCCAAGGGATATTGTTGCAACGTGGGCTCGAAAAACTTTCTGCCATCGTCGTTGATTTCGTCATCTTGCTGCACGAAAGATTGTCATATTTGCTGGAGCAGGATTTTCAGAATTGACAGAAAGTGGGATATACCATGCGGACTGAAGAATTTCACAGAATCTCAGAACATGCTTAGTGAGGCGTCGCTGGCCTCCTAGTAGATGGATTATAGCGATTCTATCCCACTTTGTAAGTGAAGACATCATCTGGCGTGTTCCACCACATGCCACCACTCCAGAAATACGAGGAGTGCTTTGCCGGTCTCAAGGACGAATAGCCTCTATAGAACTGAGACTATCCGTGAAAACGAAGTACTTATCCGGTATGAGTGGGCCATTAATTTCTACCGTAAACTGGATTGCCGCTAATTTAGCGACATATATGGAACAAGGAGCTTGAAGTTTACGATAGGCGCTATAAATTTCATTAAATATACCAAAGCCTGATGATATCTCTATCAAAGATCCGTCAGTGAAGAACGATTCAGTAGAATCAACTTGGCCAAACTTTACAGCAAATATCGCCGGAGCAATCATTGGAACGATGATGCTCTGGGATTCCACGAAGCTCTTGCTTCATGGATAAATCAAAATGAACCGAATTGTCAAAGCCGGAGAAGCAAACACGATTGGGAATATTCGGCGAAGGGCTGACATCCTGTGTTATGTACAAATGGTGCAAGGTCATGAAGCGGGTTTGAGGATTCAACTCAAGGAGCTACTCAAAATTTTCGATCACCTGAGAGTTCATAACTTCACACCTGGTGAGGAGCCGGAGAGATAATTCTGGATACCGATCCGAGAGTGGCAACATGCCAGCTAGCACTTCAAGCTTCATCGTATGAGTCGAGTGCATGCAACCTAACGCGATGCGAAGACACACGGTACTGAATACGTTCCAGTTTAATGATGTGCGAGCGAGCCGCTGACTGAAAACAAAAACTACCGTATTCTATAACCGACAAAATCGTTGTCCGGTACAACGTTGGAATATCTTGCGGATGCGCTCCCCACCAGGTCCCGGTGATTGTGCAGAGAAAGTTGATCCTTGGCTGGCATTTTCGTTTCAGATACTCAATGTTGGATCTCCAGGTTCACTTTGAATCGAACCAGACCCCAAGATATTTAAATGAAAAAGAATGAGTTATGGGTATTCCCTAAATTTGAAGCTTCGGTTGTGCAAGGTTATGCTTCTTACAAAAAACTACCAACTCAGTTTATCCGTAGGAATTCGATACCTAGCTCTAGAGCCCAAGTAGACAAATTGTCTAAGGTATCCTGTAAGGGTCCTTGCAGATCGACCCCATTGGGTCCCGTGACGAACACTACGCCGTCATCTGCAAGTTGTCTCAACGTACAGTTGTCATTTAGACAACTGTCAATGTCTTATGACATAAACATTATACAAAGAGGGCTTAAACATGATCCCTGGGGGAGACCCATGTAGCTAAATCTGGTAGCTGTAGAGGTTCCATGAGAGAAGCTCATATGTTTCTCTGACATCAAATTGTACAAAAAATTATTCATCAATGGTGAAAAGCCACAAGCGTGGGTTTATCTGAAGAACTTTAACAGATACTGAATCAAAAGTCCCCTTTGATATCCAAGAAAACAGAAGCCATTTGCTCTTTTTAAGCAAAAGCTAGCTGAATATCTGTGGAAAGCAACGCGAGACAGTCGTTTGTTCCCTTACCCCTACGGAAACCATATTGAGTATCTGAAAGCAAAGGGTTCATTTTAATTACAGCCTGACATGCGACAACTTCAATACCTGGAATTGGAGGAAAATTCACTCTATAGAAGGAGTAGCACTTTTTGATCCCCAAAAACACGCAAATCCTCACGATCATGACGAATAATATTGAAATCATGAAAAGGAAGATCGATTTAGGAAGAGAGCCATGTTTCACAAAGAGCGAATGCATCACAACCGGTATTGTGAGCTAAATATTTGAAAGATTGCAATTTAGGAATAAGACTTCGACAATTCCACTGCAGAGCAGTGATCAAATCACCGACCTCATTTGGAAAATTATCCATCGAAGGAAATTATTGCTGAAAGGAGGGACCACTTTATAGTTAAGTGCTTCAAAAACGTTATCACTGTGGGAAACATTGCAATAACAATGCTTTTGAAAGGATCAAAAATTTCAAGATACTTGAATATACAGTATGTAAATAAAGTTTATCCACCCCTTCTCACTTGGCACATTTGTCTCAAATAATCCACCAAAACATTGAAACGATTTTTAATATTAAGTTTATTTCTCAAGGGATAAAAAGAATGTCAAATAACGATAATTTGATGTAAAAGCACGACCTGTTCGTGTCTGAGACCAAATATATAAGAAAACGATAAAAAAATAATGCAAAAAAAGTACATCCACCATAATCCTGAAAATCATTCAATATTTCGTGTGACCTCCCTTGGCTTCAAGGACAGCTTGACATCGTCGTGGCATTGACTGGACAAGCTTGGCAGTCTTTTCTGGTGCGATTTTGTCCCATTCAGTTACAATAACTTGTCGTAATTGCTGAATGCTTGATGATTTGTGTTCCTGAATTAATTCCTGAATGTTAATTTTGAAAATTAACAAAATAGACCAGAGATGTTCTATTGGATTAAGGTCAGAAGACTGTGCTGGCCACTCCAAAACATTGATTTTCTTTTCCTTAAACCATTAGGATACCAGCTTCGATGTGTGCTTTGGATCCCCATCTTGCTGGAACGTGTATCTCCGGCCCAGCTTCAGTTTTTGTGCACTTGCTGAAAGTTTTCGTTTCAGTATGTCCAGATAAACCTCCTTTGTCCTTTAATGTTTTTCGCTGATAACCATGGTTTCTTAATTGCCACTCTACCCTTCAGACCTTGTAGATGCAATCGATTTCGGATTCTTTGAGGTGTCACATGGATAGAAAATTCACTCTTAACTTGCTTAGCAATTTTTGGAGCTGACAAACCTCGATCTTGTTCCGCCTTTCTGACGATAGCCCTGTCAATCCGGGAACTTGTCTTCGCCGGTTGCCCTGACCAAACCTGAAAAAACCACTCTTTTTGTACTTCTGAACAGTTTTGGCAACCGTATCTTTACGTATCTGAACGATACTTGCAATTTGTCGGTGGCTTTTACCGCACTTGTGATGCTCTATCATAAGTTTTCGGATACTCAGCGAAATTTGTGCGTTTTTGGGCATTTCGAAACACGAGAACTCAATTTTGAATCACGAAAGCTTCTACACTACGAAAGGATAACTGTATGCAATGTTTACATTCGAAAAAGTGACAGGAACCGCTCAATACACGGCAAAATGGTACTAAGCATGTTTGGGTGGATAAACTTTTTTACATGTTTTACTTCCCTTTTCTGTTGATCTTGGCATAGATTTTCAAGAGCAAGATTAATTCAAGTATATTTAATGGTATAATGATAGGTACTATATAATGGACCAAACGCATAACGACACTCATTTTATCAACTAATATTTGAATCGATAACAGGAAAATTGTAAATTTGAAGCAGGGGTGGATATACTTATTTTACATACTGTACCTTCAACAATATTATCAAATGAGCGCAGAAGTTCTAAACATGTAAAGTCTACTAACGATTCCGTCTTGTTTTCACGGAGCGCTTGAGAGCTCACTTTTGGGCAAATTGGGCTCACGATTTTCCCAAGAATCTGATTCTGGAGTCAAATTCAACATATAATGTAATAAAACATATTTAGACAACATAGATTTCAGACAACTTTGAGATATTATGGAGTACATTAGAAGGTGGAAGGTAAGTTATAGGTAGATTAATATGGTGAAGGTTTAATAAAGGGTCTTTCGATCAAAATTTGGTCGACTTAAACTTGACGCATTTGCTTTCATCGTGGATTAACAAAATATGCACACCTCTCATTTTGAAGATGTGTGCGTAGGATCATGCCCCTATTTTGATTTTGAGATTAGCACTTCAGTTATCAAAATGTAAGATCGGAGTAGGCACCAGCAATGGGTGGACGTGTTTTCTCTTTTCGCTGTCATTTTTTCCGTTGGTTTCTGGAAATGTTTAGTGCACATAATAAGTGATGTAAACTGACTTATCAAAAAAAAGTCGCTGTGCGTCGTGTAGAACAGGATAGTGAAAAAATCGCATTGTTTGATGAATTTTGTGTGTCGTTGCGTATGCTGTAGTTTGTTTAGCTTTTGTAGCGTTACGCCACCCGCAGAAAGACAATACGGTAGCTAGCATTTGACAATGTTCTCCAAGTTCAACTGCACTGTTTCGGTCTCACCGGAATTACTCACGCCTGGACGAGCGGTCGTACGGCAGTTAGCCGGGAGTTTTGGGACCGTTTTCAGCCCCTTCTTTGCTTTTCCGTTCACTTCCTTCACAAGTATGTTCTCAAGTGAAAAATTTAGCAGAAGCCATAAGAAGAAGCTACGACAGTTTGAAAAGATTACCGATACCTTAGGGAAGTGGAAGTGTGCGCGCATGTCGCCGTCCGCTTGGAAGACTATCCGGATTTCATCGTCGAACGGAAGTGTAAGTGCTGCTACCGGATCGAGTGGTTGCTGGCAGTTGGAGTTGAGCTTACAGCCAGTAGAGAACAAGACGGTTCTGAGTGTCATTGAAAAGTGGACCATTTTCAGCCAGATGGAAAGCTCGGTTTAGCAGCCGGTAAGAAACATCGCCTGTAGTCATTCCGACATGACAAGCTCAAAAAATGATCTACTTCTGCGAGGATCGATATGACGTCCTGGAATTTGATGCTGATTGGGTGAGATCGTTTCTATATATTATGGGTTTCATAACGGTTCTCACTTCAACCTTTTATTTTGAACCTACATCAATTATAATTTAATCTTATAATGAATTTTATATATGATCACTTTTACTAACTACACGGTGTTCAATAAGTTCGAATACAAGTTTTCATCCATTGCGTAGGTATGCGCCATGTACATATTCTGCATTGGTATTGGTGTCAGCTTTGGCTTCATTCATACGCTACCGAATGTGCACGGTGTTTGACATTCTGTTAGTTGTTGTTCGTTTGTTACGCGCAGATGAAAGAGTATCGGGACTTCGTAATTAAGCGTTTTTTGAACGGTGAGCGACCCGGCGATATATTCCGGCTGCTGGAAATCGCATGGGGTCAAGCGGAACTTTGTCCTACACGATCCATCAGGCGATACCGGGAGACGTCCTCGACCAATGACCGTGCGAGATCCGGTCGGCCGCGTTCAGCGAGGACGCCACGGGTCATCAAGATCGTGAGGGCGAATTCGGCGCAAAAGAACCGCTCAATCCGGAAAACGGCTGCAGATCTCAACGTTTCCATTGGAACCGCTCACACCATACTCATCGGGACCTTGGTTTCCAGGCCTTACAAAAAACGTAAAGGTCCATGGCGTTTCGGAGGCTACCAGCAAAAAGCGGTTGGATCGAGCTAGAGGATCCTCTCTCGGCACGCTGGTCAGGAGTTTGTTTTTCGGACGAGAAACTGTTCGTGCTGCAGCAGCCACACGATGTGCAAAATGACCGGAGTGTGGGCGCCATCGAGGACAGCATTCCTGAATCCAATATAAACATCCCTCGGTTCCAAAGTGCCGCGTCGGTGATGGTTTGGGGGCAGTATGCAAACGTGGTAAGCTACCGCTTGGTGTTTATTGAAAAAAACGTCAAAATCAGCGCGGCGTACTACAAAACTGAGGTTTTGGAAAAGGTTGTTGCCCCCAGTCTCCGAAGCCTCTACGGCGATGAGCACTACGTGTTCCAGCAGGACGGTGCACCAGCCCATACGGCAAATGTGGTTCAAGCCTGGTGTCAGGACAATTTAACCGACTTTCTGGACAAAACTTTGTGGCCTCCCAGCTCCCGGACTAGAATCCTCTCGACTTTTTGTTTGGTCCTATATGATGGCGAAGCTGAACGAATACAAGGTCAGCACTTTGGATCATTTCAAGACGGTAATTCTCAAAATCTGGGACGAAATGCCCATGCAGTCCGTGCGTGCCGCCTGCGACGCGTTCGAGAAACGTTTGAAGCTCGTTAAGAAGTATCAAAGGGGGTCATTCCAAGAGAAATGTTGTAAACGTTCCTTGTAAACATAGCTTTCCATAACATAAATCCAAAAAATAAAAAACATGTTTTCATTTGTTTAACAAATTTTAGTGTATCCGAACTTCATTGCAGACACCGTGTACGACCAGGGCATCATCCTGGCTATTGCTCCGCAGGTATTGTGGGTTTCCCAAAGTATCAGTTCAAGCTTTAATTGGTGACGGTGGCTCTTCTTGACCTTCTATTCCTGAGTTTTAAGTATGAACAGAGCGTCTATGTAATGTTTTGCTGTACCTGTTGTGGAATCCAGCACCTCCCATTTCCCAAAAAGCTTTGAGATAACTGTCTTGCCTCAAAGAGTTCTACTTTTATTGTATTGGTCTCCATAACAAAAGGGACGCAATGCAGAGCATATGATTGATCAAATTATTCGCAGTTCTACTCGCCCAACGCCCCCGGTTGGGTGAGGATAAAATGACACACACACACAGCACTTCAGTTATCAAAATATCGTCGAAGGAAGAGAAGCAACGCATTCAAATTTTGCACGTGCATGGCGAAAATCCAAACTACTCTCCGCCAAGTTGGAGAAATTTTTGAATGTGGCTAACTATTACCAACGTCATTAAGTGTTCCAGTGAACGTTTGTCGACAGTCACAGCTGGATCGACAGGAAATCGAAAGCCAGAGGCCTGCAGCGACGACAAAAGAAGTTACTCCGTCCGAGATGTCGCAAGGAAGCTGGAAGTGGCGCCTTCAACCGTGGATGGAGCTAAAAAACGAGCTGGGCTGTCGACTAACAAGAAAAAGGGTGACTCAAGTCGACGACAACAAACCAAACACGTCGGACAAAGCACGATTGCGAAAGTTGTGCACGACTATTGCTGACGAAGTTTGATTGCGTGGTACAGGACTGATAGGAAACTTACGTGGGCTGGCACCGCTTCTGAACAACATTTGTACTGCGAAACCGGACAGGAAAGCGGTGGCAGATATTTTCAACACGTTAAACTGTCAAAGATGCAGCTAAAATTATCTGGTGTGGCAGGTCCATCTGTACCTGTGGCTTGAAGAGCAACGTTTACGTTGCGACAGGGGACCATCAACCAGAAAGTTTATTTGACACTCAGCTTGAGAAAAGCTGTTGTGAGCGAGAAACAGTTCAAGACAAACTGGCGTTTTGCGGCGAATACAAAGTGGACAAGGAGACTGTACAAAATCTTATGGCAGGTGTTAAACGAAAATCCCGGCAATTGCATTCGGTGAAAGAAACAGTTGAATATTTCTCCTGTATTCACATATCAACTTAACGCAGAAAAAGAATTTATCTTATTAATTCAAACTTTGATCGACTCCACACATTACTGTTGACCAATTCGAAGGTTTTTGAAAAATCGACTGTCTGCGGCAGGACAGTAGAAAACAGGGAATGGAGGATAAGTTCCAAAATCCTTGATGGTACGCTATATTAAACTACAGAAACATACTCATTGATGTCTTTTAAATACCCTGCTGGATGAATTGGCATATCTACATCCTACAACTTTGTAGATCTTTCGAATTTAACTACCAATTTATCAACGTAATTAACTCACCGAGAACGTGCATATAATTTTTGGATCGTTGTTGTGCAAGGTTCAGTTTCGTAAGTTCATTCGTTTCGGAAATATTGAATTTATTTCTGAAATTCCCACATATTTTTTACTACCAACTTTATGTAAGCGAATTGTGCTCGACACCTGGTTGTGACTGTGGACAGAAGCTTGATAATATGATTAATTACGATACGTTATTCTTTTTCCAAAAACGCGAAACACATCCATTTTCATTTGATAATATCGCCGGAGATTATTGCGATCCACAGTATGCCTAGAGAGATAAACGATGATGAGTTTGATGGCCCTGCAAACTCATCACCGTTTTTCCTTCAAACCTCATCTTCACTCTCGTAACATGATGGGTTTAAGATGTTGTCGTCTTCGTCATCAACGTCACTTCATCTCGCAAACAGTTTACTCCATAATTACGCATCAGCAGCGTTTGCCCAGTCTCTGCAGCCAATCACTGCGTCAGACGAGTCCCGACGTTTGACGCTCCAGCACAATGTACTGTGCCCAACATGGTCTCATGAATAGAAGAGAAAAAAATGTCGTTAGAAACGGCTTTACGATTATAGAGTCTTCATAATAAAAGCAACTTTCCCATAAAGTCACTTCGTAACCATCACTGCAGAGATAGTCTTCTTGTGATGGCTGCACATGTGAGGCTGGGTGCTAAATCGCGCCGATACATGCAGATTGGTACAATTGAACATGTGGACGCAAAAAGTGAAACAATTAGAAAATCGTAAAAAGTAACAACCAAGCTATAGCTGATGCAGTTAGTGACTAAATAAAAGAAAATAGTAGGTCTAATTAACCGCGCAGCTAGGTATATTAAAGCATGGCCCACTAACTAATTTGGGTCTATTTCTGATTTAAATTTATTGGGTTTGAAAGACGCTACGACTTGGTCTTGCCCACTGTTTTGGCGATTTCATCCCAACGGTTTTTAACCCCTGAGCTGCCGTTTTGGTGATCGCTTTTACCTCTCTTAGCTCAATCAGTACACACTCGGATTATTTCTGACAATCTGTAAAATTTGACCGAATTCTCGACAGCCAGAACGTTCAGTAATCGATTTTACGGATTTTTGGTAAGTTTATACCGAAATCCGGTAAATTTTTACAGCTATCTGTAAAAAATTCCCCAGAAATCCATTAAATCGGATTACCGAACGATCAGCTGTTGAGAGGTCAAAAGCAACTTCTGCAAAAATCTGAGTAGTGTAAGAGCGCACCGGGGCGCAAACACTTTAGAATTTTTTTTTACCGAAATCTGTAAAATTTTACCGAATTCTCTCATAACAGCTGAGCAGTTCGGTAATCCGATTGCGCGGACTTCGGGGAACTTTACAAAGTTATCTGTAAAAAAAATGCCGGATTCCGGTGCCACACATTTCCTTTATCATTGAACCATTGTTGTTATTTGAATGGATACGAGCAACTAATCACCAGATATCACACCGACTAAGTGCGTTTCTTAAAGGCCGGCAAGAAATGAAATTGGTACGCACAAAAATACCTGTGATTTGTGATTCAATAGGTTTATGGTTTGCTTTACAGTACTTTTGTTAAAACTTCGAAATTACAGCATTAGATAGTTAACTTTCTCGAGACGAAACGAAATCTCGAGTCCATCCTCCAGATGCGGGCCCATAAGCACCCGCACAGTGGAAACAGACACGTAATCAGCGCATTCTCTCCTATGTTTGCCCACGTTTGCCGGATGTCCTTGACTGACCCGCCGCACAGTGCGAGTGGGCATAAAGGGCGAACACGAAACTACTGCGACGCATTCAACAGGGCATAACTTTTTACCATTGGGTAAAAATCAACCAAATTTTGCACACTTTCTCATTGATGTGTATTGTTTACATGCTGTCAAACTCGAAGTCGTGTTTTTCGATTCAACGAAAATGGAGGTGAACCAACGCGAGTCGAGAGAACAAATTCTTTCAAACACCTGGAATTTCCTGACCTGTCGCACCGGCAGTTGGGAAAAATGTTGAACATTCACCATTCAACCGTCTCCAGAGTGTTGAAGCGGTTCCAGGAGCGGTTGACGTTGGACCACGGCAAAGGAGCTGGAAGAAAACCGGGACCGGAGAACAAAAGACGGAGGGAAAGGTGAAGCGGATGATTAAAGCAAATCCCAACGTCTCAAGCCGTGATTTGGCTAAAAAGATCGGCATGTCGCAGAGCTACGTCAGAATGCAAGAGAGAGCTGGACTACATACATACAAGGTACAGAACTTCCCAAACCGCGATGAGCGGCAACAATCGACGGCTAAAACTCGGGCACGGAAGCTCTACGAGAAGATGCTGACAAAATATGGCTGCTGTGTGATGGACGACGAAACGTATATAAAAGCCGATTTTAAGCAAATTCCGGGGTTGGAGTTTTTCACCGGCAAGAGCAAGTTCTATGTGGACGACAAATTTAAGAAGAAGAAAATGTCGAAGTTCGCCTCCAAATATCTCATTTGGCAGGCCATCTGCTCTTGCGGACTGAGAGTGAGCCTTTCGTGACAAAGGGCACAGTAAATGGCGAGATCTACAAATCTGAGTGCCTCGAGAAGCGCCTTTTGCCGTTCTTGCAGCAGCACGACGAAGCTCCGCTATTTTGGCCAGATTTGGCATCATGCCACTATTCTAAAAGTGTCCTGGAGTGGTATGGGGCCAATTCTGTCCATTTTGTTCCAAAGGACATGAATCCGCCAAACTGTCGGAGCTGCGCCCGGTGGAGCAGTACTGGGCAATGATGAAGCGGGAACTTCGGAAGAGCAAGAAGACAGTCAAAGACGAGAAGGACATGTTAAGAAAATGGAAAAAAAACTGAGAAACTGGTACCGGATGACACTGTAAAGACTTTGATGGAGGGCATCAAGCGAAAATGCGTTCAATTTTACACTCAAAGGCTCCATCGATTAACTTTTCTTTTGATTTTTGAAGTAAATATATGTATAAAACTACCCTAAAATTTTGGTTTGATTCTAAACATTATAAGAAAATTGGCATGACATTTTTCAGTGTCACGCAATAATTTCGCGTTCGCCCTTTAATCGAAGCTCGGACTCGAGACTTATTTCAGATCCGCTAGTATTTATGCATGAGCATCATCTATAGGGGATAACGCCAATGAGATTGGTTGCCACTGATTTTTATCAGAGCATGGGGAGGTGACCCATTTTGCCACATTTCACCATAAACATGTGTTTTTTCAGTGTTTACTCCTACAGCTATTATTGCCGCTGTATTTTTGCTTAAAAAGAACATATCATGTGTGAAAAACTCTGAGGAATCGAATGGTGTTGGTTTCATGCTGTGCCGGGGTCGAAAAATTGTCCATTTTGCCCAATTTTTACCCTAAACATTGGTTTTTTTAGTTTTACTTCGATAACTACAATTTCTGCTGTATTTTTGGTACTGTGCTGTGCTGCATCTAGAAGGTGATTAGTTTAATTTCGCGGCCTCCTAGTAAATTTTTCATAAACAACTGTCATTTCAACTCAGGTTGAGAGCTCGAACGTGCAGCAAAACTTTTCTTTTTCAAAATGTTGAGACGTTTTTATGAGAGAAACAACGACTGGCTAAATCAAACATTTCGAGGCACAGAGAACAGACATCCGGAAGCTCGAACATTTATTTTCCAATTTAATGTGTACATTTTTAAAAAGCAAACCGTTGGAAAAACAGCGCCACCTAGTCTAGGTTTCGCCAAACTAAAATTGAAGACTATAAAATCTCCGAGGCGGGCAAGTGGCGCCATCAACGCACGATTCAGCCAAAACTAACGGAAACGAGCTGTAATTTTAAAATGGCAGTTACGAAATTTGCACACGGAGGGCACTCCAGCTTGGATGTCTGTTCTCTGTGTTCGAGTTAAGGACTGCAAACATTTGAGGAACGTATGGTGCTTAAAGATAATTTTAAATTTTTATCTCTTTGTATTTCCCACCCCGACAATCAGCGATCTCCGAAATCATCGGATGACCTAACAACTCCTCAGAGTCTGACATACGTGGTCCAAAACGTCGATGTTTTGAGAGGAATAACCACTGAAAGTATCAAAGATAGATACAGCAAACGGTTCTCTGACGAATGTGGCCAATATTCTGCGTGGTCTGAGGAGCCTCTGGTGAGCATTATGCTAAGCAGATTTTTTTTTGCGAGTCTGCGGCAGACCTGAACGCTTCCCGTTGAAGAATCTTTGCTGCTAAAAACAAGTGTTGGCTTGAGCAAACTGGAAGTGCATTGCTATACAAAAAGTTTGCGAAGAAACAAAGTTGTTTGTCCCACTTGGCAAAAGATCATGGATCATCGAGACAAAAATAATCCCACGAAGTTTCACGCCCAACGAGAAGTTGATGGAGCTTCATCAGACAAGGTTTGCTTTACGTGACATGGTTCGCAGTGATACTGCTAGATATTTGAAGTTGAATGAAGTGGCAGAACTCGGGATGGAAATAGTAGAACTGCATACTGTATATTTTCGCCGGAGTGGACTCTGCTACTGGGTTTGGCACTTCAGCCAGAACATATTACTGAAGCGGGATGATTCGCTTCTTTCCGGAGCAATGCTATGCCGTTGATGTTGGTAGCTGGAAATGACCAAAAGCTGTGGATCAATCCGAATCCACAGTCCGGACACACCCCAGCCATGCAAGATCGACTGACCTGGGCGAAAGAAACTGAAGAACGTCTTTTCATGACCTAGTTTTGCAAAATTATGAAGTTTTATTTATCGCAAGCCAGGTTTTGAAAA
>JASCZW010001550.1:0-164877 GCA_034211315.2 Aedes japonicus | reverse complement strand
TATATGTGCTGTAGAAAGCAGATATTGCTTTATGTAGGCTTGTCCCAGAACACAAACATTGCCAACGAACTATTCGAAGCACTTAAAGAACGGGTCAAAGAAAGGCGGTTTGAATACGCTGATCTTTTCGCATTTTGTTCAATCCAGCAATCAAAACGTCAACGAATAACAACTTTGGAATATTTTTCAAAACATCGCGGACTATCTTAATCAAGCAGGCTGACGACATACTCAAACGGCTAAATACTACGAACGAGGCTGAGGACGCGATCAATGAGTCATCACCAAACGTGGATGAAGAAAACGATGATGTTTGCCATAATCTTACCATAAAGGAAAAATTCGAAAAAAGACTCCAGCAATTCAAGGCAGCTGCTGCAGTCCCTGTCAATGCAATGATGCCTGGATTCCAGAAAACGATGCGGAATGAGTTCACATACTTCGAAACTGAAGGAATAAAAGGAAGTATTTGACTATGCTTTCGAAGCACTGAGTACGGTTCGCCCTACTTCGGTTGATTCTGAAAGAGCATTTTTTGTGTCCGGAAATTTTGCCACTAAAATTCGGTCTCGCATGGGAGACAATACATTAAATGTTGTTTGTATTTTGAAATCATACTTTTGTAATCAGAACAAAGACTAAGAGGATTTTTAAACTTGAGCGAACAAAGAGATTTCCTTTTTTACGATTAGTTTTTTTCTCAAAAATTCTAGGGTACCGGTAAATTACCGGTATTCCCGGTACTGGGCTGTCTCAGTACCGAATTACCGGTACTCACAAAAAGGGTCCGGTACTAACAACTCTAGTCTCCTGCAATGCATACAGCATCTTCCAGAAGAAGTGGAGGCGTATCGTGTACTCGTCGACGATACAGCTGAGGTTAAGTTGGCGAAGGAAAAAGCGCTGGCGGAACGGAAAACGAGAGACATTCGGTGCAAATCGGTCCTGATTCGAAACATCGCAGATTCGCAGCTTGAATATGTCAAGCAGAAGCGAAATCCGGTAGCGATTGCAAAGCCTGCCAGCAGAATGCGTTCGCTCGTAAGGGGATTTCCGGGCAGTTCTTCCTGCTGAAGAAATTATCGGCAATCAAATACGACGAGACCGGTATAATGGAACAGCATCTGCTGCAGTTTGACAAAACCATTCATGATTTGGATTCGTCGGGAATCAAGTTGGATGAGCGGCTTGTTGTGTTTTATTTGTTGCAATCGATGCCGCGTTCGTATTGCCAATTGGTAACAGTGCTCGAAACACTATCGGACGAACAGTGTACTTTGGACATCGTGCGGGCTCGTTTGCTCAACGAGAGTGTGAAACGCGCGAACAGTGACGACGTCGATACCGCGGCAGATTCGACTGCTTTTGCCGGAAGAGAAAAGAAGAGCAAACATAAATTCAAGTGTTTCGCATGTGGAAAAATTGGACACAAACGAGCAGAGTGTCCAAATCAACGCAAAGAGGCCTCCAGTGGCACGAAGACCAAGACTGTGCATCAAGGAAAAGCACACGTCAGTGAAAAAGAGGTTGTGTTTGTGAGCCATTCGGTCGGCGAAAATGCAAACGACTCGCGCAAAAATTACGTTTCGTGGATTCTCGATTCCGGTGCTTCTGACCATATGGTTGGAACGGTTGATTGGTTGCGTGATGTGAAGAAACTTGACAAGCCAGTGTTGATCAAAGTCGCTTCCGGACAGACCCTCGAGAGCAACTACTTTGGTTTTGTGGACATAGTGTCGAAGATCGGAAGAAAAGGTTGAACAGTGTTGTCAGTGAGGTTCTCTACGTCCCCGGACTACGATACAATTTGTTTTCGATCTAACGGGTTGGACAGTTGGGAATGGAAGTGGTTTTCGGGAAAACAGTGCCGAGATTCTGCGAAACGGCGAGGTCGTTTGCACGGGAAAACGAAAGGACAAACTGTACGAACTGAACGTGGAAGTGTCACGAGTGAAAGAGCCGGCTGCTCTAGTGTCGCAAAATGCCATAAGCAATGAAGAGCTATGGCACAGGCGATTTGGACACATCGGGAAAAGTGGACTAATGAAGATGGTTGACGCTGGAATGGTAAATGGCCTGATGCTGAAGAAAAGTGAGTTGGTGGAACCAGCGGCCTGCGAGCCCTGTCTGAAAGGGAAGCAGACAAGAAAGCCCTTCAAAGAGATGCCCTTGCCTCGGAGTACCCGCCCCTCGAGTTGATCCACAGCGATGTGTGCGGAGCCATGACGCCGACTGCTTTCAACGGTAAGCGATATTTTGTTTCCTTTACGGATGATTTTTCCCATTTTACCGCTGTGTACGTACTGAGTACGAAGGATGAGGTTCTTGAAGCTTTCGAAACGTATGCTGCCATGGCAGAATCACATTTCAACAGTCGCATTTCCCGCCTGCGATGCGACAACGGAGGTGAATATGTAGGTGCCGCCTTCCGTGATTTCTGCCGCGTACGGGGTATACAGCTTGAGTATACCGTTCCATATACACCACAACAGAACGGTGTCAGCGAACGGTTCAACCGTACGGTGATGGACAAGGCAAGGGCTATGATCGAAGATGCTGGAATGCCGAAGGCACTGTGGTGTGAATCAGTTCTGGCGGCAGTCTACGTGATTAACCGGAGTCCAACAGCAGCATTACCATCCAACAAGACACCATACGAAATGTGGTACGGTCACAAGCCTGATGTCTCGAAGTTTCGCATTTTCGGTGCAAGAGCTTTCAGTTTTATACCAAAGGAAAAGCGGAAAAAGCTGGATTCCAGAAGTAAGAGCTGTCATTTTGTCGGGTATGGTGTAAACGGTTATCGATTGTGGGATGGTTGGAAAGTTTTCATCGCTCGAGATGTGGTTGTGGAGGAGTTACCGTTGACCTCCAATAAAGTAGGGATTCAGACACCGGTTTCGAAATGCAGCAGTATCCGGTTTCGAAATACAGCAGTATCAGTGTGGATGATCCCTCGACAGGTTCCTTGGTCGGTCCATCATCAGGTTCATCGCCCGATTCTTCTTCAAGTTCAGTGGGTGATCCCTCAACAGCACCGGATCCTGTCGTGGAGCAGCTGGAAGCTGTTGACGTGGATGAAGAGGAAGAATTCAACGACTGTCAGGATGAAATGCGACAGGAGGAGTACGAGCAAGATCCTCTAGAACCTCGTCGAAGTCAGCGTGCTCGGAATCCACCAGCCAAGCTCGTGCGTTGCTTTTGCACTCAATGCGGAGAGCTATGTGGAAAACGTTCCTGAGACCATCGAAGAGCTGGAAGTTGCGTCCAGATTGGCCGGAATGGAGAGAAGCAAAAATGGCAGCTGGTTAACCTTCCCAGCGGCTGCAAGCCCGTTGATTGTAAGTAGGTTTTTCGACTGAAAACGGATTCTGATGGGTCGATTATCAAAAGGAAAGCGAGATTGGTTGCCAAGGGTTTTACTCAACGATATGGGTTCGACTTTGGTGAGACCTACTCTCCCGTCATCAGGATGTCTACTGTTAGAATGATGCTCGCATTAGCAAACCAGCATAACCTTGTCGTTCATCAAATGGACGTAAAAGCCGCATTTCTTAACGGGCGGCTTAGCGAGACCATATACATGCGTCAGCCCAAAGGATTTGAGGAGAGAAACATGGTATGTAAGCTGAGCAAATCAATTTACGGGCTGAAACAGGCATCAAAGGCATGGAACGAAAGGTTCAACGAGTTTGCGACTGGAATTGGATTTCGGCGTGGATCGGAGGACAGTTGCTTGTACGTGCTGGACTGCAAAGCTGGTCCGGTTTATCTTTTACTCTACGTAGATGACGTCCTCATAATCTGCAAGGATTTGGCTCAAGTGCAGAAGGTGAAGAATATGCTAAAGCGTGAATTCCGTATGGTAGATCTCGGTGAAGCGCAAATGTTCTTAGGAATAAGAATCGAACGGAATACGAGTAAGGGCGTAATGAAACTAAGTCAACCGGGCTATACTGAAGTAGTTCTTCGTCGTTTCGGAATGGAATCGTGCAAGTCTGCCCCCACCCCAATGTGTGCTAACCCGAATAAAAATTTACATCAAGCTGATGTCTGATTTCAATGTCTACATCAACATGAAATTCAAATGTACATCCTACGTTGAACATTAGAAATCAGATCGTTTTCGCTGTATTTAGGCAAGGTAACATGATGTTAACATCAGACATTTTCAAACAATTTTTTTCTAATCCAATGTCCCTTTAACGTCATGATTTTGACATTCAAATAAAATGTTTTTCTGATGTTTTAAGATATCAAAGCATATTGATGTTTTCAAATGTATTTGAATAAAACAGCACAGTCAAAGGATTTTTATGTTTTCAGATGTATTAAAGGTTATGAATAAACATCTTACATATGTTTTCAAGTGTCGATTTTATCCAATAAAAGAGATGATGTATGATGCATTCAGATGTAGAAAAACGTGACGGTGTATCGTTTCCGGATGTTTTCAGTTGTAGATAATAACATTAAAACCAAATAATCTGAAAGCATCAAAATCACATGTTAGGCTAAGGTAAATTTTTATTCGGGTGTTGAGTAAAGTACATAAAGTAAATATGCACCAATATCGCCAAAACATATACGATTCACACTTAATTCTAATCGCATCGGATATTTACCGATATTTTATGAGTTCGAAATTTTACATCTATAAGAACATGGATTTCAACGCAACGTGTGATTGTCATGACACAAGATGTATTCTGGCTTATTATGAATACAACATTTTACTTCACAAAGACCTTTGATTCTATTGTAACGTTTCATTCTTATGTTGTAAGAAGTTTTCTAATGCTGTAGACCTGCAGTTTTTTACAGTAGAATGAAGTTAATTTCTAAGGTAACGGCCAATTATAATATCATCAGATGTGTTTAGATGTCTTAGGTACACAACATTTCACACGTACATAACGTTTGATTGTCATGTAATTTTAGATTCTAGTTTTATAAGACGTGTTCTGATGTTAAATTTAACATCATCAATACGTTTGTTTTTAATGTGAAGTTTAAATATGTTGTATTTATATGTACTAGGGCGTTACTTTGAAATCTGAATACATTTAGAATACGACAACCCACATTCAAATTTAATGTTTGGAAGATGTCTGCTAATATTTTTTACATCACCATTTCTATTCGGGATCTCACTCAGGATCAGAATTTTTTCCGCCGTATCTAGTTGGACAACTGTGGCTGGTTGATTCAATATTTCTAGTTGTAATTCGTCCATCTAATCGAAAGTGGTACCGATGCTGACAAACTCGAATTCATTATTTCGGAGGTTTGTCCCTTCGAGGAATTGTTGTTCGTCCACAGGTATTCCCAGTCGCTGCAACATCATCGCGTAATTGCCGTTTCGTTGCGAGCAGATAAACAAAACAATGAAATTGACCGTGATACTAGATCGATTGAAAATTGCAAATCGAGGAAATCGAGATTATTCACTTTGAAGTGATGTAGTCTGATTCAAATTTGCTGCAGTGAGACACCCCTAGATTTTGATTCATATTTTTTCCATTTTCAAACCCAATAGAAAGTATGTGTCTCATCTCATAACTAAGAGTTATTGAATTTGACCATGGGGTGTCTCCTTGGAATCGAGCGCAGTCAATTCGAAGCGAATGATGCCAATTTGGTATTTTTGTTAAATTTTGCAACACATTCATTACGTCAATTGTACACCATTTGTCATTGTTTGTGTTGTCTATTTCAAAAGCTGGGCATTTTCTGTGCCCAGCTGATTCATTTCGATTTGCAGCAAATTTACATTGATTCAGTAGAGTCCAGCAAATAAACTAGATCGAATTCGCGTGAGACACCCCTTGGATTTGACACATACTTTTGATCTTCAGGTCATCAGCATACGAAAGACGGGGGCCTACGAGGGCTAGGCTCACATCATTGAAGTACAGCAAGAAGATCAGCGGCCCTAAATGACTCCCTTGAGGTATTCCTGAAGTGGCTGAAAAACGTCGGACATGCAATCACCAACAGCAACTGTCAGCAGACGATCAGAGAGGTAGGAGCGAAACCATTGTAAGAGACTTCCATTTACTCCAAGCTTTTGTAGTTTTACGATAGCGATGTCCTAGTTGAGCTTGTCAAAAGCTGCTGAAAGGTCTGTATAGATGACGTCCTTTGGCGCCCTTTCGGACATATTTTCCGTAATAAATGAATTAAGACACAACAAATTAGTGGTAGTGGAACGGCCGACCATGAAACCGTGTTGATCTTCACTTAAGTATTGCTTGCAATGGGAGAGTAGAGGGTCTATTATAACGACAACAACCAATATGCAACTAGCGATTTGAAATTGGTTCACTGTTGTAGAACCCCTTGGTCCGAAGTACACCTTGAAGCCAGCACCTTGCTATACATATTTGTGCCTCTGTTTTGATTTGCTGTGTTATTTTGACAGAATATTTGAGAGTGTGTTCGTGTAGGTTTATTATAGATCATTGCACCATAGACTAACTCTAAGACCAGTAGGTCCCATACAAAAACGATTTTTTTCTTGGCTCAGTCAGTACTAGAACATCGTCCCAAGCTCGGTCCCAAGCTTGATAATGCCCCCCTAATAATGAACTCACATGAACACACTCTCAAATATTCTGTCAAAATAACACAGCAAATCAAAACATAGGCGCAAATATGTATAACAAGGTGCTGGCTTCAAGGTGTAATTCGGACCAAGGGGTTCTACAACAGTGAACCAATTTCAAATCGCTAGTTGCATATCGATTGTTGCTACAACCATAGACTAACTCTAAGACCAGTAGGTCCCATACAAAAACGATTTTTTCTTGGCTCAGTCAGTACTAGAACATCGTCCCAAGCTCAATAATGCACCCCTTATAATGAACTCACATGAACACACTCTCAAATACTCTGTCAAAATAACACAGCAAATCAAAACAAAGGCGCAAATATGTATAACAAGGTGCTGGCTTCAAGGTGTAATTCGGACCAAGGGGTTCTACAACAGTGAACCAATTTCAAATCGCTAGTTACATATTGATTGTTGATTGCACGATGGCGTCATCAATCCCGTTGTGACAGTTCAGGGAGCTTGTTTACGAGGACTTAGAATATTTTCGGTGAGATCGGTTTGAGATTTTGTGCTTTAAATTGATAACGATTGAAGCAAAACAGACGGGAAACAGACAACAGTGCTTATTTTTACATTATTTCCTGAATCTGATCGTACAGAATCCGGGAAAAGCCAATGAAAAAAATCGTTTGAGCGGTTCGAATTCTAACACCTTGTAAACAAGCTCCCTGAACTGTCAAAAAAGTTAGGTTAACACATTTCGTGCAATGATCTATTAGGGGCGCATTATTAAGCTTGGGACCGAGCCAAGCAAAAAAAATCGAATTTGTTCGGGACCTACTGGTCTTAGAGTTAGTCTATGGACATATTCTGACGTGGTGGTATCACATTTTGATTATTTTGATTTAATGCAACCTCACATATCTGCCATTGATGCACTGATTTTACAGATGTGATCCAACGGACACATCTTGTCTGGGAGCCTTGAATGCTGTTGCAGTCTTGTGGGACTCTTTCCTCAGTAATAAGAGATTTTTTCTTGGCTGCAACACCTTGCTTATGCGTTCCCTGACATGATGAGCTGTAGCCACGCTTAAATATAAATCTAACTAGATAGGTACATGATGATAGATAATGTGTTCAAGATTATTGACATTCGTAGGGAATCGACTGTTGGATTCACTGAGTAGAAGTTTTATTAAAACTAGAAAAGTGGCGCCATTCTTATGTTGTTATTTCTCATTTCATAAGTGCCATTATAGCAATACCACACATTATAACAATGGTATACAAACAATCTTATAACGGTTTTATTCTCGATATTTTTAACAATAGATAGCGGGAGATAATAAATAGATAAAAGGTGTGATGAAGCTTTACTTTGCCACCGAAAAGTAGATCTTCTAACTGATCAAGACTCAAATAATTATTGTTAGACGGCACATGCATGTAAGACTTTGAAGCTGTCAAACGACTAAGAGATTAGGAGCCAATAATGGTAAAATTGACCATCAAATTCCTCTCTGTGTATAATAGAACTATACACAGAGAGGAATTTGATGGTCAATTTTACCATTATTGGGGGTTAGGATGACTATTGCAGCATAGTGATTTTGAACCGACTATGATCATGGTCAAAATACCATTAAAAATAGTTGATCAAACATTTGCCATAATGTCGGAATAGTCCTCGTTACCATGATCATAGTCAAGAATGCCATGAACGTGGTGAATTCGTCTATTTTCATGGTTATTGTAACCATTATATGCAATAGTCACCTTGACCATGATTTAATTGTCGGTATAACGATAGAATTTTTCTCAGAGTAGAATTTAACTGAATAACGCAGAAGACAACAACTGATTAAGGCGGAAAAAGTGTTAGATCAACCAAACGAGGTAAGACGAGATAAGTATCGATGATTTCCAGAGCACATAAGAACTAGACTTCAATTCAGCGCCAACATTTGATTAGGGCGAATCTGCTTTTGTAAACAAACACTTAGTCTGCTAATTTATCGGAAGTTGAATACGATTCCGTCAAATTGAATATATCAGCGGATAGAGAAGAAACTCCTCTTCCTTAAATAGTGCTTAATTTGGATTTATGACCTTTTGTTCAAGAGAAAATGACTACGAAAGTCATTGTTTACAAAAGCAGATTCGCCCTAATCTATTGTTGGCGCTGAATTAATTAATTTACAAACGACTGAAGTTACGAAATGCCCTCTTGAACTTATAAACGTAACACTGACAAACTAATTAAATAACATATAGAGACGCAACGACCTCCCAAACTCTATTGAAGGAAACTTTTCTCTCATGAGTCCCATCAGTAAACCTTAAAAACTATACTGTAGGGGCTACAGAGACTGGTAACATCAGACATTTCTAAAACTTGTCGAATTTAAAATATCTCGACGAATTAATGACAACTTATTTATGTAAAACTAAGAAAGACTTTCGCAACACATAAATAACAAACTAAACTACAAAAGACTAGAGAAAGCACACTGACAAACTAAATTAAAAAAAGACGAAACGACACCATACAAAACATTGAACATGACTGAGAGAAAGAGAAAGTAAACTTGAAAATGTAACACCTTTTGAGGCAGTGTCGACAGCGTCTCTATGGACGACATGATCCTTGCACAGCTGGTGAAATGCTTCAAAAAGGAGTTAAGTTATATAATTTTAACGCAAAAGTTGCGATACAGTAACTTTTTAACTTTAGTTCGAGAAAACTGCTTCGGAAGACTCTCATAGCACATAAATGACACACTTCACGGACTGAACTACAGAAGGCTGGAGAAATTACGAAACGCCGTACTGGAAACTGGTAACTGGTAAACGTAACTGACTAACAAAATAATGAAAAGACAATTTAAACAAAAACAGCCGAAAGGACTCAAAATTCTTCTGCGTACCAATTCGCGAATTAATTTTAATTTTACCTAAAGGAGGTATAGTTAACATCCATCCCGAATAGAAATTGTGATGTAAAAAATATTAGCAGACATCTTCCAAACATCAAATTTTAATGTAGGTTGTCGTATTCCATATGTATTCAGAGTTCGAAGTTACGCCCTACTACATATAAATACAACATATTTAAACTTCACATTAAAAACAAACGTATTGATGATGTTAAATTTAACATCAGAACACGTCTTATAAAACTAGAATCTAAAATTACATGACAATCAAACGTTATGTATGTGTGAAATGTTGTGTACCTAAGACATCTAAACACATCTGATGACATTATAATTGGCCGTTACCTTAGAAATAAACTTCATTCTACTGTAAAAGACTGCAGGTCTACAGCATTAGAAAACTTCTTACAACATAAGAATGAAACGTTACAATAGAATCAAAGGTCTTTGTGAAGTAAAATGTTGTATTCATAATAAGCCAGAATACATCTTTTGTCATAACAATCACACGTTGCGTTGAAATCCATGTTCTTATAGATGTAAAATTTTGTACTCATAAAATATCGGTAAATATTCGATGCGATTAGAATTAAGTGTGAATCGTATATGTTTTGGCGATATTGGTGCATATTTACTTTATGTACTTTACTCAACACCCGAATAAAAATTTACCTTAGCCTAACATGTGATTTTGATGCTTTCAGATTATTTGGTTTTAATGTTATTATCTACAACTGAAAACATCCGGAAACGATAGACCGTCACGTTTTTCTACATCTGAATGCATCATACATCATCTCTTTTATTGGATAAAATCGACACTTGAAAACATATGTAATATGTTTATTCATAACCTTTAATACATCTGAAAACATCAAAAATCCTTTGACTGTGCTGTTTTATTCAAATACATTTGAAAACATCAATATGCTTTGATATCTTAAAACATCAGAAAAACATTTTATTTGAATGTCAAAATCATGACGTCAAAGGGACGTTGGATTAGAAAAACTTTGTTTGAAAATGTCTGATGTTAACATCATGTTACCTTGCCTAAATACAGCGAAATCGATCTGATCTCTAATGTTCAACGTAAGATGTACATTTGAATTTCATGTTGATGTAGACATTGAAATCAGACATCAGCCTGATGTAAATTTTTATTCGGGATACCTCTCACGCTAAAGTCACGAGTTCGAATCTCACCTCCGGACAAGTTACGAAAATACCCAAAAGGTATTTGAGTGACTACGACAGGAGATGAACCAAGCCAGGGCTGAAAATCTCGATAATAAAGATATTAAAAAAACCATTTACTTTATCTTGAAAGATGGAAAATAATCAATCAATCGATTAATATTCCTTTATGATTGATTGACACACTTTCGTAAACACTTCTGTCAAAATTGAGTTCCCGTCTTTCAGAAGTAAGTCAGTTCGAGTAGAAGACTTAATCGATTATTTTCCATGTATCAAGTTTAAGTAAAAATCAAAATTAAATCGCGAATTGGGACACAGCCTAAAATTAAAAAAAAATCTGACAACCTAGGATATGGCAGTTGATTGATTCTAATGTCGTTAAGAAAGGTGAACGGATCCTATCTGGGTATTATCGAAGCGCTTTCAAATCGGAATAAGTCACATCTGATAATAGATATTAGGGACGTTTAGAGCTCGCACATTATCGGGTAGCAATGAACTGAATTACTTACACGGCAAATTCCACATAATGTTCACGTGTTCACGAATATTCTGGAGACTCTAAACAACACAAATGAGGTTTATCTGTCTAGTTAATATTATGTGTGGCCACACATAGTGTTTATGTATGTCTATATAATATAATGTGTGGCCAGTGTTTATGTATGCACAAAGGAAGTAAAGATTGTATTCGAAAAAAATGCAACAGACAAAAATTATCACCAAAAAATCATAGGAAGTCGGATATTTTTTTTACTCTAAAGCAGAGACCGAAATTTTCGCCTACTTGAGAAGAGAAACGTCGTTTTTCACCCGCTTGGAGAAACAAATGATAATGTGAGGAGCGAGAGACTATTATACGCTCACAGCAGTTTTCGCGAGAAAAGCAACGGCGATTTATAATTTTCGGAGAGCATTTGTAGCTGATAAATCATTTCGTTTTCAGTGAAACCTAGATGCCGATAATTATTTTTCACTTACTTTTTGACACCTGAAAATGCACCCGTCTTCATGCTTGTTTTATTCTGACATTATAATTCTGTAATGATGGTCCATGGCGGTACCAGTCTGCACCGACATGGCCTTATTTTCGGTTGTTGCTCCTCGTATACGATCTAAGCATGTTTTCAGTGAAAAATGTGACATGAGAAAATATTTTCGTTGAATTGTGGAGAGAGATATTTTCGCATATGCAAGAGAGAGGATAATGAATTATCGGCGAAAAGGAGAGATGAAAATGTGAACAGTTCGCTACTCATCGACAACCTGCTTGAAAGAGAGCATGGTTTTCACCCAGCTGAGTGAGAATTTCGATCTCTGCTCTAAAGGAATAAATAAACACATATTAGCTATGTAATTGCAAAATTAGTTTATTCAACCTCCTCTCCTAGGCTAAATGGCCACACTTTGCTACCCACCAAATCCTGCGCAGCACTTCGTCATCTTTCTTACACATTTTCATCCACACTTCCTCGCTTCCTTCTTCTTCTTCTTCTTCCGGAATATATAAGCGGAAATTGCCGACGAAAACATCCAAGCCGGGGATCTGCTTGGCGTCCGCATTAATGTACGCCTCGTTAGTCCGCCCAGGAACAGGAACTCACGGACTGACTTCTTCGACTTCTTCTGAACGAACTTCAGGTGCTTCGCTTTCGTCCCTTTCAAATACCTCACTAAATGTGAGAGCAACTGCCAATATTTTGTTGTTGGAATCCGTTGATATCGGCCACATGCAGGGGGTGCTCTTCGGAATTTATAACCGGAGTGTCTCGAAAGCGTTGCTGGTGGGGTGCCTATCAGAAGAATGTCTCGAAATTGTCCGAGAGAAGATGACCACAAAGGGCATGAAATTCGATATAAGCCAAATAATCATTCGGAAGCAATTGGCCTCTTTGCGGATTAAGGAAGGAGAGATATAAGCAATATAAGGACGCACTTGCTGGAATTCGGCTGACTTGTTACGAAATCGACGACCACCGGAGCACGTCAAAACATCGTGTCAATATCGGGTGGCGAACGTCGGCATGATATTTTGACATGCTAACAGATGCCGCAACTGCGCCACATCAGTGGGCACCTCGACTAAGTGAACTAAGCGACGTTAGTGAACAAGCGGTTGCTTACGCTTGCAATTGCTAGCGATTTGAAAGTTTACACAAAGTTATCGATTAACTTTTTTCTGGCTTAAACGTCTTGACCGAAAGGGGTATGGGCGCGTTCTGTCGAGTTGGTCGCGGCAGGTTTCATGTGTGAATCGGCTGCCCCATCAACGTTCAAAAGTGCCTGAGCCAAATGGGCAGCTTGTGTCATTGCCCTGTTTCCAATCACTAATGCTTTTTTTCTGTTCTCTTCCCTATCCTATGACCACGAGCCATACCAAACATCCTAAGGTCAACTCTTCAAAAGGTAGGGGTAGACCCACAGAAACATCAAAACAACACAGTAAAGCACTGTATAAACTCTAACCAATTTAACTTTCAGACAAATTTTCTAACACAAGGTAAGCAATCAAATGACCACTACAAAATATACTATAATATATCCACGACCGAATATATAACGGGGAAAAGGAGGTACCATCAGGGCACCCAAGTGAAACGATTTGGATAGGGAGCATGGGACTGCCTCCTTCCTATTGTTAACATTTCGTGGATCGAGGGGCGACCCCATCTATTGGGTTTATTCTGTCAATCAAGGGCTCGATTCTAATGCTGTTGGTGTGAACTTGCTTTTGGAAGGAGATTCTCTTCCCTATACTCGCGGGTTTCGCGTAAGTGTCTCTGCTTACGGGCCCACCCAAACATTTTTGGCCCTTCATACATGAGCTTGATGATCACAAACAACAATAGAATCCTGATCAAATCGTTTTTTAGATTATTCCACTGCTATGGAAAGTTACCTTGCTGGTAGTATCTCATCATCATCATGAAGCAGCTCTCGTGTACATATGTATATATACTTGATGAATTGAATTCGCTAAAGGCTGACTAAAAGTAAATGGGTACGCACAAAAAGACCTGTAATGTATGATTCAATAAGTTTAAAACGGCCATTAATGGTTGCTTTACAGTACTTTGATTAAAACTACAAGGTTACTGCATTAGATGGCTACATTTGTCCAGTTCGAACGAAATCTCTAACCTTCCTCTGGATGGAGCCCATCAGCGATCGCACAATGTAAACGGCCACGGAATCAGCGCATTTCTTCCATTTTGGCCGCATTCGCTGGATGTTCTTGACTGCACCGCCACTTCGTCAAAGTCACTGCTATAAAATTGACCAGTATTTTTCGACTGGTCGAAATTTCGGGCAATTCGGTGGATCATTAGCTTAAGGATAAAATCGATCTTGTTGGCAGCATACCAATCCAAAAACACTTTGGTGTAGTGGCAGCTGGCCAAATCGGGTAAACAGATGACTTTGCTCCCACTTTGCAATACACGCTTTTCAGGTATTCTTCGATTTAAATTTGAGATGTCATCGTCGAGGTTATGACGAATGGTTCCGTTTTCAGGCCGCAACTGCAAATCGCTTGCCGAATCAGGGCCTTCTTCGCAAACTTGTCAGTAAACACGAACTTGCATCTTCCTGGCACATCCCCACGTCCAGTCGCGATGTAAAACTTTTGACTTGGAAGATGACGATGTAAACTACCATCTAATGTAGCAAGGCAACTGCCTATAGTACTGGACTGTTTTAATTAAACGATTTGTCAAGGTTGTACTGTGGTAAATGTTTCGTCATGTTCCTGTATAAAGGGCTAAAAACTTCCGCGCAACCCAAAGATAGAGGGGTGTAGAGAGAATCTCCTTCCAGAAACAAGTATGCCGAAACCGAGCCCTTGCCTGGTGAAAAGTCTCATTGGATGGGGAGAAGAGCCCGCCCCTTATTCATGAAATGTTAATAACAGGAAGTTGGCAGTTCCGCTCTTCCTATCCAAATCCCTTCAATCGGGTGCTCTGATGATCCCTTTCTTCATCTCAACATATGGTGTTGTATAAATATATGAAAATACAGAGAAATTAATATGATTTTCTAACGTTGATTTTGAAATCATCTTACTTGAAGCTTGTGTTAGACAATTGGGCTGAAAGTAAAATTTGTAAGAGTTACGTACCGTTCTTCACTTATTGCTTTAATTTCCTTTTGATATAGGGTCCAGATTCTCGTCTCTGTGTCTCCTTTGAAGAACTGACTTTAGTAGCGCAATCGAGACTCACAATGTGTCATATGGCACCGCTCACGGCCTTGGATTGTTTTGCTCCGCCAGTTCGGATGTTTACTGGCTTTGTACGACTTGTATACTGCCGTGAAACGCATATCAGTCCCATCTTTGCTTGATTTCCTATTCATATGGGACTGATATGCGTTTCACGGCAGTATACTTCTCTGGCAAAAAATTTCGCACAGTTTTAAAGATGGTGTTGTACCTTCTGACTACATCTCGAATCGAAAGACCGGGGTTCATGTTCTCGGGTACGACCCTGTTGGCTTCGTACCAACCGAGGACAACATTTGAAAATTGGCACGAAGCAAGATCCGGCCAGAAGATTGTAGGGCCCTCGTGTCGCTTCAACAGAGGAAGCAGATGCTTCTGTAGACACTCCTTGAGGTAGATCTCCCCGTTTACAGTCCCGGTAGTCACGAACGGCACACTCCGTTCACACTCCGTCCTCGACAAACACTTTTAGCTCAGGAGTTGGAAGGTGATAGCTTGATTTATTAAATACCTGGTTCAAACTTTAGTTGGCAACGGTGGATCTGGATGAACAGTTTTTTTTTCTTTTCAAAAAAAAAGTAAAACAAGAAGGTGAGATCATTCCATAAGCAAAATGCCATTTTTTACTAAATACGACCAGGGCATCGTCCGCTGGCTATTGCCGCGGGTATTGTGGGTTTCCCAGGTATCCGGTTCAAGCTTTAGTTGGTGACGGTGGCTCTTCTTGACCTTCTATTCCTGAGTTGTAAGTGTGAATAAGGGCGTCTATGTAATGTTTTGCTGTACCTGTTGTGGACTCCCAGTACCTCCCATTTCCCCAAAAGCTTTGAGAATAACTTGTGTTGTCTCAAAAGCTCTCCTTTTTATTGTATTGGCCTCCATAACAAAAAGGGCACCATTGCAGAGCATATGATTGATCAAATTATTCGCAGTTCTACTCGCCCAACGCCCCCGGTAGGGTGAGGGATAGAGGATGACACACATACACACACACAGGAGTTGGAAGGTGATAGCTCTGTTGGGTTCCAGTGACCCATTTCAGAATACCTGCTTACTCACGTCCATACCGATGTCACTTTCACTTGCAACAAGCCCCGCATAAACACAGTACAAACATCAACTGGATATGAGTACTGTGCATACACTTCCATCATCAAAGCATATTATTTTGAAGATGGCACGTACTTTTTTTTTAATCAGTTCGTTTATTTGTTAGGCTCAGGCGTGTGTAACACTTTGCGGAGTCGATATTCAATATTGTTATTAACAGCGTTTTAGTTTGCTATTTTTTGTAAAGTGGGCTGCCAATTACTCCTGGCAAGCTCGAGGTTAATGGGTCACATTATGGTTTGGAGGGGGTTAGGCAGGTAACCTATTGCAGGTATTAGTTGCTGCTCATGGTTGTGACATCTACCAAATCCTCGATCCCTGTTGTTCCTTTCAGCAACTAAGCCGCAGATGAGTGACCACAATTTGCTGGGCAGATACGGAGTTGCCTGAAAAGTCCCTTTAACATTTTTTTTGCCATATTCAGTTTCATTTCACAACATACTCTCGTTTTTGGTCGATACAGCGAGTCCAGCGATTTTCTAATATGATATCCTTCGGAAGTCCTTCAAAATAGCCATCGGTTTCAGCTATGAGCTCATCATTTGAGTGCAATCGCTTTTCGATGAGCCATCTCTTTAGGTTTGGGAATAAATAGAATCACTGGGGGCCAAGTCTGGCGAATACGGTGGATAGAAAACCAATTGATACCGAATTTCTTTTAATTTAGTTTGAGCAATTGAGGATGAATGAGCCGGCGCATTGTCGTGATGATAGAGCACACCTTTTCTCTGCAAATGAGGCCGTTTTTTTCTGGACTTCATCCTTCAAACGATCCAATAATGCTGCATAGTATGCGCCTGTTATTGGTTTACCTTTTTCAAGATAGTCGATGAATATTATACCTTGCACATCCCAAAACACGGAAGTCATAACCTTTTCCCGCCGATTGTGCGTTTTCGGGCGCGTCAGACACTTTCGCCCGGTTAAACCCACTGTTTTGACTGCTGTGATGACTCCGGTGTGTAGCAATGGATCCAAGTTTCATCCATTAATATGAATCGGCGCACAAACTCCTTCGGATTGCGTGTAAACTTGCTCAAATTCTCCTGAGGGGTTGTAAAACGAATGCGTTTTTGATCGATTGTAAGCAAACGAGGCACCCATCGCGCGCAGAGCTTCTTCATACCCAAAACGGAATGCATGATGTTGCCAACTCGTTCCATTGAAATGCCTAAAGCCTTAGCTAGCTCTCTCAATTTCACTTTTGGATCCTCCAATACTATATCATGGATTTTATCGACGTTCTCTGTTGTAGTGACCTCATTTGGGCGTCCAGAACGTCCGTTGACGCACCGGTGCTCAAACGGCTACAACGAAAATCAGTAAACCACTTATGAATCGTTTGCATCGATGGAGCAGAGTCTGGAAAATACATATCCAGTTTGGCTTTCGTTTCGGCAGCCATTTTCTTTCGTAGAAAATAGTATTTTATCAAAACTCGAAACTCGGATTTTCTCATTTTTTTAAAAAACTTACTGATCGGTCTCTTCTTACTGTTGTCATTAATGAATGCGTGGACAGAAATGGCTGGTTCACATTGGCCATTACCAACGCCATCTGTAGGAAATTAAAGGGACTTTTCAGGCAGCCTAGTATATGACAACTACTACCTGTTTTCATAGAAAAAGGCTCAATAGGATATTAGTTAATTTTTATTAAGTTTCGAGCTCCTTCTGGTAAATCAAACTGTGTCTCACCACGAGTTGTACTTCTGTTGATAAGTGAGATTACGGGATCGGAGGTGAGAAGAAGCCGCTTGAAAACGTCCTCCAAGTTGACAATACCTTGCATGCCGCTCCCGAAATTTCGTTATGCACATCCGTAGAGGCAGTGCAGCAGTCCTGATAATATCGCTACCATGCAATAGTAGCTTATGCACAGCAGAAAGCACATACCAATCGTACAATCCACGATTCATCCTAAATGTATCTTGATCAAATTGTCCAAAAGCTTCTGCTTCAGTTTCTCGGTTTTGGTTGGCGACGTTTAGAAGGGTTGTGAATTTCGATAGAAGGTTTTTATCGAGCCTTCTGATTTCGGCAACTGCATTTACTTCGCCGAAAAATCGGCGAGCTTTGTTTCCATCATTCGAATTGCCTTCTCCTGGAAGTGGCTCATTGAGTCTCAATCCCAACCTTTCTTTGAGAGCCGGCCGGATTGACATCTGGCGGTTCTTCCAGATCTCAATGTCCTTACTACTGACACGCCACGAAGGCTTAGGCAACGAAAACCGATAGCTGATATTCAACAATAGTTCCATGGTTCGTATTTGAGCGTGAAGAAGAGAAAACACATGCTCCAATATAACTGGGGCGATATATGTTTGATCTTCAAAAGAGTCATTCAATCGCTTTCCCAACCACAAACAGACGTAACGTTGTTGTGAATGAGCTGCTGCCATGTCATTCACCACCTTCGTATCAACCATTGACAAAACAAGCTTCGCTGAAATCTTCACATTTACACCTCTGACATTCACTTTCGTTGGCTTCAATTTTTTAATATTTTTCTCGATTTCAATAAACTCGCATCAATAAACTCTTGGTACACTTCAAGATGATGAATTTCAACTCTACCAAGACGCCTATCCAGAAATATCACCACTTTACGACCAATCAAAGCGATTTGAGAAACTAGTGGCGGATGGACTTATTTAAAAATCTCGGGACTGTCAGGTCATGTTTTAGTGTGCATAGAATCATACATTGTTGATCGAGGTGGATGCCGACATTTGTTATGCTAATCTTCAGAAATCAACGGAAACAACTCACCAACGTTAAGGGGGATGTCATCAATGTGCAAATAGCAATACTCCATAAACGACTCACTTCAAGCTGTCCAATGATTTTTTTGTTTTAGCTTCTCTTCTTTATTTTGTTTTATAATTAGGTATATGTTGTTGCCTGCAGTTTCTGACGATTATAGTCCCTCTTTCCTTACTTTTTCTCTCCGCAGAGTTTCCAGCGCAATTTCTTCGGGTCTGATTTCAAAATCACAATGGAACCCAGAAAGGTGGTCGTGGAAACGCTAAACCTCACTCTCTATACTTCTTTTTTTACTTACGATCCTGAATTTTAAGCCATAGTATTGCAACGATGACGACGTGTGAGAGGCTGTGTGTGTGTGTGTGTTTTGTGTGTTTGTGTTTCAAACTTTGCTTACTTTATTCTATCACTGCGCGGCGCGGGGTTAATGCGATATAAAAAAAATACGCAATGTTCTTACCGAATAAAAAATCAAAAGAATGGAAACTGTTACTTTTAATGATGAGTAAATTTCAATTAACTTTGGAAAAGGTATCCTCTTTCTGCGACCACATTTGTTCGCATTTTTCAATTTTACCTAAGAAAGGAACAAAAACACTTTTTTGATTACACGTGCAATTATAAAATTAAACTAAAAAAAACAGAAGAAAATCACTCGTTTCCCGAAACCAAACCGTATATATAAATGAACCGAAAGACTGGAACAAAATGGAAAGTAAAACTTGTTGTTTCGCAGCACTTCTTCTTATTCTTGCTATTCGCGAAGATTTCATGTTTGCAGTATGTAACCTTGGTTTATGCGTGCGTGATGGATGTTTTAGTTGTTGTTTTTGCTATTGGAACGTGATTGGTTGTTCAATTTTAACTTTTGTTTTGTTTTAAATAAGCAATAATTTAATAAATAGCGTGTATTGTTACTGTTGTTGCTGTTGTTGTTACTGTTTAGCGTTCTAGCACAAATATTAGCAAAGATTCTTCCCTAGTTTTTTTTTTGTTCTTGTTCTGTTTTACCTTGAAGCGATTGGATAGGACCTAACAGTGTCCATCTGTTACTAGTTTATGCTGGTTTCGGTCGATAATATTAGAGTTTGTTTACATTTAAATCCACTAAACTGCTTATGCTGCGTCAATTTGTTCACTTCAATATATAACTATCTCTTTTTTTCTCAATTTACTGCAAATAATTTAAAGACACCATGTATCGTGTTTGCGTGTGGGACGCTTCTAGGTCCACACGAAGCTATAGAACTTAGTGTTCAGTTGATAATGCTTTCCAATCGCTCGGACTCTGTAGGTGTTTCTGGTTCTTTTTTATTGTTTTTAGCCAAACCATCGCTGGTTGAGTTGTTCCTAAATTGGTTTTATTCGTAATTTTCTTTTTGGTGCTTAACATCTACGACAAAAATAGTTTATCAGTGAATTCCTAATAAATTTTGTTGCCTCTAGCGGTAAAATTTTTCTTGCACAATTTGCTTTGCCCACCACCCTCACCGTCTCTCTCCACGTACCGTGAATGTGTGGGCGTTTGTGAGGGGTGAGGGGTGTGTGTACGCGTCTCGGTCACTAGCAGTAGTAGTTGTTGTTGCTGTTGCTGTTGCTGTAGTAGTAGTAGTAGTAGTTGCATATCCATATGTAGATATTATATTAATAATTGCAGCGTGGAAAATTTAGTGCTTAAACGGTAGCAGTTGATTTCTCTTTGAGAGTAGCGTTTACTAAGCCGCGCATGCAGATGTTGCGCTTAGTCGATTCAACTGTCGGATTCTGGAAAAGCGAAATAGTGATTAAAAGAATGGTGGAAATATGATATTTGAACAGTTATGATAATCTAGAACAAGGAAGTCTTTGAGATGTATGAGATTTTAACAGCTAACCCTACAGCCTTAAAATAGGAAAAACTTTCCAAAGCCGACTTTCGATCAAAAAGTTTCTACGCCACGTCCGGGATACTGCAGGGTAGCCATCTGGGACCGTTGATATTTCTTCTTTACTTCAACGATGTACACCGTGTTATCGGAGGACCACGACTGTAGTTTGCCGGCGACCTGAATTTTTTTCTGCGTATCTGCTCAACAGCCAACTGCCATTTGCTGATAAGTATACTCTAAATCGATTGGGGGTCAACCCGGCTAAGTGCTCAGTCATAACCTTTTCACGGCAGAAACAACCAATTGTTTTCTACAATCTTCTCGGCACGACCATCGAACGCATGCAGCGCCGTGAAGACCTAGGTGTTCAGATGGACTCTAAACTGATGTATTCGCAACATATTCCATATTTTGTTGATAAAACTTCAAGAACTCTTGGTTTTGTTTTCAAGGTGGCGAAAAATTTCAGCGGCATCCAATGCCTAAAATCGCTTTATTGTTTTTTCATGCCATCTACACTGGAGTACCTACTGTTCAGAAGTTTGGAGCCCGAATTATCCAGCATTTTACGAGTACTCATGGTAGCCGTCTAGGTTGAGCTCGGTTTCTGGTAGGGAGCAAGCGATTTGGCGTTTGGCGTAGGTCGTTTGACAGCTAATCGATAAAATTTGATCGATTTTTTGTCAAACGGCCCAAGCCAAACGTCAAATCGCTTGCTCCCGAACAAAAACCGAGCTCATCCGAGACGGCCATTAGTACTCGTAAAATGCTGGATAGGGGTTATTATACACTCAACCAAATATTCTTATGAGGTTCAACTTATGAATGATGCTTTGGAGTTTCATAAGGCTGACTTATGAATGGATTTTGTTTCACACGACGTTCTTCTTGTACGCCTTTAAACTTGATATACACGAGTGGGCAAGTCACTAGACCAAAAAACCCTAACGTTCTAGGTTCGAATTCAGGTTACTCCATATTTTTATTTTTTCAGCATCATTATATGTCATAAGATAAATTTATGTTATTCATACTGAATTCTTATAGCATATAATCATAATGCAATCTTATGAATATCGAAAGTTTATTTCGCTGAGTGTAGAAGTCGAGTCGAGGAACTTGACATTCGGTGCAATGATCTGTTACAGAAGCGGACTGAAACTGATCGAGTCGGCAACGGAACTCAACTGTTAACTGTTTTCAAAATGTTTATCTCGAAGTTCCCTGACCTTCTGGTAAAGCATTCAATCTTCTCCCTAAGCTTCTACTACGTGGGTTTTTATTCAGAATCGAGGAATTCTTTTTTTTTTTCAAATCTTTGGAGGATTCTCTGAATTTTGGAGAAACCTCGGAACTTCTCTGTTGTACTTCAGGGAAGTTTTCTTACCAAATCACTCAAACGAGGTGAGATGGAAACCAAGGAATACGCGTATTATTCCTACATGAGTCTGTGTCCTAGCTCAAAGTACGGTGTGAACGGTTGGGTAGACGGTGTTTGCCATATTTTAATAAGTGAATAATCATGGTCATATGAATGATTTTTGTATAGACACTTCTTCTGTTCGCCAGTGATTATCTCTTGAATTTCAGGGAAGCTCTTTCCTGATATTCGACAAAGCTCTTAGCTGAAATTCTTGAAAGTTTTTTCCTGTACTTTTAGCAAGTTTCCTTGAGAACTTCTTGGCAGTCACTCCCGATTTTCTTTTAAAGTCACATCTAACAACCCAACTCAACCTTCCAGGACCAGTCGACAAGTTGTTTCCTAAACTTAGTTACTGTCTAAACTTCTGGTGAGTTCCATCGAGAACTGCGAGGACATTTTCTCCAAAACTTTGGGAAAGTACTTTTGAGAAATTTCTTGGCAAGTCTTCTTAAATTTGTTGGCAGTTTTTTCCAAGAAATGAGGAGAAAAATTAGTATTTTCCATATAATTCCAATTACCTTTGCTTATCTTGACAGATGCGCGTATTTCGTCTACAATGTGCAGATAACTCGAGTATTTAGTACGAGACACTGTCGAGTTATTAGTACGAGACACTGAAGAAGGAAATTACTAATTTTTCTTCTCATTGCTAGTTACAGGTATTCCACTAGACAGCTCAGACTCTCTAGCAGTGCCTTGGATTTTCATAAAATATTCATGAGAAGTGAAAATGATTTATCCCAGTGTAATGATGAAGTTTACATTCCCGGTGTTCATGGTTACCACTGTCACTTCTATGCCCACTGAATTTTGTTTGCTGCAATGAATGAAGTCAGCTCTAAGTGCGAGTCAAAAATCTGCTGTCACTGTTGTTTTGATTATCAATCGGTCAGCATGAATTTCATTAAACGAAATTTGAATATCATCACTTGTGATGATTTTTTTGAAACATTGAGTGATTTTGAATCTTTATACGAACATGAAGATAGATTCTAGCAAGAATACCCTGGACTGGGCTGCGCTTGCATAATATCCGATTCCGATGGCTAATTGATATTCATTATGGTTTATTGAATCTCATTTCTGACAAATCGAAATTCATTTTGAAAATGATTCTGTCTACATAAATGAATATCAAAGCATTTTTAAAATCGAACGTTCATTCTTCTGGTTACGTTTGTTGTCACGAGTTATGGTTTGATTTTCGCATGGAACTTATACTGCCGTTCTACGCAAAATTGTCCCATATTGCTTTTTGAAGATTTTCATTTTTCTTAATAAAACGGTCTATTTTCACGTATATTTACAGCAAACACAAACAAAAAATATTAGTTATTCGAAAACTTCTCGAAAAAATACCAAGTCTGTTTGTCCCATTGTGAAATTCTACGCATAATTGTCCCACTAGCGAAGTATTCAAAAGCAATGTATTTTACTTCGATTTTCACAAGCGTATTGTTCAGAATTATATAAAACTAGATGCTAAGGACCAAAAATCGATGTGAGTGGAAAGCGGGAGGGGGCAGAGCGTCTCCGTTCAAAAACGTAAGGATGAGATTTCTAAAAGTTGGTTCACAAATATTAGGTCACTTTAATTTGCACACAATTATGGGCACTTCCATTTTATTTGCACAGTGAACGGATTGACCAACAATGGTTACTAACTGACAAAATTATTGTAGGGTTAAAAAATACCGAAGTTTTTCAAAAACCAAAAAGAAATTTTATTTAATTCCAAATACATAAACATAGCTCATAGAAAAAACATGGTTATTGCTCAGTTCCTTTCATTGTAGGCAGGTTCTCAATAAATTTGAATTTTTGTTCTGGAACATCTTTATGCTGCTTTGACAGCAACGCCTTGTTTACCGTCGATCCCTCAAGGAGAATTCTACCATGATACGTGTTGATTCATCGTGAAGATTTTATTTGCGATTATTTTTAGTTGCTTCTTTTAGAAGTTGTTGAAATAAATCATGTGTTAACGTCTACGGAATTAGTGTATTCTATGTAGTAACGCCATTTTTCGATTTGGATGTTCCAGATACTTTCAATGTACGGTCGCGAGTGAATCTAGTTCAGTGTGTATTGACTAACTGTTAATTTCGTTCGAGTTCATAATGATGCCATTCGCCGCTTTTCGTTTCTTGGCAAAATTCTCCTCCTGGATTTCTTATTTTGTTTTATTTCTTGGATTTCGTAAAAGCTTCCATCAGAATCGTCACTTATTTCCAAAGATTTCGCTGGGAAGCTTTTCGCATGCTCGGTGCTCGGCACTTACTCGAGCTGCTGAATCGCTCTTCCGATCCGTCAATGAGATCGAACCCGTAAAAATTGCCATAACTATCATCACTTTCGTATGCAACACGGCCAACGCATCCATTTCCAATTTCGAGTAAAACTTTCAAAATTCTCAGTGGGACTCTTATGCGTAGAATTGTTCAATTTAATCCATATTTCTCGGCATAACAGTCCCACCGATCATTTTTCGTTAAAAGTAACATAAATTTAATCTACAAACGAAAAAAAATGATACGATTCATTAGATATGATGGTTTCCAACGTTATTTTGGACATAAAAGCATTATTGATTACGCCAATTCTTTTCCGATAACAAAAATATGTTTTAACTTTAATTGCATTTTCCTCAGTTGTCTATTTTTCATAATGGGACAATTATGTGTAGAACGGCAGTATAGGCAGTCAATGTTATGTTGCCTGAAAATCCACGCTTTTGAACCTAACGAGCATGATTTTTATCAACACTGCTCTCTAAGATTCAGTTTTCCTGTACTTCTTAGAAGTCCTCTTCGGAACCTCAGGGAAGTTTTTTCCTGACCTTCGGAGAAATTTCATGCATTTCTGGAAAATTATCCCTTTAACTACTAGGAAGGGGGTACCTATACTTCTGGAAAGTCTCTTCCTGTTTTTCTCAGAAGTATCTACCTGAACTTCGAGAAATCCTCATTTTGAACTTCTGGAATGCTCAATTCTGAACTTTAGGAAAGCTCTCTAGCAGTTATGAGTAGTCCCAACGAAGCTTTTGGGAAGTTTCCTAAAGCATTGGCTTACTAAAACTTTGAGAAATTCCTTCTTGTACTCATAAGTAGTGCCCTCTTGTAAGTTTTTTTTCCTGAAATTCTGGGAAGTTTTTTCCTGAGCTTATTCCATTTAAACATCTGCTAAGTCCCATCCTTAACTCCGAGGAAAATTCCACCGAAACTTTGGGAAAGTGCTGTTTAGAATTGTTTGTTGAAATTTTATTCCTGAACTTCTAAAAAGTCCTCTTACTTAACTTTTGGGATGTTTTCTCCTGAACTTCGGGAAAGTTTGTTCCTAAACTTCTGAGAAAATCTTGCTCAAACTGTTAGGAAGTGCCCACTATTCTTCTTGAAAGCTTCTTTCTGTTCTTTGAAGAGGTTTCTTCATGAACTTTGAGAAATCCTCATGCCGAAATATTCTCTTCTGAACTTTGCGAAAGCTCGCTAGCATTTTTGGGAAGATCAAATTTAACTTTTGGAAATTTTTTTTTTGATCTTCTGAGAAGTTTGCCCCTGAATTTCTAGGACGTTCTGAGCTTTGTGGAAGTTTGTTTTGGTATTTTTGAGAAATTTTAGCTAGCGCTCTCCCTGGTTAGTTTTCTCCTGAACGGGAATGTTTTTTCCTGGACTTCTGGGAAGTTTATCTTAAAATTCTGGGAAAACTCCAAGACTACTGGGATGTTCCAAACTTATAAGTAGCCCTATTTCTAAACTTCTTCTTGAATCTCGGAGAAGTCCTCTCTTGATTTTCTAGGAAGTTCTCTCCTCAACTTCGGGAAATATGATCCTCAATTTTGAAGATGTTTCGTCCTGATCTGCTTGCTACAGCAAAAGGCAGTTATCGATGATCATATCATACATCCTATATCATATAATTGCCTATTATAAATATAGGTTAGAATGCTCATGGCGAAAGCAGTACAAATCCTCCGTTCGATAATATCTTCTAACTAAACCTCAGCACCCTGAGGCGAAGAAATTCACCATAGTGGGGCTTTTCGTGTCGGTACTGCAGAACTAGCATCTACAAGATCATCTCCTTGCTGGACGAAGGAAAGACCATCGAGAGGATAGCTGGTTTCAACCGCCCGACCGAAAAGTTCAGCTGTACCTAAAGCGTAAAACCGAGGCTGAAACCCTTCCATGCCTTAGAACGAGAGATCATTGCAAGCGGACAAACCGTTAAAAAGAGCTTCCAGTTCACGGACATCGTCCTGCGGAAGGACAGATCAAAGCCGACCGTCAAGGAGCAGCAGGCCACCAATCAGAAGCAGCGGCTGAAGACAACGGTCAACGAGATTTCCCACCCATACCGAAAAAGGTTCTTCTGTGGCTGGCATCAGTGAGAAAGGGATGTCAAAGCCATCCATGTTCACTTTCTCGGGACTTACTGTAAATAGGGAGATTTACCTGCCGGAAGTGGCTGCCTTGTGGGAGCGTTTGGTGTATTTTGGCTGGACCTAGCATCGGCTCACTACGATAAAGAGATGCATCCGCCGAAAATCACCGTGTTACCGAAAAACATGCCTGTATCGAGAATTGCTGGACCAACCTCAAATGCAGGATCTATTTCAATAATGTTGAAAAAGCGACGCATGATCTGAATGAAACATATATTAACAAAATACACTTTCAAGTAGATTTAGCACAGTTTTAGTTTAAAATTGTAGTGGATTTTTCTAACCTCTATCCCAATTTTTTCAAAACAGGTTCCCAGGTTCTTGACAAATATTTACACAAATACTTGGTGATAAGTGTCCAGAAAAAGCAATATCTTTGACAAGCTTGCCAAAAAAATTTCCCAAAATTATCAAAAAATCGGAGACTACTGTAATCAATCATCCCATTACTCAGAAATATCAAACGAAACTGCAATTTCCAGAGTTCCATTCTATAGCACTCTTCAGAAACATCTGGAGCTTTGAAGCTTCTCAGGACGCCGAAATTCTAAGTCACCAAGATTCCAGAGGCTCTGATAGGTAAGCTCCGGAACTTCTCCTCTTCCTGTAACCATACAATGATTGTGTTTTCCACATTTCTCATTTTGACTGCAGATAATAGCTGCTCTATACTGAGACACACAATGCAATTTTCGTTTCTTGCGGACTTCTGAGCTGAAGAAGTAGAAGGCCCCACCCTGTTGAGTTTTATTTTAAATCCAAATGTAACCAAAACCTACCTTTCACGATTGATTTCCTCTTGTCGTCCGCCGTCACCGCTTTCGGTGTCACCGGAGGGTTGCCGGACGCGGCCGTCTTGAACAGAATGTGTCCCTGTCCGGCACGAATGGGTTTTGCTGAAACGGAAAAAAACACACATTCGAATTATCGCATCTTTCTCTCTCGCGAGCCAGCTCGAGTCTTACCGATTTGCGCCTGTGGTCCACGCCGTGCCAGATTCTTCTGACGCACCGCCTCCTTGATGCGATCCACCTCGTACTGGTAGCGTTTGCGATCGCGCATTGCACCTTCCTTCGCTTCCTTCAGGGCCGTCTCCAGCGCCTTGACGCGCTCCATCGTCGTCCGGAGGCGTTTCTCCAGCTTGGGCAGCTCGCAGCGTAGATCGGCATTGTCCCGCACCAGCTGTTTGTGCACCTTGGTCAACTGTTCCAGGTTGTTCTCGAGGAAGGAGATCTTCTGCTTTTGGGCCAGCGAGCCGCCATCGTCTTCCGTTTCCTCCGAGTTGATGGACTTCTTGATTCGGGCCTGGATGGGAAGGGGGAATGTGATTGCTGATCGTTAACGTTGGAATGTGGCACAACAAACCTGTAAATCTTGCACGAAGAGCTTTCGCAGGGCATGCAGTGTGTGCAGCTCCTTGGCCACGGTGTCTTCCAGTCCCTTGAGATCCTTGCGAGCCTGTTCCCGTCGTTCGTTGGTGAGCCTGTGGGGGAGAATTCAATCGGTAGGAGGGAAAATTTATTACACAAGTGTTGCCAAACTGTCTGGACGTCGTGTCGCGATGCGTGGGAAGGGTAAAAATGAGAACATGTGTGGTTTTGATTTTTATTGCTCTTTTATGATCGCGTACTTTTTCGTTAATTTTCACTAGGTTATACAACTTTATTGAACTATGTTTCCTTGTGTGAATGTGAATTCTCGTTCAACAATGAGTACATTTCCATCTTGTGTTTTCGTATTTAGATAATTTACAAAGCATTGGAATTTTTCAATTCGTACTTTCCGTTCAAAATTTGTATATAAGAATATAATATTGCATCTCTCTTTATATAGTCCTTACCATCTACAAGTTAGTACATTAAATGTCCGTATTACAGACCTCTTTGTAGGTAAATGCTTCTGCATTTGATTTGAATTTGATTCAAACATAATTAATAGTCCGCAAATTCGAAAATAAAATACTGCGCGAAACATTGACTATGATCTATTACGCTTTGATTATAAGTGAATCACTACACATTGCTAAGTGCTTATTTTAGTTTTAACATGCACAAGTACGCTAGAACTTATTGTCTCCCATTTGACACGAACAAAGCGTTTCGCGGATTTCCACCTATAATGTGCAATTAATGACTAGATTGACTTTTATACCTAGCGATTGTGTAAATGCAACAGGAACTTAATCAACTGAGTCGTATCTAGCAGAAAAAAAGTAAAAACTGCGATACTTATACTTAAGTCAATAGCAAGACGTCAAAGAAATCCTTTGACGCACGTTGAGTTTCCAAAGTTACCGAAGAAATGAACAAAAAAACTCATGAATCCTTCCGATGAGCTGTTTTCAACAATGAGTATCACATCTACATCCGCTCTCGAGATGAAGATGATGAAGATTAATCAAAAGCGTTCAAATGTCAAAATTTGTTTTCCAAGTTGCGAAATTGCCACTTGAATAAACTAAAATATTCACTACACCTTTATTTCGGAGACGATTTTCATCATTCTCCCAGCAAAATGCCGTCCAAAAAAAGAAAAAAAGAGTCATCTAATGCTAAAAAGTTTAACTAGTTAAACGAGTTCAATTTTCAATTTTTGGCTCAGAATTTTGGAAGAGAAAAGGAATAAGTAAAAATTCGAAAAATAGTTGAACTTGGTGAGTTCATTCAAAGTAAGATAAACATTTTTTCTCACTCTGACATCGCCAACATTCTGTGCCATTGGCGGTATTCTAGCACGATCAAGCGCGTACATTTTTGCCAGTTAAGGTGGCGGATCCGTTCCTGCCTTGACCTACCCGCATGGGGATGTGTGGCGAAGTGTGTGCGTTTGCTTTGAAATACTACGTAACAAAAGACTTACGCTTAATTTCAAACTACTTCTATCCAGGAGAAGAGAAATTTTCATTTACGAAAAGTTCCTAGATTAGACCGAGTATCGAACCCCGCCACTTCCAACGTGGTGTTTTTCTTTTCTTTCTAGCTGAACCGTTAGCCTGAGGGAGGATCCGACTAGACTAGAATCGGTCAAAAACTGGCACAGTTTCTTGCTGCAATCCATATCTTCATCGAAGAGGTCGAAGCGGACGATTTTCCGTAAGAACACTTGTATTAAAACGATCGTTTCGTCTTCTACCCACAATGTTGGTCCAGGGTCTCCGAAATATCCTCTAAGATGGACCAAGAATAATTTGAATGACCTCCAAGAAACCAGTCGATTTCGCTTGAAACTTGAAACTTCGTGTTTTGGAGGTTTGGAAAAGGGGGCAAACAACATCCGAATGTTTTCCTTTAGCATGATCTACAGGGCCACCCTAAGCGTTTTACGATGATCTGATTTAATTTTTTAATTAATTAATTTATTTAAGATTACAGTACAACAGAATTTTTGTAAAGGAGCAGTTTATCGGATATCATTGCACCTCACAAGTTTCCTGACGCACAGGGGGTGTGGAAGTAGTTCGCCTCCCCGCGGTCCACCCTGGAAACGTTAAACTCCCCTCAACGGCTAAACGAACTACAACGGAGGAAGCGTCATACGGCGCAGGATCTGACAGGAGGTCGTAAGCGGTCGTCAAATGGGGAACAGGGACGACCCCAGACGTTCCAACCCTGGTCCTGGCCCTGGCTTTCCCGATCGGAGGAGAGGCCATACGACGCGAGGTTCGGCAGGTACCGTAACTGGTCGGGCAGGGAGATCGCGGACGATCTGGCTGGACCACCAGACGTCCTGAACTCTGCTTGATCCAGGAGCATCTCGATCGAATCAGCGTCAGGTCGGCGAAGCTAACTACTAAAGACCTATGTAGTTAGACATAGTGGGTGCGTAGAGCACACTAGCCCTCTCCCTGAAGTAATACCGAAAGGTGGTTCCGGGAAGGGCCGGGCTCGATCGAGGCACGGTTGGGTCTTTAGTGGGTCGAGAGGATTTGGCGTCCAAACCCCCCACCCCGAGTTCTTCAGGAGTCTGTTTGCAGAATTTCCATCCCGCCTTTAAAAAAAGAAAAAGAAAAAGACTCACACAGGAAGAAAAAAACCTTGCTTTCACAAAAAAGAGTCTAATTGGGATATTGGACACAGAAGTGCGGAACAAAACTCTAGCACACTGAACTTCATTGGGTGCATCTATAATTGAAAAAAGTTTATCTGGGAAATTCCCATGATGAAATTTTACAATCAAGTCTAATAGAGTCATAGAAGGATTTCGATGGGTAACTCATAATACCAACGACTTTCCTAGGACCATGAAATACACTTGACGGTATTGTCTAAGAGGCGATTTGATGGGCTTGGGCAAGCAATTTCCGGGTGCACCTCATTACAGACACTAAGCCTGACATTTCTAAGACTTATCCTTAGATCTTCTTGAAAACTCCCTACAAATGTTATTGTTTTTGTCTTCCCCTCTATCCTTTCAGCACTCACGGCAACTTTTGTAACACGAGCTCTCGCGGGTTGTATTTTGTATAACACATTCCTTACCGAAATATCTCATGATACGGATCACTTAGAATGTCACTGTCTTTAGCAAAGTTATTCAGTAGGTCAAGGTCTTTTAATTGGCGAAGAGTTAAGAATTCTCTCAACACACGGCGCTAGTGTGCTCGTTATCTTTAGGAATATGCTATATATTGATATCTTCGCCAGATAAGATGTTTCTATATTAGAAAATGTTGTTCAGTGGAACAAAACCTTTTGAGTGACGACCAGCAGCTCACAATCTACCCGCTACGCGTCGCTGGTGTGCCAATTATTTTCAGAAATATGCTATATCTTGGTATCCTGACCAGATAGAATGATTTTGCCTTAGACGATTGTGTTCAGTGGGCAAGACATTTTGAATAATGACTAGCAGTTCCAAAAAAAATCGCTTGTGGCGCTAGTGTGCCAATGTATTTCCTGAAGGTGCCATACCTGGGGATCCTGATCATTTGGAAAGATGTTGTCTTCGGATAAGTTTTTTCAGTGGAACAAGACCTTTTAATTGATGACCAGCAGTTCGTAATCTTTCCGATACGGCGCAGGTATGCAATTGAGTTTCCTGACCAAGCTGTAACTTGGCATTTTGACCATAAAAAAGTTTTCTTTCTTCGATTAAGTTGTTCACTAGGTCAAGACCTTTTCATTGGTGACTCTTAGATCCGAATCTGTACACCACGCGGCGCTATTATGCTTGCACATTTTCGGAATAGCTGAATGCAGAATAGAATAAAGTTTCTGTGCATATAGTCCCACAGAAACTTTATTCTATTCTGCATCAGCATTCTTTTTAATCTTCCTCTCTTTTCTTATGCTGTAAATTTTACTCTATTTTTTCATATTCCTGTTCCCACCCATAGCAACGCATACTCGCTTGTTATACTAGTAAAAATATAACCATCACAGAAGAAGAAAAGTGACGGAAATAAAAAATAGTATGCTACCGTGGCCTTCTTGTATTTCCAGTAAGGAAGATGTCTGTCTTGTCGTTCTAGGCGTCGCGTAGTGAGAAAATTAGGAACTTCTTTCCATCAAACTAATGGCGCTCAACTGCTGCATAACTTTTTCGAAGACACGAACCTTCCATATGAAGAGTATAAAACAGTCAAGCCATGGCCACTGAATAGCTATATCGTAGGCAGGACCGTTCTATATGACCAGTGGCTCAAGTAATAGCACATTCGAGAGATTTACTTACACACTAGCGCCACGTATTGAGTCAATCCTAAACTTATTTTCATTATATTCATTCATTAATCAAAAGACCTTGACCTGCTGAACAAATTTATCGAAGACTGGAACCATCAACTTGGTGAAGATCTAAAGATTAAGCATTTTTAAGAAATTTATTCGCACACTAGCGCCGCGTAGTGATAAAATTCGTAACTGGATCTCTTTGTCGAAGACTGAAGCCGTCTACATGGTCAGAATTATGAGATATACCAAGTTGGAACCAGTTATATCAAACATGATACACAACGTTTTTAAACGCGGACATGTTTCGCAATATCGCATTATGAGGAATTTCTGTAATTAAGGAATACGCTGTTTGATCCAAAACAAGTTTCTTGAGAAATACACGTTGGTTTTACATCGATAGGTGCTTCTGATCAAAATGATCAGGGAAAATCTAAATAATTTGTACAAAGCACAACAGCGCGTCCATATTTTTCAGTTTTCCTACACGTCTTTCTTCGTATTTAGATGTATGTAGATCTTTCTGTAAATGTCCTCAAAAACTCTTTTGCACTAAACCCACGATACGCCACTGTACTAGGATTTTTAAAATAACAGCCTTAGACAAAGCGTACGAGTTGTACAAGACTTCACATGACGAACGATCAGTCTTAGAGAACATATTGAGATGTAATTCAAATACTTCAATTTGAAGATCCTGTTACAGCTGTTGTGTCCAAAGCATACTTCTTTCGCGCAAAATAGAGAACAAGAGTTCAAGGTTGGAATTCATGTTTACATTTCGCACAAAAGCAAGGCCAGCTGGCGGTGTGCGAAGCATGAATATCAAATACTGGGGCTGAGGAAGTCCGTTGAGCGAACTGGAAGACGAAAACTTCCGGCAGGTAATTGACGCAATGACGCAGCGTCGACAACGTCCATGAGTATCATTTTCTAATTGATGAGATTAGGTTGCATATTGTACGGATTTGGCGAGACATGCTGTTCTCAGTGAATTACTTATGAACCTTTACAGAAAGTGCTTTAGTGGCTGCAGCCAATTACGGAGCCCGTTAACTGTATTTGGCTCTAGAGAAGGGAGTCAAACACGTTTGCAAGACTGAGGAGACTCTTTGGCCGACAGTAGATTTGGGATTGTTGATGTCTTCGACAAAACAATTTTAGCATACAAAAACATTGTCGAAGAAACCTCATCACGAACGGGTTGAAGTGACATGCATTTAAGACATTTATGTCTTCTTAATTCGATTATTTTACGTCGGCCGTCAGGAAGACGAGTCCACCACCTGAACCTTACATATCGCACTCATCAACACATGATCCGAGATCAACGGCTTTACTTCCCTTCCGATGACCAGTCCGTGTTCAGAGATTAGGACATTCATGTGAATATCCCGAAATTCAAGCCTTATCGCAAGGAGAAATTTTGCTGAATATCATGTCCAACTCGTAATTTCAGTGAGTTAGAGGAATATTCCGTGTACATCCGTTCCTGTCCCAATGAGCACCGGTCAGCAACCTTGAGCAATTGGTTCTGGGTGTGACTGCTTGAATTGCTATTGGAACTATTGGACCACGTAGCCCCAAGCGAACGAAATAGGACTCGATGGTTAACTATGCTGACGAACATTCAGGCTTTCAATATTCAGCAACGCTACTCCTGTAGTGCACGGTAGGATAATGTGGAATCCATAATGTGCAGCTACAGATCTTTGCGAATGCGAGCGAGTCGGCATATGGATGCGTCGCGTACTTCGGAGTCCTGGTTATGAGTCACAGTCCTTGGTGCGCGAATGTTGCAGACACGTCGTTTTCTGAATAGAATCAGAGGTCACGACGGTTTTGGCATCCAAGAGATCCTGATCTTGACGAGATAGACCGACTGGCCAAATCTCTTTCTACGGAGCATCTTTTGAGTTCTGCGAAGAGCCAGTAGACGCTACGGTGGGTGCGGTGGCAATTCGACCATTTTTGCGGCTGTTTTTATTGACTTGTGACACGGTGCATTGTCTTGGTGAAAGAGCACATTTTTCTTCTCAACTGAGGCCTTTTCTGGGCGATTTCGGCCTTCAAACGATCCAACAAACCGATACAATAGTCGCTGTTGATTGTTTTCCATGTTCCAAGTAGTCAAAGAATAAAATTCCATAAGCATCGCAAAATACAGGCCATTCACAGCCGATGTTTAAGTCTTTGGATGGTGTGGACGGCTTTCTAAGTCTGCACGCCACTCAGCAGACTGCTGATTTGATTCCGGAGTGAAGTGGTGAATCCATGTTTCATCCATTATGATGTATCCACGCAAAAAATCCTTCTTATTTCGCGTGAACATCTCCAAACAGCTCTTTGAACCATCGACTCGAGTTGTTGTTTTTGCTCTGGTGTTAGAAAACGCGGCACCCTTTTGGATAAAAGCTTTTTCATACCCAAATGCTCGTGTATGATGGTGGAAACACTACCTTTTGATACCTTCCGAGTGTCAGCCATCTCTTGCAACATCACTTTGCGATTGCCCATGATGATTTTCAGGGTTTTTTCAGTATTTTCCGGAATAACTGTATCATTTGGCCGACCAGGTCGTTCAGCGTTATCGGTGTCCGTACGACCACGGTTGACATTGGCAAACCATCACGATTTCAATTCTCCAAGAAATTTTACATGGGACTAGTCTTATTTGGTTGATCATTAGCCATTCTGAGCAAAGATATCTATAAACTATTCAAGAATACAAGGGGAAGTGGGGTAAAACCAGCCATATCTTTGGTCACAGAGCCGTGCAGTAGTTGAAACAGCTTCTATTCGATTCTTCAGGAAATTTTACATAGGACTAGCACTACTTGGTTGATCTTGAGGCTCTCCGTGCAAAGATGTCTATAAATTAGTCAAGAATATAAGGGGAAGTGGGGTAAAATAAGCTCTATAAATCCACAACCACATTCGTGCGGTGATTAAAACTAGTTCCATTCGATTTCTCAGACAATTTCCAAGCGGAAATGGCCTTGTTTACAAGCCGCGCTTAAAAGCGACGAAAGTTACAGATTTTTTCCTTAGTTTTCATCAGTTCTTGCCCACTGTGCACCGTTTTCCATGGGGCAGAGTCCGGATAACATTTTTCAAGTCAAGCTTGGCCTTGAACGGTCTTTTTCACATCAATAAGCAATGATATATCAATACAGGAAATTGCTTTGAATCCATCGTTTTTAAGAATCACAAAAGTAGCGTCACTCGATAAATAATCAACCTAACGTCATGAAATTTTGACAGTAATCCTTTGAAGGTTGGTACTTTCGTACATCATATGGATATTTTATTAGTGGTGCCTGGTACTTATTGACCGATGTGTTATTTGGCTGCTTTGGTTCTTTCATAGCCAAACTTATAAACGGTGAAGTAGACTGCTCCAGACTTCTTCCGGTGCTGAATATTCGAGTAGTTCCAAGAATGCTTCGCAGTGATTTCTTGCTGCATCCTTGGTTTCATCAAACTACTTTTGGATTTTTTTCGAGTTGAGAAGTCAATTATTAATGAGTTTGTTTTCATTTCAGATAGACAACAAACAACAGAAATACAAAGACAAAAAAAACAAACAAACGAATTTGTGGATCTGATCGCCACTTAGGTCGACAGAAGACGTTGTTAGTTTGTACATTCTATAATCAATTCTATGGAAAATGCTCTTACAGTCGTGTTATTCACAGAAGAGAAATTCGAGTAAGAGAATCGATCAACAAGGATCGGCCCTTTCCTAATGTTACGCGAGATATAGTGATAAGTTGCACTTGAAACTTAGAATGGCCGTTTTCCCCCGTAGTCTCCTATATGATTCGTGGCGCCCTCACAATCTGATCTCGAATACAGAGCCGTCGATGCCATCCGACGCCAATATCAATCAGCCTTTTTCAGGGCCACAAAACCTCTATTAACACTTCAACAAAGCGATCTTGTGATGGCTTCTTTTTTTTTCATTCATGCCTGTTAAAAGTTATATATTGACTATAAGTACAAGTATCGAACAGATATCTTTTTTTTTCTCCCCAAACAACCATTTTTGTCTTGTTTTCAAATGGTTAAACTGTTGTCTTTAACGGAAATCATAGGCAATTCTAAAACAACAACAAAAGAAAAAAATATCTAACAGAAAAAATTGGAAACAATGCCAGGAATCGGATGGATCTGAAAACATAATTCTAAAACGAAAGAGAATGTGTTGTAGAAGTTCAACCAACCAAAACGTGGAAATGACGAGCAATATAGAAAATTTAACAACTAAATCGAAAAACAAAAAAATAAAACGAACGATAAAGGGTCGAAAGAAATGATCGCGATTCTCTGGCAGTTTCCGCATTTCAATTATTTACCTTCAATAAATGCTTTTTCGGGTTAAAAATACTGATTCACTTATACAAGGACACACACGCACACGCACATGCACATTTGAGTAGGTACCTAACAATTCGGCTGTTAAAGGTTTCAACATCAAGCAAGCGCGAGTTTTGCTGCCTAATCAAAAACCACACATTATTTGTCCACATGTTCTCATTTTTTGTGTTTCCTTGATTAAACATATTCTCATTTTTTTATTCTTTTTTGATTTGTTAGAATGTTAGTGGGAGTTAATCGAAAAAGCGACACACTGACTGCAATCGGGATTGATTTGTTTTTCTTCGTTACACGAAAACTTGCTCAACAACTCGAATTAATTGGATACAGCATCGTCATCGTGTTTTCTTCTTTTTCTTCTGTCTCAAAATTGGCAAACTGGAGCGAATAGCGATCATTTTTCGGTGAAAAAGAAAACAAAAATCTTACGAAAATTTGAGTGACATCGAAACGAAACTAACTCATATATGGAAGAAACAAAGCATCAATGTTGTTGTGTGTTGGTGGTGTTTGTACATTGGCTAAAGAAAGTTATTAGATTTTAGTTACATTTGGAGAAAAGTTTCGTTTTTTTTTTTGGAACGCAGTGGAAGCAAACAAGCTAAAACAAGTTTTTTTTTTTACAACAAGCTGAAAAAAAAATTGATGAAAACAAAGATTAGTCATTCGAATGTGTGCAGTGAAAGCGCATTCGACTGTTCGGCAATTCACGTGGCTGCACAAGTAAGCTGTTGTGCTTAATCATTATTCGGAGCGCGGAGGAGGGCGTATTGCTATTACATTTTTACAACGGGTTTTTGCACTACAGATGTTTGATTCTCTTCACGTTTGTTCGTTTGAATCAATTAGCGAAACGGATGCTATCTTATGCCTGGGTGGAAATCTATCAAACTTGCGATTTTTCGTTTTCTGTTTTCAATTTCGAGTCTCTAACACAAAAATAAAATAAAATAAATTCACCTCCATCGGAAATTTCGCATAAAAGGAACGAACGGTATTGACGATCATCTTTGATTGAATACTGTCATGACTTATAATGTATCACAGTGCGCAACAATTGCTAACTTAAATTACACGTAGCAGCTGTCTGAATGTTGGTTTTTAGGTTTAGTACAAATCTTCGCGTTTGTTCCATTTTTTTTTTTAATTTCTACTTGTCACAATCAATGATCAATAATTTGTAGTGGGTGGGCAGTCGCAGATGCCTCAGAAGGTGCGAAGCAGCTAATGGAAGCAGTGGCATAGATTAACAAGTAAGTAGCAAGGGCACAACAGGATTAGAAACGTTTCGATGAAGGGCAATCGGTTGGCTTAAAACATTGTAAGTACGAAATATCGCATTGCCACGTCTTATTATGATCCGCAATGTTGCAATGGGATATGCCTAAACACTTCATAAGACATCAACCTTCTTGTGTTTAGTCAAAATGCCTACGTAAAAACTAAATTAAATTACCTGGTTCAACAACATCACAATTTCTTACTTTATAGCTCTCGTAATTTTTTAAATTTTGTATTAAATCATAGACAGAAAATAAACGTGACATATAATATTTTTCAATAGACGAGATCGTCAACTAGTCAAATAAGGACCCAACCGTACATACTATTATGAAGACCCATTCCAAAAGATGTTGAATAACTTTTGCTATCTAGATGAACCTATATGGTGGCATTGGCATCTATTATCTGTGTACAATTTGGAAAATCTTCTCGTCAAACTTAGCACTACCAGAGGAATTGAAGAATGGAGTGATTCGTACAATCTTAAGATGGGCGACAAGCTGGACTGTGAGAACTACAGAGCGATCAGGATCATGAATGTCGCTTACAAAACCCTTTCTCAATCACTGTGTCGTCGACTATCACCGTTAGCAAACAGATTTGTTAGTAGCTACCAGACCGGAGTCATGGACGGCCGATTAACAACCTTCATGTGGCGACAAATTCTCCAGGAATTTCGGTTCAGGTTCCAACCAATCATTCCGTTCATTTACTTCAAAGCCGTATACTGCCGTTATACACATAATTGTCCCATGTATATAGGGAAACCCACAGAACATGGGACAATTATGCGTAGAACGGCAGTATATGATTAGATAGATCGAGCAGAGCTATGGCAAATCAAGCATGAAGTGAAATGTAGTGTTCGATTATCAGCCGCACTACCAGAAGCAGTGCCTTAGATTTTCATAAAATATTCATGAGAAGTGAAAATGAGTTTATCCCAGTGTAATGATGATGTTTACTTTCCCGGTTATCATGGTTACCGCTGTCACATCTATACCAACTGAAATTTGTTTGCTGCATTGAATGAAGTCGGCTCTAAGTGCGGGTCAAAAATCTGCTGTCACTGTTGTTTTGATTATCAATCGGTTAGCATGAATTTCATTTGATGAAATCTGACTATCATCTTTTGTGATGATTTTTTATTGTTGAGTGATTTTGAATCCTAATACAAACATGTAACAACCAGGTCCGCCATCGTCGTCCGAGAGGAATAGATATTGCTCAAGAATACCCTGGACTGGGCTGCCCTTGCATTTATAACGATCCCGACGGGTGATTGATATTCATTGTAGTTGATTGAATTTCATTTCTGACATTTCGAAATTCGTTATGAAAATGGACTTGTTTACATAAATGAATATCAATGCATTTTGAAAATTGAACGTTCATTCTTCTGGTAACGTTTGTTGTCATGAGTTATCATTTGATTTTCGCATGAAACTTATAGGTAGTCAATGTTATGTTGCCTGAAAATCCACGCTTTTGAATCTAATGAGCATGACTTTTATCAAGACTGACCAGAAGCATTCGAATGCAGGAGGGGAGTAAGACAAGGCGATGGTCTTTCCTGTTTGTTGTTCAACATTGCGTTGGAAGGGGCACGATGTTCAATAAATCCAGTCAGCTCGTATACTTCGAGGATGATATGGATATTGTCGGCAGAAAATTTGCGATATTGGTTGACGACGAATACACTCAACTCAAACGCGAAGCAGCACGGAACGAAGTACATGCTGCCAGGTGGCTTAGAGCGCAACAGGAGCCGTTTTGGCAGTAGTGTCGCCACGATTGACGGTGATGAATTCGAGGTTATCGAGAAATTCATATACCGCGAAGTACCCATATTCTGCGCACCTAATGGCCTAATTTGGCGCATTTTAAAACATGTTCTACGTGTTCTACATGTAAATAGATGTTGTCTTCTTGTGTAAGGGATAAAATATAAAGTTTGACAAGCTTGCAATTAACTGCAAAATTTTGGCAAAATGCGCATAATTAGGCGCTGGGCAGAATTAGGGTTCTTCACTCTCGGCTCCCTTCTGACAGCGGACAATGAATGGACAATGGAAGCTGTGCTTAAATGCTATGGACTCCGCAAAAAATTGTGTTCTAGAAAACTTCAACGTCGTACATAGTGTACAATATACTAATCGTTGATAGGACCAGTTGATGCTCGAAGAGGACCATCGTAAGCTTGGTGTGTTTGAACGACGCGTGTTACGGGCTATACATGGAGGTGTATATGAACCGTACAGTGTAGAAGAATGAATCCACCTCAGCATCCAGAAAGTTGCAAAGGCTAGCAAGATGCGATGGGCCGGGCATGTCGTCAGGATGCCGGAAAACAACCCGGCTATTTTTGTACAAAAAAGCTTTTAAGCTGAGCGTAGCCTTAATGCAAATAATTTCCCAACAAGAACACCTGTCTGGTTAGAAGCAGTGTCGATCCACCAGTTCTTGTTAGAACTAAGAGTTGTTTTCCAATCGACGGTTTTTCAAACCACCAAGAGGGGAAATAGCCTCTCGGCCGAACAGGTGGTATGATTCAATTTCAGATCTGATCTAAGAGAGTTCTCATTTTGGAAAACTTCTCGACTTCTTTACCTTATCTTTAAGTTTTTGTTCCTTTTATTTTTAAGCATTTCAAGCTTATTGCTTTCACTTATTTTTTTCGAGTTACAGGTATACCTCGATAGTACGTACATCAACATTCGCACTTCAAATCGCAATTGCATAAAAACTACTGTTTGTATCTGAAAACTTATGTGATCAGAAGAGCAATTTTTGCTGCTTGTATTAGATTCGATACAACCAGTAGTATGAAATTGTTAAGTCAGAAAGTTGATGTACGACATCGAGTATACCTGTATTAGTACGAGACATGATCTGCACATTGTAGACGAAATACGCGTATCTGTCAAGACAAGCACAGGTAGTTGGAATTAAATTGAGAATACTAATTTTTCACTTTCACTTTTTTTAAACACTATTTTTTTTAAAAACTTTATTTTTTTATTTTTGATTACTAGCGAAAATTTAAAAAAGGTGTTTCAAGGTTTTATTTTTTATTTTTTTAAAAGTGATCGAATGAAGTGTTAATTTCAAATTCTCCTAGCTTCCCAATCACTAATTTTTCTTCAAATTTCTAGTTACAGGTATTCCACTAAACAGCTCACACCCTCTAGGATTTATTTTTTTCGCTTATTGCTTGCTCTCAACTTAGTGTTCTAAATGCACTTCCACAGTTGAGAGTTTTCGATGCCAGGTACCATTTTCGCATTAGTATAATTGTGGGCCAGGTACAATCATACTCTATGCCCAGGGAGTCAGTCGATACATTTTCCTTAACTAAAAATTCCTAGACCAGACCGGGAATCGAACCCAGCCACCTCCAGTATGGTGTTGCTTTGTAGCTGCGCCTTTACTGACTGAGCTAAGGGAGGACCTGATCTTTTACGCTAACCTCAAAATTTTGTAGAATATTTTACTAAACTCCTTATTAGACTTAAGATCAACAGTGCATAATGGTCCGAATCGACGATTTAGAGGAAATATTTCAAAAAGAACATGTGAAATGGCCGCAAAAGCTCAAGTAAACAAACCTTAATAGGTCCGTTATTCACGAACCGAAAGCAGTTCACACAAACGAACACCATCATGAAAAGGTATCTTCCCTTTACATGTTGACGTTTTCGAATTATAATTCTAACCTTCCGGTGGGCGAGAAATGACTATACAAAGATTTGTTTACAAATGCTTACGAGGCCTTTTCACATGTGAGTCTTGAACTGTTTACTTCGTTATCGTACAAGATAGACGGTTGGCTTCTTTGTATAAGTTATTTGTGATTGAATAATGCTTTATTCTATAAAATAGTTGTAAGGGTGATCCTTACTTAGATTCAGATATCAAGTCTATCCTGCTATTTTACGGTGTGTTATTTTACAGTATTCTACAAAATTCTAGAAAACAATAGCATATGTATGGCCTTTAAAATGCAATAGATTTTTTTTTTGAACAAAATTCCTTCCGACACAAACAGTTTAAGTTCGGTTATCTTGTTAGTAAAATTTGTTAAGCTTTAAAATATGGAAACATAGTTTAACCAATCTCTGGATGAAAATAAAACAAAAAAGTTAGAATGAAAAAAAAACTGATTATATTAGAAGGCTCTGAACTTAAAAATGTTCTATTACTGTCAAATAAAGTGCAGAAATTTTTGTTCGGAGCAAAGTTGCTTGAAATTATAGTTTCTACAATCTTGTCATTTCGATTGGTGTATGAGTGGCTAAAATAAAAAAGATAAACTTGAAATCTGAATTTTAGTAAGGACCACCCTAACAACAACTATAAGCATTATTCAATCACAAACATCTTGTCAGAAGAAGCAAACTATCTATCATGCACGACAACGAAGTAAACAATGATTTTTTCCTAAATACTTGATTTGGAAGATTTTTCAGGGTCATTAAACATCAATGGAAAACATCGATGCCAGGTATGTTCCCAGTTAGGGCGGAATTTATTTTTCGCTCAGGAAAACTTTGGTAGTGGTAAGATTTTAAATGAAAATGTACGAAAATGTGGTTGTAACATTGCAGATGGCGTATCTAAGCCAACACAAAAGCATCAAAACTTATACAACAGAAGTTATGATGGTTTTAATATGGATTGGTCAAGAGATCATAAAGTGTTTTAAATCAGTTTAATTTTAATATGATAACTTGATACTTGAACAGATAATAGAAATAAACTTTAACAAAATGGTTTTCAACGAGAATCGAAATATGCTTGCCTTGATAAATAGACCCAAATGGTGCTTATAGACCGACGTTACATCCATATCCGTCGAATGTTTTCGTCATTAAAAAGTAAGTTTTTTTTTTTAATTTTCGTATTTCAGAACAACAAACGACTTATACGAGCTTACCTAAGCAATTGTACTGGTGGAATATTGTTTCCAGCTCAATTACTTTATGAGTTTCAATTGAAAATATAATCAACAAAAAGCCTCGAAAGTTTTGAAAGCGACATCTATGGAGCAGTAGAAAAACCAAAATTTCAACGCCATTTTGATACTTCATCTTTCATAAGAGCGTACTCAAAACTTAAATTTCGATTTGTTAATTCATTCTATGTTTACAAGCCATTTAAAATTAACGTGTCAGTGTATTTTATAACAATGTAAAAATCCTAATATATCGTGCAGTGATTAAATTCTTTGTTTTGGAAGGTTTATCGGCTACTGAGATCCATGCAAAGATGGTGAAAGTATTAAAGGAGTCTTCTCCTCCATTTCCAACCGTTCACCAATCAGTTTTGGAGTGGCCGTACAAGCGTTGACGACGTTCCACGCTCAGAACGTCCAAAAAGTGCATAAACACCAGAAATCATAGCGAAAATACAGAATATGGTTTTGGAAGATCATCGCTCGACTGTGGATGTGATAGCTGCACCATATGCATCGCACGTGGAACAACATGGCATTTTGGGTTTCAAAAAACTGTGCGCACAATGGGTGCTGCATTTGCTAACAATGCAACAAAAACACGTTCGAATGCGACTTTCTGAGCAACATTGCGAGCAATTACGAAAGGATAAAAAGGATTTTCTGTGTCGATTTATCACAATGGATCAGACTTGGGTCTTGCACCATGAACCTAAACCAAAACAAGAGGCTAAAAACTGGTGTGATCCAGGCACTTTGGCTCCGAAGTGAGTTCGTGTCCAAAAATCGGCCAAGAAGTTGTTAGCGTCGGTTTTTTGGGATGCAAAAGGAATTTTACTGATAGATTATCTCCAACCTGTTAGAACAATCAACTCTGATTATTGTTGTGACCTTCTGGACCAGTTGGATGAAAAAAATGTGGAAAAACTCCCGGTTTACAGAAGAAGACAATGCAGCTGCTCACACAACTCAAAAAATATCGCGAAAATCAGTGAATTGGGGTACGAATTGTTGCAACATCCACCCTATCCGCCAGATTTAGCTCCCTCTAACATTTGGTTGTTCTCATAACCTCAAAATATTCCTATGTGGGAAGCATTTTTGATCAAACGAAAAGGTTATAGCCGCCGTAGAGGAGTATTTTGCAAGCCTTTCAGAAAGTCACTTCCACGATGGGACTACAAAGTTGGAAGATCGTTGGACCAAATGTATTGATCTTATGGGAGACTTGCTGAGTAATAAAAATGACTCCCCAACATACGTGTTTGTCGTTTGCCGTTTGATTTGCCAGTTGATTTTTTGTAATAAAAAAAGCTTCCAGCCAAAGCTACTGAAGAAAATGCATACCGTACAATTCGCCAGCTAGTATTACATTGGAACAAATTCTTCTTCGAGCTTTCGTTTGCGAGGTTGAGATCGTTTTCTCGAAGCACTACGACAGTTATAAATTGAAAGCGGCTTATGCCAACACTAATGCATGAATGAGATATTGTATGGCAAGCTATACTCTGTGTCGAAGGAAGTCTAGACATTTTCAAAACCGAAAAATTTTCGCGACAGGACCTAGAATTGTGTTCGCCGCCTCCACAAATGATTATTTGCAAGTAAATTCAAAATCATCAAAAATACATAATTTTCAAGAATAAAATGCGGTTAAACGGGCCCTTCTAGGCATTTCCGATCACTAATCGATTCGTTTTCGATCACTTATCGATTCGTTGACTTTGGTTTACGTATAGTATGATCATTCTAATAAACCGCCATCAGCCGCATCAATTAGACGCCGTTTTAGGTCAAATTTAGGCGCCGTTTTATCAAATACTTAATCTTCTACGTATTCACATTTAATCCAACCTTTTCTGCCTCACGTTTCAGCTTAGTGTGCTGATCAGCATCACCTGGATCGTTCTTCGGACAATGTCTCCATTGTCAACAAAAGAGATGAACTGGCAGGATGTATGAAAAATCACACTCCGCATATTAAGGGGACCCTCCCCTGGATTTGGGCAAAAATAAGGCAAAGTTTGTATTTTTTGTTTTGTGGGAGAATGAAAAGGCGTACGAACTTCCGATTTCGACGATTAAGTTTGATTATTATTCAAGATTTCAAAGAGATAAAAAACATGTGAAAATTCAAAATGGCGGCTACAAAATGGCGATTTCTCGGAACCATGTTTTTCAATCTAATTTCAAGCCCCGGGCTTGATCTATTAATCCGATTCCCTCCATCAAATAGCAGTTTGAAAGGTTATAATTTTTTGTACGGCTTGAACTAAAAATTTGCATTAGTAATTAATTATTTATAATTTTTAAACACGGTTGAAATTAAAAAAAGTAGCGATAAATTAAAATTTTCAGTTCAAATGATCACTATGCAATGAGTTTAAGTTTAAATTGTCTGAATTTAGTTCAAGCCGTAGAAAATATCATTATCTTTCAGAAATGACTTGATTTCTGTCCACTACGAGAGGCTGCAGGCTTGAAGTTGTCGCCCCATGTTTTGCGCGCAGAGGCTTACGGAAATCACCATTTTGTAGCCGCCATTTTGAATTTTCACAGTTTTTTATCTCTTTGAAACTTTGAATAATAATCAAATTGATTCGTCAAAACCGAAAGTTCGTACGCCTTTTCAATCTCCCACAATAAAAATACAAGCTTTGCCTTATTTTTGCCCAAATCCATGGAAGGGTCCCCTTTAACATATTGTTGAAGTCCTTTGCGTGTTTCAAACGAGTCCGACAACTGTAGACCATCCCCGGGAACCCGGGAAAACCGTTTCCGTCCCTAATATTCCATGGCTCTTCAGGATTGAAGTCGATGGATAGTTGATGTGTAGAGACTTGATATTCGCGACAATATTGAAGGATCTGCCGCAACGTAAAGATTTGGTCTGTTGTCGATTGCCTATCCACAAAACCGGGGCTTGATAACTTCCAACAACTCTGCTTGCTAGCGATGATAGACGGCTGAAAACGATTTGGGAAAGTACTTTATATGCCGCGTTGAGAAAAGTGATCGCTTGATTGTTCTCACATTAAAACTAGTCACCCGTTTTGTAAATTGAGCATAGGTACAAGGACGATACATAACGATTGCACAAATTTGCTGAACACTTGAATTCAAGAAAAACGTATATTCAAATTGAACTTTAAAAGGCTCAACGTCAAAGAATACATACTTTTAAGTGCTATCAGATGCTTAGAGCTGCACTACTTTCCAATCATCCGGAAGTTAGCAACAATCATACCAATCTACCAGCCCAGGAAAGTCCTGTCAGAACAAAGAAAGACCTTTCAACGCTGGGTAAACTGGTGTTCCAAACAACCCAAAATTAAGTACGTTTAACTCAAATCAGTCAGAAGGGTGGCTACTCAATAGTGAGTAAAGATAGTTCGTAATGGTAAGATGACAAACAGTCAAAATCGACTTGAATTCGATCGATGTTTACTAATTGTCAACGTGTTAATCCTAACTATCTTTACTCACTTTTAAGTAGCCATACTTCTGACAGATTTGTGTCAATTGTACTCAATTTTGGGTTGTTTAGAAATAGAGTGTGGGCCATTATATAAGTCTTTACAAAGTGAGGTTATGCGACGCCCCTTCTTGAAGGCCCGTTGTCAACAACCTTCCAAGATATATAGTTATGTAAAGCCAATCAAAGCGACTACATAATCACTGGAAACCCGTTTTTGCCTTTCTTAAGTTTTCCGAATCCCAAATAGAACCGTTAAGCTACAACCGATTGCCTCTTTCAAACTTCATCAGATAACGTACTGAATCCCTTAACCTGTGCACGAAACGCAACCTGCACAACGATTCCGAAACCATACGAAAATAAAGGCACTTATCGACTAAATAGTCAACCACTTAAAGTTCATTCTTAACGGCTATTAGACGTAACCACTAATCAACAACGATATTACCTAAGAGTATTATTTGTTTACACACCCCAAAACAAAACAAAACAAAAAAAAATCCCATCGAACCCAAACATCACACGGTCGTCGATTCGGTTTCATCTTGCATTGAAGCGGGGGAAATACCATTTTCCCCTCATCCAAGAGATCGATCGACTGCCTCCCACATTGGACATCCACGTCTCAGCGACAAACTTCTCTCCTAATTCCGAGCGAGAAGCGGCCGGAGTGGTCCACCAATCCCCCTCTCCCGCGAACTGATATGGATTGGGTATTTACAGAATAATCAAATACTGCGGACAGCGATGGGTTAGCAGAACCATCGTCAGCGAGAGCAGCAAATGCAACTGAAGCGTCGGAAGTGCCATCGGAATCGTCGATGCCAGGCACGATATTAAACTTTTGCCCTTAGTCTTGTTGCCTCCATTAGCTGCCGTCTCGTCCCGTTCGCGTTCCTCGCGTTCGAGCTCCTCGATTAGCTGACGGTAGTCGTTAATGGCACTACCGCCGCCAACCTTATTTCTACAATTGAGCAAATTTTTGTGCAACTTGGACAGCTTCAGCCTGCGCTGAAACTGGAGATTCTGCTCATCCCGATCAAGTTGTTGTTGTTGTTGTTGTTGTTCCCGATTGCTGTCGTGGCCCGTCGTAGGTTGATCTACGTCATCGACGACGGCCGCCGCCAACGATGGCCTTCGACAATGGGTCGCACCGGAACGGCGCAGATTTCCAAAGTCGAAGTGATCGTGGGTGGGTGATTTTTTCGGCGTGAGGTTGTTAATTTGTTGGGGTTGGTTAGTAGTTTGAATGGTAGTACTTATCGGATAAAGGGGTACTGACATCAGTTCTTGCAGTTTGGCGGACTTCTCGGCTTCTTCCTGCCGCAGCTTCTCGTAGTCGGCCGTCATCTGCTGGTGGGCGAGCGATAGCTTCTGGTTAGTGCTGCAATGAAAAGAATAATCAATTAATCGATAATTAAGTTGAAAGGTTGAACATCTAGTACAAAAATACTAACTCCTTCAGTTCGTTGATGAATTCCTGCTTTTCGGAAATCTCATCACGAAGTGTTGCCACCTGTTTCGTGTGGGCATCCCGCAGTTGATCCATCTGGTTCTCAAACGCAGCCTTCAGTTGGTCAGCCTTCTGTTTCTCTTCGGCGTTCACCGCGGACACCTGTTCGGCGGCCTTTAGTTTAGCGCATTCTTCCCGCAGAGCGTCGACGTTTTCCTCGAGCGTACGCTTCTTGTTCTCTGCCTCCCGCATCGATTCCTGAAGGGACTTCATACGGGCCTCATGCTGCGAGATCAATAGCCGGCATTCGCTTAAGTCCTTCTCGTACTCTCCAACCTTTTTGTTGGCTTCATGCTGGAGACTCTCCAGGTTGGAGCACCGTTGGGAAATATTCTTCGCTTCGGACTTCATCTTGCTAATGTACAATCGGGCGACGGTGAATTCCTCTTCCAACTTACCAGCCGACGCTTCTACGTTCAGTTTCATCTCGTTCTGATCGGCGGCCAATGCTTGACCGACCTCCGAGAGATCCCGCAACAAATTGCTCAACATCTCGTTGATGCGCTTCTTCTGATGCGCCGACATGTCCTTCAGTTGTTGCAACTCGGACTGGGCACTGTTTAGCGATGCCTGCTTCTGTTGCAGTTCATCGTTCACCGAGTCGATTTCCTTGTTCTTGGATTCAATCTCCTGCGACTTTTGATCATAGTTAACAGCCAGTTCTTCCAGAGCCTGAAGAACTTCTTTAACTTCTTCCTTTGCGCTTTCATTTTCTTGCTGGATTCGAGTCATCTCCGATTGTAGGTTCTCGTAGTCCCTCCTGGTGTTGGCAATCAGCTCCTCTTGGTCCATGATTTGGTCCTTCAGCTTCTCGACGTATTGCGATTGCTGGTTGATTTCCTCGTCCTTGTCATCCAGCTGCTGGTATAGTCGTTCCCGTTCCTGCTCCAGCGTGGCTCGTTCGTCGGCCGAAATTGGCGCCGCCGGTGGCGCCACCTCGACGGGCTTCTCCAGCACTATTTCCACGTTCGGCGTGCTGGCTTCCATGACGTCCTGCAGATCTAGCTGTTCCTCGAGGTTTACGGTCTCTCCGGCACGCCATCTCGCCAGCTCGGCTTCCAGCTTTTCCACCTTGCCCTTGAGTCGGCCGTTCTTTTCCTTTTCCCGCTCGTAGCGTCGCTTCCACTCTTCGGCCGTCAGTTCCTCGTTCACGCAGACCACGTTCTTGACGGTTTTGGCTCTGTTTTTTTTTTTGGAAAGGGGGAGAAAAAAAACGAGAAGAGGTCATTAGTTGGATTGCGGGAATGTTTGCTGATTGGATATGGCAAATGAGTTTCTCTTTTTAAAGCATTATGGTCGTTTTGGAATGAAGGTTGGTTTTATAAAGTACAACTATTGTTGGTAAGGGAAGCATTCCTATTGACGTTTTTAAATTTTCATGTGGATTTCTAGGAATAATCATGTTATCTTCAAATGAAGGCCAGGTAGATTCAATGGACAGTTTTCAATGGACAGGATTCAATGGACAGTACGGATGGAGATGTACGTCTACAAAGCGAACTTTTGGGAGTCCCTATCTGGTTCTCCAGGTGTTGCTTCTGAGAAGTGCACACAAAGCATTGAGAGTTTCCTTGGAACATGTGAAAACGACTTGTAACGTCGGTTGTGTCTGGTTTTGTTAGTGGCAAAGTTTGCAAACATCCTCAATGACTCTCGGGCTACGCAGAATTATGGGAGAACATTAAAACTTTTTCTAACGTTTGGCACGTCCAACGAAACATCTAGGTAATACAATTCAGTTTTCTCTTTCCGAATACTTGAGAGCTCAGATAGGTCTTTTGGGAAAATTCAAGCAGCAAATTTCTAATATTGATTTTAGCGTTAAAACGGCCTACTGCGTTGCATTCACCACAAAGATGATTTTGATCAAAATTCACGGGCCTGGCAACCCTGTCCTTTTACTACACAGAAAAAAATCTTGCAGTAAAAACTACCATTTTACCCGACTCAAATGAAGAGATTTGAACCGCAGCGCATTTTGTGAATCTACAGGGGAGGAAGGTTGGACACGGATCCAGGTCAAATTGGGGCTGCACACCAAATGGCACAATAGAAGTATCTGTTCATTAAGTTAAAATCCGAGAAAGCGATGCTGCATGTATTAACTTTCAATTCGGAGGATTTCATTTTTCAGGAGATCCCCATCTCGTTACAATTTCATTAATCGGAAAGGGGCATATTTCCTATGCCGGTAATAAGGATTTTTTTTTTTTTGCAAGACGTTTGGACACTGGATGAATGTATGTCACAAGCGGAAAGCGCGAAAGGCATGAGAAAAGCAAATTCTGGAGGAAGAAAAGTAAAAAAGTAGAAGAAGGCTCTTCGCTGGACAGCAATACCGACTTGACGTCCCCGATGACTGAACAACAAACTAATGAAACAAGTAGAACAGAAAATCAAAAGAACAAGACTTTCAGATGTCAGGACAGAGATCCGGACGATCCGATCTTTCAGAAAGCAACGGAATTCCAATGACAACAAGGCCTCTCGGAGAGGATTTTGCAGGAAAGGAAGATGCCGCGGGCACGGCCGAAAACTACAACCAACTCGCCACCTACGAAGAAGAACTCTTAGAATTGTATTTTCGGAACTCTTTAATGTATTGACTAGTTTTCGGCTCCGCTAAGTTGTTTCTAATGAACGACACTTGAGTCTTCCAAGTTAAGACAACGAAAACAGTTAAAAAAAGATTTGTCCAAGCGGCAGTTCTGGTTGATTTTTACTAGAGTTCACGCGGACTTGCTGACTGTAGGCCTTCCCGGTAAGGCCATAATGATTGTGATGCCTAGCTAGAGCTCCTCCTACGAAACATTGATGATCTATAGAAGTACTGGCCTCTGAAACTCGGGCTGATAGCTACAGATTAAGATTGAATCCAAACGGATTTCTACAGAGGTTCATCGGCACTACAACGGATAACTTAGAGTGCATTTACGGAAGTCCAGATTTTCGGACTTTCAATGTCGTTTAGGTAGACTTTAAAGTGAGCCCAGGTCCAGGTCCAGAAGTCCAGAAGTTTCCATGAAAGACTAAGAAAACAACTGTTGACGTCCAGGTGAACTTATCTCAAAAACTGGATTTGAAGGAAGTCAAGGTTGAACTTCAGAACGATTTCTACTAAACTTAAAGAGGACTTCCGCGGTTGGTCAGATGGACTGAATTCCAACTGAACCTCTACGGATTACAAACATTTTCGGAAAACTAAGTGGATATGGTTTAATGTCCTGGCGGACATCTCCTGCTAAAGAAAAGCTCTTGATAAAGAACAGGTGTACTTTTAAGGAAATAGAAGTATTACAAATATACAGGTAAATTACGAAAATGTAGGCTAACTGCTCCGGCAATCTAGCCAAATTGCTACATCTCGGAAACTGCGACTCTTACTAAAGACTAGGTAGGTGTTTGTAGTTTCTACTTCTACGAAGCGTCTAGTTAGCTTTTCTACAGAATTACAGGTCAATTTCTATGGAAGATAAACTTTAACGAAAGCCGAGGCGGATATCTATGCTGTTACTCCATGGAGACGAGCTGGACCCTCATATCGAACCCATCAACACACAGGCTGGAACGAAAGGTTCTTCTTCCCGTCCGAAGAAAGGTGTGATCAGTGGCTTTCAACCGCATGAGTCTCAAATGGCACAAAATGAAATTGATCCAGCGCCATTGCGGTGAGATGGAACATGGAGGAGGCGAATGAACCACGAATTGCATCAGTTGCTGGGAGGACGTCTTATCGTACACACTACTAAAATCGGTCGACTACGATGGGCCGGGCATGTCGTAAGAATGTCGGACGGTAGTCCAGTTAAAATGATTCTCGAAAACGAGCTATCGGGAAAAAGAAGAAGAGGCACACAACGAGCATGGTGGATCGATCAAGTAGAAGGCGTCCTTCGAACGCTTCGCTGACTGCGAGGCTGGTGAGGCGCAGTCATGGACCGAATAGAATGGAGACAACTTCTGTATACAGCAGACGCTACCCCGGCCTTGGTCTGATTGGTAAGGTAAGTAAGTTAACAAGACAGATGGACACCGGGAGAAAGCAAACTCAGGAGGAATAAAAGCAGAGCAACACACATGCTAATGTAGTGGTAGAAGTCTCATCTCTGGACAGCAATACCGAAGAAACGGAGACGAATGAAATGAAAATGGACGTGACGAGCGCGATAAGTGAACAACAAACTACTGACACAAGAGGAACAGAAATTCAATAGAAACAGCCTTTTAAGGACAATCCGATATACCAGAAAGTAGAGGAATTACAGAGACAACAAGAAAGAGAAGGCGTATAGACAGAGGAAGGGAAGATACTGCAGGCACTACGGGTAACTACAACCAACTCCCCCCTACTAAGAAGAACTCTTAAAATTGTACTTTCGCAATACTTTAATATATTGATTATATATTAATATATTTTCAGCTCCGTTAAGTTGTTTCTATTTAACGACACTTGAGCCTACTAAATAAAGACAACGGAAAACATAATTAAAAGGATTTTTCTAGGCGGCAGTTCTGGTAGACTTTTACTAGAGTTCACACGGAATTCCCGACTGTAGAAATTCCAAGTAAGGCCATAATGATTGTGATGCCTAGCTAGAGCTCCTCCTACGAAACTTTGAAAATCTATGGAAGCACTGGCCTCTGAAACTCCGGCTGTTATCTAAAGATTAAGACTGACTCCAAACGGAATTCTACAGAGGTCCATCTGCACTACAACGGATGATTTGGAGTGCCTTTACGGAAGTCCAGAGTTTCGGGAACTTTAATGTAGTTTAGGTAGACTTTAAAGTATCCAGGTTTAGAAGTCCAGAAGTTTCTATGAAAGACCAAGAAAACTACTGTTGACGTCCAGGTGAACTTATCCCGAAAACCGGATTTGACGGAAGTCAAGGTTGAACTTCAGAACGATTTCTACTAAACTTAAAGAGGACTTCCGCGGTTGGTCAGAAGGACTGAATTCCAAGTGAACCTCTAAGGATAATAAACATTTTCGGAAAACTAAGAAGTTTAATGTCCTGGCGGACATCGAATGGAGACTAGAGAAGCTCCTGCTAAAGAACAGGTATACTTTTCAGGAAATAAAAGTATCACAGATACACAGGTAGATTACAAAAGTGTAGGCTGATTGCTCCGGAAAATTTTCTGCATCTCGGAAACTGTGACTCTTACTAAAGGTCAGGTAGATTTTAATAATTTCTACTTATAGAAATAACCAGACGCTTTTCTACAGTACTACAGGTGAACTTCTACGGAAGATAAACTTTAACGAGCCGAGGCGGATAAACTTTAACGAAAGCCGAGGCGGATATCTATGCTATAGTAACGTGACTTTCTACTTCTTGGGCTGGTTTGTTAACTCCAGGGAGACGACCTGGACACAGGCCGGCACGAAAGGTTTTACTTCTCGTCCGAAGAAAGGTGTGATCAATGATTTTCAATCGCATGAGTCTCAAATGGCACAAAATGAATTTAACTTATGCTAATTAAACCACCGGGATCATCAATACATTAACTCGTCTAAGTGAATGTCTACGAAAGTTCAGGTAGGCTTCTGTGAAAATCGGACTTTTACTGAGGACCAGATTGACTTCAAAGCAGACGTCACGGTACGGAAGACCAAATGTTATACCATGGAAGACCATATGGACCTCGTTCCAATTGATCTTCTACGAGAGACTTTATATGTCTGACGGACGACTAGGTGAATTTCTACGGATTTCCAGGAGGGTGGGTAAGACTAAGAAAACTGCTTCGAAATATTAAGTGTATTTCCGGAAGTTAAGAATGATTTCTTCAGAAGTCCAATCGGATAACTATGGAAGTAAAAGTCCAGAAAGGCTTCTATTTAGGACTAAGAGTTTTTTTTCTGAAGTCCGCATGGACCTCCAGATTTCTAACTTCTGTGTAGAAAACTTCTATTAACTTCAGGATTCAGGATCCAGATTAATAAGAACATTGGGGCAAGCTTCAAAGGACGCAACTGGCGAAAATCTGAAGGAGGTCAGTTGAATTTCTAATTTTTATGATTTGGACTTTTAAGACATTTTAGATGGGACTTCTATGGAACTTCAGGTGAATTTATAAGGAAGACTAGCTTTTAGGGAACTTCTGAGGTATTTGAATGGATTTCTACAGATTTCTTTAGAAGACTATAGGAAAATTTCTGTTGAAGTCCTGGTGAGTTGCTTCAAAAATCGGACTTCAGCCAAGTTGGATTTTCAAAAAGTTTTGAGAAGTAATTTAGGTGGATTGCTACGGAGTTCAGGGGTTTTACCACAGAAATCGGACCGAACTTTCACGGAAACCCATATGGACATCTACGGCGCATTATGGCTGGCAATCGTGCCACTTCGAGCTCCGCAGGACGCTCAGATTGAACAAAGTTCAATACAACGAACTACAAAGTTGACCATCATTAATAATGATGAACGAGTCTATCGCACCACACAAATGGCCGATCCACCGAATAGAAATAGCTCAGATGCCAAGAGTAAAATCTCTTCAAAAAAATCTCCTGGTCAAGACAACATTAGAACGTGCGTAATCAAAACATTGTCTCGGAGGTCCCATATTTTGCTCCTGCTTGTATTCGATAAGGTTACTTCCCGTTCAATTGGAAACACGGACTTGTCACTGTTAACTTAAAGCCAAGCAAGGATCTACGAATGTGTCCAATTGCACTCTACCAGTCATCAACTATTATTAGCACCTCATGACTTTGGTTTCAATAAATCTTCTCACTTTCTGTTCACAAATCAAGCAAACAAGTTTCTTCTATGTCTGATGATACAAGAGCCTATGAGGGTATTCATAATTAGAAACAAAATTTCTGAAGATTGAAATTGGCTAAGAGGAGTGGAGTCGTCAAGCCGAATCTGAAAGAGGGCGAAGCCGTAGACCTCGCGAAGCAACGAAAATCAAAACCAATCTTCTCTTTGAACAGATCGAGTACGCCCATGTCAAGAAGAGGTCCGGGAGAACCAGGAGAAGCCATGCAAGGATTCTGAACTAACTAGGCGGATCGCATTTTTTTCATAACCTGGGGAAAATAAGATATTGACCTCGCCAGTTTTTCGAGTACAAAAAATAGGGTTCTCAGGTAACAGGCCAATGATAATGACCCCGGAAAATTATGGAACTAAACAAAAACAAACCTTGGAAAACAGAACAACCGAAATCAAAATGCAGGATACTCATCGAAACAAGTTTCGAAAGAACCAAAGTGTAGAAAGTTCCAAGCTTGCGGAAGATATCAGAACCAAATCAGGCGACACACATGACTTGAAACAAGGATCTGTTGACGAAGTCGCCAGCACTACTGTGTCACTGGATGACTTCACATGCTGGCGTACAAGGTTTCCATGAGGACTGAAGCTACAGGAATCACAACCAGTTTTCCGGGAACAAGGACACGAAATACCTACAACATAGATCATTGCATTACGTAGCTGTCCAGTTTCAGCACACGTACGAAAATTGGGGGGAACATGTATAATTAAATTTGTCGATTGCTTTCAAGATCAAAAAGAAAAGTGCACCGGGATGATCTTTAGTCTCGCAATTGTGGGAAAACTGGTTCGGAAATATGATTGCGTTTGACTCTGGTGTGTCCGGAACTGGAAGACTTACTGGAATGATTGACAAGCGCTGTGCGACAGGGGAACTGCGAGTTCAGCCTGATAGGGGGACAGCCACTTGGGGAAGTTTGGCTTAGAGAACACCTCTACTGATTTAAGAAGCTGACGAACCGACTGTGGATAATCATCACTTTGGTTACAAAGCGGAACGCGGACGTCTTTGAAATATTGGTGAGCTCTTTTCATTTTTTCCTTTTTACTTTCAATTATATTATTATGAAGAGATTATGTTGGTAAAAGGTTTGTTCTTTCACCAATTTCGTGAAGCTGATTTCATCGAAGAAGCTGTTGTAAATGTAGAATTTGGACGTGATTTTGGGTGTGACAGTATATATTATTTTTGGCTTCATTCTGACTAGTTCTCTTTCACTATCCGTTCTTATATTTTCAGACATTCTTCTCTTTTCAGAGAGCGAGTAATGGCGCTATAACCATAAGCTATAAGGAGCTAGGACTATAGTTAATGCTAAAGTTCCTACCGTTTTGAAGAGAAATGGAGCATCACTTAACCTTCTTAGACTAGATGCTCCCAACGATCATTTTTGATTAAATTTCTGTTCTGTACACCAAACAGGGCATTCTGTTAAGCTATTCTCTCCGACTATTCATTTCCGTTTTCCATTGATATCTACTGAAGTCTACGTGGGTTCCCCGTGTCTTCTTAAGGTAGATAACAAATCCTCCTTATCACCAACGGTTGCATGGACGTGGCCAGGTGAGCGATCGAGGAGTGTCTTCGTAGAGATTTTCGCGTGAAAAAACGTATCGGTAACTGGTTGCGTTTCATGGTGGCATGCAATATCTTCAACGAATTATTCCTCATCGTAGCTCCATCCATGAAGTGTGCAAACGTCAAAGCTAATGCTAATGCTAATGTACGAAAATTGGGGGGAACTTAATGATGCCCCCGAAACAGAAGCGCCGTAAGTGGGATTCAAAGGCTGGTGGCAACTGTTTAGTGGGACTAAACAGACTAAACGAGGACAAGATCGTGTATTCAATCCAGTAACGAAGAAGAATTCTAGAAGTTGGTACATGAAGTTGTTAATCAGGAACCGATGGCCAACAACAAGATTCCTAAGGTCATCAAGCTAGACAGAAACGACAGTGTACCCTCCGCGACAATCTTGTCACAGGTGTTGGTCGGGAGTATACAACTTTTAGGCAAGTCCAGAGATTTTGAAATTTCGAACAAATGCTTGTTCTCTATCTTCTCTAATGCTCTGGAACCTAAGATATCGATCCAGTTTAGTAATGGAGCCCCCCCAAAAGCAGTGCAGTGACTTGATTTCCGAGACCCGCTTACGCTCCAAGAAGCAAAGTGTCGTGACAATGTGGAGAGGTGGAAGATTGACATGCAGGAGGAGTACGATGTTCTGATACACATTTCTAATGGCAAAAAGGCAATCCGTTGCAAGTGTGGGTACAGGACCAGCTTGGATGTAAACCTTGATTGACATAAGATACGATAATGGCGACACAGTTCGCCGCCGGTGGACGCTTTTCCAGCATCCCTTCAAAGTAAACTGGCGGAAGAAATCTACATGGATCATGGAGCAGCCTCTGCCCTACGTGGATTGAGAGCTCTGATTAATCTGGAAAAATCCAGCCGTAGATGACACTGATCAAGCCGAAGATGAAATTAAGGTTGACCAAAACAAAGACGTAGCTATTGTACCTAATGAACAAGAAAACGCACTCCCTTCGCACTCAAATAGACACGAGATTCCCAGTGAATTGGTGTCAAGGCATAGTGGCAAGGCTCCCCTTTAAGTTATTCGATTACTTCATCGGTTATAGAGCTTTTTCTGGCGAATTTATTTCCGCTGCTGTACCCGAATCGTTCAAAGAGTTAAACGAAACGAAACGAAACGAAACGAGCTATGTTCCATTGAGAAGAATAAGTTCTGGCGTTTTTTTAGTTGTCCCAGTGAAACAGTGAAACTTCTGAAGACGAAGTAGGTGTTCCGACTGAAATACGATGCGGCCGGTAATGCAGTCAAGTACAAGGCTAGGCTGGTCGTGGAGGAAGCCTTGCAGAATGCTGGTATCGATTATTAGGGCACATTCGATCCTGTTGCAAGGCAAGCCACTATTCGGACGGTTTTCACAGCCTGTGTTTAGCAAGGGTTCTTCTTCCACCAAATGGACGTGTAAACGGCGCTCCTCCACGGCAACCTAAAGGAAGAATTGTGAATGATGGTTCCTGATTGTGTGAAAACCGATTGCTTGATTTAGGATTCCATTGCTCGTAGCACGATTACTGCTTGTAAACGTGTATATGACCTGAAGATTAAATCTACATCATTCTCTGTGTAGACAATTTGCTTATCGTTGGGATGAAGCTTGTCACAAACTGAAGAAGCACTATCTCCTGGACATGAAGATGGAGCATGATCGTGCGAATAGTTCCATGAACCTATGCCAGGAAACGAACTTCAACAAACTGTTGGTACACTTCACGATTATGGATTACAAACCTAGCAATACACCGATGGAGAAGAGCCAAGGAACCAAGGAACCATACCGTGAACTGTTGGGAACAATAATGTACGTAATGTTGGCAACACACCTGACCTGTGTTTCCCCGTCGGATTTCGAGGCCGTTAACAACGGAAGCCAACAACAAAGTATTGGCCGTGGCTCAAACTTGTAGTGAGGTAGATGAAAGGAACGTAAGCGAAGCTCCTGAACATCGTAGGATATGCCGAAATAGACTGGACATCAGATGCAGAGGATAGGAAATCATTTAGTGAGTTCCTGTTTATGGTGTTCGGCAATGCTGTGTCATGGTCAAGTAAGAAGCAGATGACCGTTGTCACATCTTCAAACGAAGCGGAGTACGTGTCCCAGAGTTCTGCTGTTTCGGAGGCCATCTGGTTTTCAGGATTGATGGAAGACCAAGGTATGGTGAAACATTTTGAAAACTAGATATCGAAGCACATAGACATCAAGCATCACTTTATCAGGGACCATATCATCAACGAACGAGTTGAAGTTAAGTATGTGAGTACCGAAAACCAGTAAACGGATTTGTTCACTGTCGTGACCTGACCGAGGATTTCAGCCTTGACTATGTTGCTTCACTGTTCATGCTGCTGCTTTTGATCCGTTGCTGGCAAAGTTCGTTACAAGAATGAACGGAATCAGTACACCTAGCTAGTATTTATAGCTAACAGCCTCTCATGTCAGTGCGTTGCGTTGGTTTTGTTTGTTCTTACGAAGTGAGCAGATTTTTGTATAGCTCACTACAAGTTTTATTTCGTTTCACGCTAGGTTCATTACACTCAAATCAAATGATTATACCCAAATCGAAAGGTAAATTAATACTCTTAGAATCATACAAAGCATCTTATCATTTCATTCACACATACTCTGTATACTACATTCAATGACGTCTATATAAGGTCTGGCCCAGTAGCCACAACAACATTAGTGAAATGAGCAAAATTCGCTCATGACACTAATACCACTGCACTCCTTGCGCACGCTACACAAAAGCTCGCAAAGTGCTACGTCATACTATTTATTTTGATTCGTTCGCTCCGTGATTGTTTATTGTATGCGCTATAAAACTTAATTCTTCAACTGATTCCAGTCTACCGATGATGGAAAATTGGCTCTGTATCGCTACTCGATTGTCAAGTCTCAGCGTTTGAAAGTTTGTGTGGAAAAAATTCAATTACCTCAATTAAATAAAACTATAAATGATCCATGTTATCGGGAGGAAATTCTTCTGCTCAATAAATGGCATTTGTATCATGATTATTTCCACAATTCAGCATTTATAATAAACGTTTGAACCGATTTTTTTTATCTGAACCTATGCCCGTCTATAGAAAGTTCAATAGTGTTACCACGTGTTACGTCATCACTCGTCGGCTCAGCAATGTTTACGTTATTTTTTGCTTCCATTACAAGCAAGCAGTGCGTTGCCCCAGACCTTACATAGACGTCATTGTACTACATTCACCAAACCGATGAATGCAGTACATGTTAGGAAGCTGTGTCAAGGCGATCGACTGTTGCCCCTCATAAATCTTAGTTGTTAGGAACGCCTAGCAACGCTACAGGAGTTGTTAGTGGAAAATAATTTGTTAATTCCCGTGCTCTGTAGACGTTCAATAAACTTTAATTTTGATAAAATTCTGTTTCGTTACTTCGGAGTCCCGGACTGTCCCTCAAGATGGGCATATTACAGAATTTGAACCATAAATTTGAACCAAAACACACCTACACATTGAAATATTGAAATTTGAAACAAACAGTTTATGCCTTGTTCAGACTACAGAGTTGTAACATAATACAAGGGTGTTATACAAATTATCAACAGGAAAAACGTCATCAAGGTAGTCTTGTCATGTTACAACTCCATATTCTGAACAAGGCATTAACCGCGTTTTTCTCAACATAAGACACATTTGGTTTTTTTTAAGCCTACACAAATAGCAAAAATGGAATCACTAAAATCCGCCAAAAATGGAATCACTCAAAATTGCGAGTCAACCAACAAAATTTACTCAAATTTAAGAGACCTTATTTTTGACGAAAATGCGTTGACAACGACCTAAACGATAACGACAACGTTCATTCCCCAAACCCCCAACCAACTCACCTCCGGCCGAAGTCCAGCGTCGATTTGGTTTCCGCCTCGTTGAAGCTGGCCGGCGAACAGCAGATCACGATGGTGGTACGGGCATTGCCACCGAGCGATTCCTGCAGGATTCGCGTCAGCTTCGAGTCACGGTACGGGATGTGTGTCTTGTTGCCATCGGCCAGCGCCGATATCACATTGCCCAGCGCCGATAGCGATTTGTTGATGTTCTTCGCTTCGTCCAGCACCGTGCCCTCGGCACCGGTTTTCGAGACCTTCTCCGAACCGGCCAAATCGACCAAGTACAGCTTGCCGGACAGTTTCTTCTGGTTTTCGAGATTTTCCTGCTTCACGTTGATCAGGAACACCGAGTGCGACCGGGACGAGTGTTCGTTCATGTTCGTCACCGCTATGTGTCGGTTGGATTTACCTTCCTCGATCACCTCGAACACGTCCTCCGGGCTGGACACGAACCGCTCGGTCGCACCTTTCACGTACGGTACCCGATTTTTGTCCTCGTGCACGCTCAGATTCACCTTCGATACGTCCAGCAGATCCCGGATCTTGTCCATGTAGATTTCATAGTAGGAAACCTTGATGTGGAATTCTAGATTCACCTCCATGCTGTAGATGTGATTGAAGATGTCATTAACGATACGTGGAATGATACCCTGCTTGCCCGGATCGCCGATGACGCCCTCCATGGTGTGCGTCTTGCCGGATGACGTCTGGCCGTAGGCGAAGATCGTCCCGTTGTAGCCGGCCAGCACGTCGCTGACGATCGACTTTGCAGCCTCATTGTAGACCTTTTCCTGTGTGGCGTTCGGTTTGAAGACTTTGTCGAAGAGGTACACTTTGCCCTGGAAATGGATAAAAAAAAAAGGATAGGTCGTTAGGGTGGTGCTATAAAAAAATTTTCAATGTTAATCTTTCGGAATCTAATGGAGAGTATAACCAGCAGCAAGCGAGGTAATAAATTGCACCAAGTGAAGCACGACCAAACTCGATAATCATATACCACGTCGCTTCATTTTCCTTTTAATTTCCTCTTTAATATCTACAATGTGGTGATGGTGGTAGGCTGACGGAAGAGATATGGCTGCTTCTTTTTCAACAGTTGTTACCAACAACAACAATAACAACCGGCTACGACTGACGGGTTGTTCATTATATTCCTCGACTTTTCGCGTTTTTTTTCGTTTCGTTGCGTTCACGCTTATAATAAAGCTTAATTTTCCAAAATGGTTATGTTTTATCGTCGCACGCAGATACCTTCACCCGTTCTTCCCTCGCGCTTACGATACTACGATTGTTACTTTGTGTAGGTAAAAAAGATGGTTATTGTACATCACGAGTACAACAGTGCACTCACTTCGACTCGACCGTTTCTTTTTTTGGATTTGTCGATTGAGGTGGCTTATTTTCTTATACAATCGTGCTAATTCGCGAACATAGCCATTTCCGTGCAAGGTATATGGTTACCTCGTATTCCACATAAGGCGGCTATGTGGAAGAGCGAGGAACAGAACAGGTGAAGCATCGCATCGGTGGGTGTGGAAGAAGAGACCGCTTCGATGGGTTGTGATTCGGGAGGGTTTCTACTTGGAAGAAGCTCATGAGGGTGGTAGAATGAAAGCCTATTACATCGTGTTGTTACTAAGAGGAATTGTCCATTCATAGTGAGGTTTGTTTTTTGAGTCTTTTTTTTTTTGGTGGTGTTATGGCAAGTGTGACTATTTTCTCATCCAAGCCATTTGTGTACTACAATCAATTCTATGGAAAATTCTTTCGCAGTCGCGTTCTCCATGTGTCGAAGTATATAAATCCAAACTATGGGAAACATTTTCATAACTCTGGAGAAGCTTCAAACAACTTATAAACAAACATTGGAATGTAGATAGCTTTATAAAGAAGCTTCAAAGCAATCAATGCATAAATTATTTTCAACAAGCTCCAATTAAAATCTTGAAGTTGTTCAATCGAAGATCTTACTATGAGTACTTTAAATGTTATTAAGAAAACTAGTTCGAGAAAATTCATTTGAAATGGGATTTCTGGAAAATATTTCCGCAGCACATGGCACATAAAGCTTGCTTCAGATAGAATTGGAACAAAAACAATTGCCTGTATTTCAGTTATTTATTATTGAATTAAAGATCTTTTTTTTTATACAAATGTAGCGTTTTCTTCATACTTTTAAGAAAAAATACGGATAAAATTATTCGTCACGGTTTCGAAGGAATTCTCGAATTTTTCCTGCAACACGGCTCATTAGGCGGCGCACACCTTCTTCGTCCATCGTTTTAGCTATCTTATTCCACCAGGTCTTCATCTGATTGATGTCTTTGACAACCTTTCCCTTTGCCTTGAGCCTCCTCTTCATGATTGCCCAGTATTTCTCAATAGGGCGGAACTGGGGGCAGTTGGGTAGGTTAAGGTTTTTCGGAACAACCTGGACCCCTTTCTCTGCATACCATTCTTGAACGATTTTGCTGTAATGACAGCTTGCCAAATCTAACCAAAACACTACGGGATGGTCGTGGGATCGAATGAACGGTAAAATTCGTTTTTGGAGACACTCTTTTTGGTATAGTTCCGACGTCATTGTCTTATTTGTAACGAAAACTTTCGTTTTTTAACCCACAGCTGCAAATGCCCTGCCAAATCATGAATTTTCGTGCAAATTTGTCGGCAAAAACAAATTTAAATTTGGCTGGAACATCCCCACGAGCCGTTGCCAAGTAAAATTTTTGACCTGGGATTTGCCCGAAGTCAGCCTTGACATAGGTCTCATCGTCCATCAGAAGACACCCGTCGAACTTGGTCAGCACCTGGTCGTATAGCTTCCGAGAACGGATTTTGGCCACGCTATTCTGTTTTATGGTCCGATTTGGCTGTTTGCTAGCTCGATACGACTTGATTCCTTCCCGGAGTCGAGTTCTTCTCACGGTACTATGGGCAGCACCGAATTTTCTGGCCAAATCACGGTCCGACAGATTGGGATTCCTCTTAATCGTCTTCAAAATCTTACCACGCAGTTTCCGATCGACAGTTCCACTCCGAAGATTGGCTTGAGGCTTCCGAATCGTCGTCAATGTTTCCTTATACCGTTTGATAACGCGCCATACGGTATTTCTGGGCAATTTCAGCTGTTTTGCTAGCCTAGATGCAGACCACAATGGATTTTCCAAATAACTGTGCACAATTTTTTCCCTTCTTTCCATGTTGATTGTTTACAAAGTACAGTCGATTTGCGGAATGTCAAAAATACATACACGCTCAAAACTGCCTCTCTGCCTTTCATTTGTATTACTGTCCCTTTTTTTCTCACGGAAAAGTTACTCAGTTTTCGTAAAAAGTGGAACAACTCATCAATTGAGTTGTTCCACTTTTTACGAGAATTGAGTAACTTTTCCGTGAGAAAAAAAGGGACAGCAATACAAATGAAAGAGAGGCAGTTTTGAGAGTGTACGTGAAGCTGACAAAATTCCCGACACATGGGCGCCAAGAAGTTGCAAAAGTTTGTTCCAATTCTAAATGAAGCAAGCCTTAAGACTATTGGAAGATCTGAAGAAAAGGAGAAAGAGCAGATTCAAAGGCTGTTTACAGAAAGATCTTGCAAAAATGCAAGGCTATTAAAGCTTTGAAGGTCATAAGACAAAGTATACAAATACTAGAAGGGTGAATAACACATTATATCAACAGAAGAGGAATTCAGTAAGACTTTAAAATGGAATCAAAAGACGTGTACTTCAAATATCAACGACATCGCTTATGTTTTTATCCTTATCAATTTATCCTCAAAATAACTCCATACACACTCAGCGTGTTCTACAGAAATCTGTAAAATTTTACCGGATTCTCAACAGCTGAACGTTCGGTAATCCAATTTAACGGAATTCGGTAAAATTTCACCGAAATCCGGTACAATTTTTAGAGATATTTGTAAATTTTCACTGAAATCCGATAAATCGTTCGGAAATCCGATTTCAGCTGTTGAGAATTCGATAAAATTTTACTGATTTCTGTGAAAAAATCTAAGTGTGTACATGCTGAATAAACAAACAAACAAATAAAAGAATCATCAAACATGTAGACTAAAAGCATTCTAACGCACTCAGAGGACTGTTCGCTAAAAGTGTACCATACATTTACATTACAAAACATCTTATCGTATAGTCTGCGGCAAGCAAGATGATGGGCTTATGCTCCAAGACAGTCGAACGATTTTTCCACCCAAATATATATTCAACTGTATCGAGAATCACTCGCGCTTTACCGGCTACGCTATGAGGTCCCATAATTAAATTTCATCAAATAGTAGAACTTGGTGAGACCATTCCATAATAAAGCTCATTTCGTTTCTTCGCTTTCGGGGCATATTTTTGTAACCTTGTATTGTGTGAAGAAACGTATCAGTAACTGGATGCGTTTCATGGTGACATGCAATGTCCTAAACGAATCGTAGGTGTGCAAATGCCAATGCTAATGCAAATTAGTCAACTTTAATTATTAGGCCTTTTGACTTCTTTGGCCTATTCGACCTTTTGTCTCACCGATCTTTATTTAACCATTTGTACTCTTTTTAATCATTCGACCTTTTGTCTTTCGTCTATTTGTCCTCCAACCGCTTGAAGTGCCATTGTTGAAGCCCTGGGCAAAGACCGGAATCTAATAATTCCTATCTTTGAGACAGGATATTTGTCTACGGAGGTCCCGTACGTCAATTATATACAACGGATATCAGAGACGGTTTTAAAGCTAAACACAATTTCAGACTCGACGCTTCTGTAACTGAGAAAAGTTTACTATCGGATTTATGTATGACCAAGCGGGTTTATTGGGCAACGACGATTGCTTTCGAAAATATATAACAATGAACTTCTCTGGAAAATTCCAAATGCACAACCCGATACATAAGGTCACCCTCGATAGATGAATTAGTTCTTGAATGGAATTGATCTATTGAATCAGGGTCCTATATTGGTACAAATAGGGAATATAAAGCATCTAGTTCGAGTGTACGGTATGTTTACTATGGTCATCGGGAAGATTAAATTTGGAATAAAACAAATTTGCTGTTAGTTCAATCAAAGATGCAATTTGAATTAATTTAATTGTGCATTATTAGTGCATTAAACTAATAACAGTTACTTCATAAGGCTGAATGAAGAAAATACGAACTTTTGAGTTTACTCCAGCCATTAGGGTCTCTGCAACCGATTTAGCTGCTTTTGTCCAAGATTTTCGGGTTTTTTTTTATAGTTGTAGCTTGTTGTTTATATTGAAAGAGTTCTCGCTTCACGAGAGCCCCATACCGCTTGATAGGTCGCAACTCCGGGCAGTTAGGTGGATTCACCTTTTTCGGTACAACATTTTCGTTCGCTTTATATCATTCCAAAACATCTTTGGCGTAGTGACAAGATGCCAAATCAGGCCAGAAAAGCGAGGGAGCGTCGTTGCTGCGTAGGAATGGTAACAACCGCTTCTTTAGGCATTCTTCACGATATATTTCCTTGTTTACCCTTCCGTTAGTGAAGGTAGTTCCGGTAGCTTTGGGTTGCTCGACCACAGCTGGATATTGCCTGGCCTGTATCTCGAAATTCTGGCCATCTAGGAAGATGCCGTCTTCGACAAGGTTGTACCGATATGCCACCTGGAAGCCGTAAATTGATGTCTGATGCCATTTTGGAATCCAAGATGGTGGCTTCCGGTTGTAGAAAAACTGGGAAATACTGTGAAACCCTGCCATTCTTTGATGCTCTCAGATGAGAAACGGCCTATAAAGGCGGAAAATCGATGCCTGACACCCTTTTGGAATTCAAAAATGCAAGTCTATGATGCCTAAAGAGTAAAAAAAACTGTCAAATACCCTACAATATCGATAGTTTTGATCGTAAACGGCTTAGAATGGCTAGAAATCGATATCTGACGCCATTTTAGAATCCAAGATGGCGGCTTCTGACATCGAAAAAATGAGATATACTGTCAAATACCCTGCAATATGGATATTTTTGAAACGCAGACGGCGTCTCCATGCCAGAAATGTAGGAGAGAAATGTTTTTATAGTGATTTGAGACTTCTTCGCCCTCTGGAAAGGAGGGGCAGGGGGTGGCTTCCATACAAATGAAACAGAAATTTCTGCATAAGTCGAGAGAAAATTAAGCAAATGGAATCAAATTTGGTATATAGAGGTTTTTGAAGGCAAAAAATGTTTTTATGGTGGTTCGAGACCCCTCCCGCCTCAACAAAGGAGAGCTCCCATGCAAATCAAAAACAAGTTTCAGCATAACTCGAGAACTAATCAAGCAAATGGAACCAAATTTGGCATGGGCGAGTTTTTAAAGGCAAGAAATGTTTTTATGGTTATTCGAGACCCCTCCTCTCTCTGGAAAGGGTTGCTCCTATACAAAAAAAAAACACAAATTTAAACCAAACATGTTTGCAGGGGTTTTGGGCCCGGGAAAAGGTCTTAAGATAGTTCGAAATCCTTCACACAAAACACTAATTTCAGCTTAATTTAAGAAATTAATCAATCAAATGGAACCAAATTTGACATGTGGGGGTTTTTGGAGTTAAGAAATGTTTCTATGGTGATATGAGACCCCTCAGCCATCAGGAAGTGACGGCTGTCATACAAATGATTTTTTTTTTTGCATAGCTCGAGAACTAATCAAACAACCCTGCCCTTCGGTTCAGAAAGGGGTTTGGGCGCGTTCTGCCGAGTTGGTCGCGGTAGATTTCATGTGTGAATGGGTTGCCACATACGCGTTTAAAAATGCCTGAACCAAATGGACAGCTTGTAATGACCACTTGAAGATACGATGGGGGATCATTTTCCTGATATTCCCAAATGTGGCACGTAGTAAAATGTTGCTTGTCTTCTGAGTGAAGGAGTGGAAACCCATCGGGAATAATCTCTCATATGCATCCGTCGAACCATTCTGAACGGCCGTTGTGAGAATATCATCATGAAAATCTCACATGCGCATAGCATGTTAGCTGTTACTAATGCTTCTCTCCTTTCTCTTCTTCTCTTTCCTTTCCCATGGCCGTGAGCGGTGTCTTATGACATATTGTGAGTCTCGATATGCGTTACCAAAGTCAGACACAGAGACGACAATATGGACCCTACATCAAAGGAAGGTTGAAGCAGTAAGTGAGGAACGAGGAACCCTAACTAATTTTACTTTTAGCCAAACAAGCTAACACAAGCTTCAAGGTAAGATGATTTCAAAATCAAGGTAAGAAAATCATATTAATTTCTCTAAATTGTTCATATATTTATGTAACATCAAATGTTGGGATAATGGGAGGGACCATCAGAGTACCCGATTGAAGTGATATGGATAGGAAGAGTGGGACTGCCAACTTCCTAATGGGACTTTTTACTAGGCGAGGGCTCGGTTTTGGTGTGGTTTATGAGGGACTTGTTTCTGGAAGGAGATTCTCTCTAGACCCCTGTAGCTTTGGGTTGCGCGTAAGTGTATCTGCTTACGGGCCCACAATACGTTTTTGGCCCTTCATACAGGAACATGATGAAACATTTACCACAGTACAACCTTGACCAAATCGTTTAATTAAAACAGTCCAGTGCTATAGGCAGTTGCCTTGCTACATTAGATGGTAGTTCACATCATCATCATCACCATCAACTCGAGAACTAATCAAACAAACGGAACCAAATTTGGCATGGGCGAGTTTTTAAAGGCGAGAAATGTTTTAATGGCGGTTCGAGACCCTTCTGCTTTTTGGAAAGTGGGGCTGGGCATTGCATGTCTAAGTGTTAATCTATGTCTATGAAATGCATCTACATAGAAAGAAAAACCAGTAGAAACTACCGATCCAATAACATAAACCTTCGTTTTTTATGCAGAAATTACACACATTAGCAAACAAAAATATTTTTTCCAAATTTATTACGAAAAAAAAAATTCTAAACGCGCCAGTTCTATTAAATTGTCATTCATTTAGTTGCATGCGTAGCAAGGCTCGGACCGGGTTCAGCTAGTAAACAGGTAAATGTTCCCATACCAAGAGAAAAAATAATTACCGCTGTACGCTCAATTTTGAAGTGTTTCAGTATGTTTACGCAATTTATACAAGTTAAAAAAATAAAATTAAATGTATTGTTAAAGCACGTTCAACAAAAATGCATTAAGTGAATATTTCCTCTGAAAAAAGTAGAACAACTCATTTCACTTTTCCTAATTTTTGCGCTTGACTGTATTCACAGCTAGATGCACATTACAACTGTTTGAGGCAAGCCGTAATAACGCTCTCTTCTCTTGTGCTTCTGCTTGTTTTTTGTTTTATCCTTAAATTTGTCATGTTCGTTTATTTTAACAAAAAACACACAGCACAAGACATGGAGCGCATTTCGTTTCATTTCAAGGACATCGTTTTGCAACAATCGGATATTCGCAACTATGTTGTTTTTGTGCCATGTAGAGAGCGAGTCGCCCAAAATAGCCCTATTCCAACATCGACCCCCATACGCCATAAATTGCAAAACAAACAACGACTGGCGCCACTCGTCCGCCGCATTGATCGTTAATCGCCTTGGCGAAAGTTATACATGTGCGATATTGGATTTGATGTATGTAATTTGATGGGCCTGGCTAGTAGTTTTCATCATGCCTGATAAGGGATACAGGACCTTGACTGCGAGAGGACATAAACAAAAACGATTGCTGCCGTTTACATTGAGATCGGAGAGAGAAGGTAAGAGAATGAGACAGCAAACATCTCTCATTACATCGGAATCCCAATCCGGAGAGTCCGATATCGATTTTTCAATGTTTGTAAATTTTCCATTTTTGCGTCAATCGACGATGTAGCAATTTTCCAATTGCAATACTTTCCGAATTGGATGCCAATAGCAAAATCCACTGCAGAAAAAATAAGAAAATAAAGGGGAAACAAACGTGCAATCATCACTCGCGGACATGTGCTGTCCATTGTTATAATTAGAGTGTACGTGTGTTCCGAACCGCCACGAAACTACTCGAACTCCTCCGTCCGTGTGTTTGCCACCAAACAGAAAAATCATTGAAACAGCAGCAGAAGAAAAAAAAAGAATCCGCTCCGGATGAGGTCATGGTCTGCTTGCTTGCGCTTGTCTCCACTCGCTCTCTTCCAGTCTCTCACTATTATGGCTCTGTATTGAATGCGTCATCCCTCGTAGATGCCCGTCATCTCCGCATCTGTAGGTACCCTATAGTCCGTGTTGTTATTACAGGAGGACCTGCTGATGAACACTGTTATCGAAGGGTTAGAGGGGGACGGCGTGTGTGTGGCGAGGAATGGCTGAACATTGTGCACCGTTCAGTCGAGGCAAAAATCGCCAAATCAGCGTTGTAATGTTTCGCCTTTTCAGCTTCTTTTCTCGCCTGTCGATTTCGGCACTTGACAGGTTTATATCATCGCATATGTGGGGAGAGGCCACCAGCCAATCATTTTTCGAGTTGAGAATTTTCCCCGTTGCCCGTTGTGGTGCGAATTTTTACGGCCAATTCTATCGATGAGCTCGCTTGAGAAGAGGCATCGCCAACATTATTGAAATGGGCCTTGTTTCGATGACGGGAAATGAGCAGTTGGTAAATGTGATGGGTTCGACAACCGCTTTGGTCGAGGATTCCGCGTCTTGAGCTGAGAGTCGGCATATGTTCCACTTGGGGGATGAGCTCAGCCAGTAAAGTGCAGACAGTAAGTCGAGTTTGTGTTCGGAAGGTCCCGGCTACATGCTAAATGGATGAGCAAGCAATCTCCATTTCATTCAACGAATTTCAGAGCACTTCATGACGGCTGTAATGGGAAAGAGTTTGAGTGGATAGTCATTGGAAGTTTTGTACCGTTCAAGCGATTAGGTCATTATGGTACATTCATGCTATTTTCGGTGCGTTGATTTGTGACTAAATAGACACAAACATAAGATATGAAACGAGTGCTACCTTCTCAGAATTGTTTGAAAGTGGTTGAATCGGAAGTAGGTCTCATAAATTGATGACTAACGAGAAGCAGGCAACAAACTCGAATTCTTTTCACAGATAAGGGTTTACATAGCGCATGGAAATCCGATTTTCTACCCTCAATCGAAAATACATTCGCTCTTTACATTTCTAGGCAAACATGGTATTAGATGCTAAGTACTACCTAAGAAAGCTACCTCGCGTAACGTTAGACAGGTCCTGATCCTTTTTGATTGATTTTGCAAAAGCATGTTCCACAGAATTAACATTAGAATGTACAAACTAAAAAGCAATTCGTTTGTTTTGCCGTGGCAAACCAAAGAGGAAGTCGATGAGGAGAATCGATCATCATTGACAGGCCCCTTTCTGATGTTACGTGATAAGTTGTTTAGCGTCTAACATGAATAGCACGTTGATGCATGGTTTACAAGTAAAGTTGTTAACAAAAGAGAAAAGAGTTCAATGTTACTTAGAACCTAATGTATTGTTTGTCTTAATTTATATACAGAGAGATTAAGCAACGCAAAGTATTTTCCCGGCCAAGATAAAAACACATGAGTATGATTGACCGCCTATGCTCGCTACTCCATTATTGCCAAATCAGCTGTAATTACACAAAGAACCAACGAATGATGCTTGCGACTAACATACATCCTCAATATGTAAAAATTGGTGATCCCAAACTAAAGCCTACCCACGTTAAATTGCGGACACCTAGATATTGAAAGCAAAACTAAATCTTGACATAACTCAACCAAAACAATTGTTAATTTCAGTTGAGAATTCGAATTGTTCATTCTGTTGAGAATTCGGTAAAATTTTACAGATTTCTCTAAAAAAAATCTAAGTGTGTCCTGAAATTAAATTTCTGTCCTGATTTCTGTCAACAAATCTGAGTGTGTATAACAGAGTTATATATACAATAAAAACTGTTAATTTAATGATCCCTCTCGTGGGTCAAATGTTTCGCCTTGTCGACGGTGAGAGGGCTTATCTCATGCTATAAACATGCATGTGAGACCAAGAATTTGACCAGTAGGGAAAGTATCACACATTCAAAGCATTTTTTCACTGCCACGTCGTAGAACATTTATATAAAGGCACTAACATCAGGTGTGATACTGGCTGGTTATGCCGCAATTTACTCTTAGACTTCTCACTTTTAATCAGAGGGAAACGACTAAGTACCCTTTTCATTTTCGTGGCAACTAATGTTGATGTTCATCCGTTTGTTTTATGGAACGAATATCCAAAAAACATGGTTTGCTCATGGTATAATAAGTGAAAGTAATTGAAAAAAATTCGATTCCGTTTCAATTCCGCTTTGGTTTCGTTTCGATTTCTTCTCAAATTCTATTACAATTCCAATTCGGTTCCGTTTCGAATCCGTTTTGCATCCATTTCGATTCCTTTTTCATTTCACATCGGTTCCAATTTGGTGTAATTTTGATTCCATCTCAATTTAATTCAACTTCTGTCTCAACGTCAATCAACTAGTTACGTTTTGCTTGCCTCTGCTGTCAAGGTTAGTAAAACCAAATAGCTCGGAACTGTAAAATGAACGCCATTGTCATAAGACAACCTGACTGACTGACCCTTATACCACTAGCTAATACTAGCTCAAACTTTTAGGAGTATTGTTAGAAGATACCGCAGTGCTGTGAGAAGCCAACATAGGCACACCAATGCAATTGAGGGTTTTCTAGAAATATCATTCGCTGAATGAATAATAAATATTATGCATACTCTTGTAGCAATACTTCTTGGGGTTGACTTCAGTACTACTAGTTATCAACATAGATATCATAGGCCCGAATGTCGTCTCTAAGAAATATTGTTTGGTAATTTGTCGTTTTGAAATCTAGGTACTACTGCACACGGCTTCGAGATGACTTCAGCACTAGGGGCTATCAACTTAGACGGCACTTTGCCCCGGATTATCATCTCAAGGAAATATAAGAAATCATTAACACTCGTGACATCTAGGATAGGGTATTAATTTGAGCTTCCATTTTACGACTGCATAACAAAACATCATCGCGGGAAAATTGAAACTGAAATTTTGAAAAATACTACGATCCATTACTAAATACTTCAAGTAGTGCACAAGTAGTAGAGGTGACGGTGGGAAAATGTCTAGTTTTGACAACCAAGCTGTCACGCTGCTACAGCTTAATTTAAAAACATAAAATGGAAACAGTTGATTGAATGTTAATAATTTATTTTGTAAAATACTCAAACTTTCTGTGATACTCCCGCCATCAGATTCCGTACAATATACTCAGATACGATAGTGGTGGCAGTTTTCCATCTTATCTTGAAATCTCCGATCCCATTTGCTTTCTTCTTAATTTCGAAGAGATTCCGCTTAATCAGAGCCCAGTATTTTTCTACCGGGCAAAGTTCTGGACAGTTCAAGACCAACGATTAAAAAGGGCCTAACTCCAAAATGTAAACAATGAGAAAAACGATAATCAAATTGAACGTTACATTAATAAGTCCTATTTTCAAAAACTAATCAGATTGTTTTGCTTTAATCAAGTTGACGATTGAAATTTGATGCAATGCATAAAGCTCTGTCCATTTAAAATCCGGAAGAATAAAATGACCTGTATCTCGGTAACGGATTGACGTACAGAAAAGTTTAAGACATCAAAACAAAGGTTATTCACTGTACTTCAAGGAAAAAATATCAGTACAAATCATTTCTCTTCGTTTCTAATAAAAATTCGCGAAATTTCTTCTTTATTCCTCCCATCAAACGCCACAATCCTCCGGAGACTATTTCCTTGGCACATTTGTTCCATATTTTGGGCATCTGAGTCGCGTTCCGAGCCGTTTTTCCACTTTTCTTAAGTTTCCGCTTCATTATTGCCCAAAATTTCGCGATGGGCCGGAACTGCGGGCAATTGAGTGGATTTATGTTTTTATCTATGAAATCAACGTTATTATCGCGGTGCCACTGGATGACTTCCCGGCTGTAGTGGCAACTCGCCAAATCTGACCAAAACTTCACGGGACCTTCATGGGCTTTAATGAAAGTTAGTACGCGGTTTTTGAGGCATTCTTCCTTGTACAGCTTCGAGTCCTTCGTCTTATTCGTCACGAACACTTTGGTCTTTGTTCCGCAACTGCACATCCCTGGCCAAATCATCAGTTTTTTTTTGGCAAATCTATCCATAAAAGCCAACTTAAACTTCGCAGGAACATCTCCTCGTGTCGTCGCCAAGTAGATTTTTTGGCCAGGAAGCAGTCCGAAATGCCTGCATGATGAGCAGGCATCCTTGGTACTTCGTCAAAACCTGCTGGTACAATTTCCGAACTCGAGTTTTGGTGACGAAACTTTGCTTCAAAGTTCTGTTTGGTTGCTTGCTGGCTCGATAAGAACGATATCCTGCTCGCAAACGAATTCTTCGAACGGTACTGCGAGCAGCAGCGTATTTTTGTGCGATTTCATTATCTGATAGTCCGGGGTTTGCTCTGACGGTTATCAACACCTTCTGGTTCAGCTTGCGGTCATATGTTCCACTACGACGCCTACCTTGAAGCTCTTGATCCACGGTTTTTTGCTCCCTGAAACGTTTGAGCGCATCATACACGGTTGGTTTGGCGATTTTCAACGTTTTTGGGATTTTTATTGCGGACCACGTTGGATTATCAACGTGGGTGTGTAGTATTGTTTCTCTTCTCTCGGCTTCCATCTGGAATAACTTTTGGGCGCCTAGGTAAACAAACCGCCGTAAAAGAATTCTTGCAGCGGTCACTTTGCATGCCGGTGCAATACAATACTTGATTCCGGATTATTACTGGACAGAACTTTAATGCATTGTTCAGCTTGATATCTTTGGAGAATTAGTTCAGTTAACGAAGCATATTAATGTAAAGATAGATTGAGTTATGCAGGATAAACAATGAAAGCTACGCAAAGTATTTTCCCTGCCATGATATTAACACATGAGTATGATCAGATGTAATAATACACAGAACGAACGAATGATGTTTGAAACTCACATAAATCCTCAATATGTAAAAACGGGTGATCCCAAACTAACCCCAAAAGCCTGCCCATGTTAAATTTCGGACATTAAAATAATGTCAGCAAAAATGGTTTAGACATACTTCAACAAAACCGATTGAGTTCTATCTGTGTACTAACTGAACCCAGTGCAAGCCTTGCTACGCATGCAACTAAATGAATGAAAATTTAATAGTTGTGTTTTTGTGTTTTTAATGTAACCCTTGGAACGGTATTTTTTACCGGTTTTTCTTTCTGTGTAGAAGCATTTTATTGACAAAACATTTATCTTCAAACTACGCCGTATCCTGTCAGTTTGAACGTAATTTTCTATTGCGTAACCTTAGATTAACTTATTGTGCATAATTTGGTACTAAGAGTAATTGAAGCATTCCCCATTTTTGACTAAGAAGGGGTTGAAGTTCTATCAGAACATGCTGCTTGCCCGAGAAATACACATTTTGTGTTTTAGTTGCTTGGATAATTCTTATCTTTGGTTCAAATTTCTTTTCATTTGTTTGAGAGCCCCCAACCCCCCTCCAGAGGGAAAGGGTCTCAAACCACCTGATCCTGCATAAAAACATATAAATTTTAATAACAGTCAGAATTATTCTCATGTTTGGTTGACATTTTTGTCTCATTTGTATGAGAGCCCACACTTTTCAGAAAGGAGAGGAGTCTCAAACCACCATAGAAACATTTCTTGCCTCAAAAAACCCCTACATACAAAATTTGGTTCCATTTGCTTGATTAGTTCTCGAGTTAGGCAGACATGTGTGCATCATTGGTGTGGGAGCCCCCTTCCAGAGAAGGGAGGAGTCTCGAACCATCATAAGAACCTTCCTCGGCCCCAAAAATCCATTCCAGATAAGGGAGAGGTCTCATACGGTCAGAAAAAAACTTTATCTTCAAAAACCAAATCTAGTTCTATTTGCTTAATTAGTTCTCGAATTATGCAGAAATGTGTGTTTTATTTGTATGGGAACCCCCCTTTCAAACGGGGGAGGTGTCTCAATCGATCAGATTCTCCATTCGGCTCCAAAAACATCTGCATTCAAATTTACCTAGCAGTAGGGGTAATTCTCATGTTTGGTTGAAATTTGTGTTTCCTTTGTATGGAAGCCCTAGAGGGAGGAGGGGTCTCGAACCACCATAAAAACATCTCTTGCCTTCAGAAACTCGCCCATGCCAAATTTGGTTCCATTTGCTTTGTTAGCTTTCGAGTTATGCAGAAATTTGTATTTCATTTGCATAGGAACCCCCCTTTCTTGAGGCGGGAGGAGTCTCAAATTATCGTAAGACGCTTTCCCGGACCTAAAAACATCTGTATACAAATTTACATAGCAGTAGGGATAGTTCTCTTGTTTGGATGAGATTTGTGTTTCATTTGTATTGGAGCCCCCCTTTCCAGAGGGTGGAGGGCACTCGAACAACCATAAAAATACTACTGAGCCGATTGGCGTGAAATTTTGTATGGAAGGCTTTTTGGGTTGGAGGAGGTTCTTATGAAAGTAAGAGACTCCTCCCTTCTCTGGAAGGGGGAGGGACATTCATAGAATTGAAACACAAATTTCTACATAACTCGAGAACTAATCAAGCAAAGGAAACCAAATTTAGCATGTGGGAGTTTTTAAAGGAAAAAATGTTTCTATGGTGGTTTGAGATACCTCCCCCCTTTTAGAAGGGGAGGCTCTCATACAAATGAAACTGAAGTTTCTGCATAACTCAAGAGCTAATCAAGCAAATGAAACCAAATTTGGCATGTGGGGTTTTCTGGAGGCATGAAATGTTTCTTTGGTGGTTTGAGACTCCTCCTATCTTTAGAAGGGAGGGAAGGGGAGCAGAGACCATACAAATGAAACTGAAATTTCTGCATAATTCGAATTTATAAAATTAATGGAACCTAATTTGGCATGTGAGGATTTTGGACGCATGAAATTTTTCTACTGTGGTCCGAGACCCCTCTGCTCTTTAAAATAGGGGGCTCCCATACAAATGAAACTCAAATGTCTGCATAACTCGAGAACTAATCAATCAAATGGAACCAAGTTTGGCATGTGCAGGTTTTTGAAGGCAATAAATGTTTCTAAGGTGACTTGAAACCCAACCTCTTTCTGAAAGAGGGGCTCTCATACAAACACAAATTTCTGCATGGCTCGAGAACTAATCAAGCATATGGAACCAAAGGTGGCAGGTGGAGGTTTTTGAAAGAGAGAAAGGTTTTATGGTGGCTTGTGACTCCTACGCCCTATGGAAGGGAGGAGGGGCTCCCATACAAATGGAGCACATATTTTTGCATAACTCGAGGAATAATCAAGTAAATGGAACCAAATTTGGCCGTTGGAGGTTTTTGAAGGCAAGAAATGTTTCTAAGGTGACTCGAGACCCCTTCCCTTTTTGAAAGGGGGACTCCCATACAACTGAAACACAAATTTCTGCATAACTCGAGAAATAATCAAGCAAATGGAACCACATTTGGCAGGTGGAGGTGTTTGAAGGCAAGAAATGTTCCTATTGTGGTTTGAGACCCTTGCGCCCTCTGAAACAAGGAGCTCACATACAAATGAAACACACATTTCTGCATAACTCGAGAACTAACCAAGCATATGGAACCAAAGTTGGCAGGTGGAGGTTTTTGAAGAAGAGAAATATTTCTATGGTGGAAGGGGAGAACCCCAAATTTCAACCAAACATTGGAATTATCCAGGTAATTAAAACACAAAATGTGTATTTCTCGACTAAGAAGCATGTTCTAGTAGAAGTTTGAATTCCTTTTTTGTCAAGAAACATTAGAAGTGGGTTATATCAAGGATATAAACGCGAGGGTCACGTAGGACCGCGTTGGTGTATAGTAATAATGGTATGATCTTATTTATACATACAACAACACATAAAGTTGGTTGATATTGAAATGTTTTAATTTGAGTATGTGAATATAAATGTGGTTGTATAATCGATCAACTTCTAACCTCCAACTCTTTTCAACTGTTTTGGGGTCCCGAAAAGAACCGGTTGTATCTATTGATGCCCCTGGGGTGGTCCATGCAAAGCCTACTGTCATCAAGTTTCAGATATTCGTAAATCTGAGAGCTTGGCTGGTGATTAAAAGCCTTAAACTAAAAATATACAATAGGTTCATGATGATCCTGAACAGATATTGTTATTACTGTTCGTGTGAAAGTATGAGCATGCATGTTTACTAGAATGTATCTTTAATTGAACATCTTGTATATATGTCGTATATGTTGTATGTGTATAAACATGTAACGAGTTTATAGAAAAACTGCAAACTATTTGAATAAGAAGGGGCAGTGCAATGAGATTGAATACATGTCATTTCCTGTGTCGGTAACTACACTTAATTTCAATCGGTGCAACGCGAGCCAACAAATTGTGAGTTAATGTTTAGTCCTAAGAACAACTATGTCAATGCCATACGAAACAATAAGAAAAACCCATTTTATGGCAAATGAGTCCATAAAAAGTAGACCAAAGGGGATAACCCACACTCACAACTCAGCCGGGTAGATCTTGCTTTGTTTTTCATACCACAGCCCGACGTACGGTACCGGGTTAGCGAAGCGTTGTGCGAACCACTAGCTGAGAGCATTTCGGTTTGCCTAGCGTTGAATGGCATAGCCCAGAATGAGAAAAATCACGGAAACGCAGAACAAAGCAACATTCGAAAAAGGGGACGGGCTTTAGTTATGAAATCAGAAACCGGTAACGAAGCTGCAATTATTTAGCAGCTGACGGGTGTGGCTATAGGTAATAAACATGGAATGAAGCCTATAGATATACAAATAAGAAGGCAATTCGAACCATTTGTTACCTGTTTTTGAGGACCCGGAAAGGGAAAACAATATTTTCAACATGTTTATATGCACATTTGTATGGGAGTAAACGAAGGTTATTTTTAGGTAAAACTTTAAAGTACTTATACTAATAGCACTTAATTAAAATTTTAGTAAAATCTTTTGTAAGTTTTTCTGATCAAGTGGTGGGGTTGAGAGAAGTCATTCTGTTCAGTCAAACGAGAGTTATAAGCATTCAAAAACCTTTCACTTTAGCGTAACGCCCTCACTTTTCAAAATTTTGGATTGACACCCGGTATAGAAAGGAGAAGGCAAGCGTCACTATATTCAACTCTTTGTGAGCTGTGAAAAGAGTTGAGGGGTTTGACGTTGCTCCTTCCCAGGGACAGTAATCGACAAATTGATGAACACTGGCTGGCTACACTAGCAATACACATTTATTTCTGTTCTGCTTTTCTGCGTAAAAGTGCTTTGAAAACTGTTGATGTGCAGCGTGCCGCTTTTATAAGATGTGGTTGATTGCTATTCGCTGACGGCAGTTGCAAACACGGCGGGTTCGCTTTCGGCTGAGACGAAACATACTCCCCCGGTTGAGATAAAGGTTGTCTTCAATTGGCAGCATAGAAAACTTGTTGATGGGGCGTCGGAAGATGGAACCTCGAACCAGGACATCTACGGTTCCAACCAAACCGTCGTCACTAAGGAATGCGGTTGTAATGCGACCTAACGTCCAGTTGAGCTCATTTCGGTCGTGGAGCAACAGAACCATGTTTTTTTTCCGGGTGTTCGGCATTGTCGGAAGATTCTTCTTCCTTGGTTGAAGTATGTTCAGGTAGTCGCGACTTCAAGCGCGCCAGAAATGCTTGTCCTGATGTCCTCCAAGAATGGCTCTGGTTCGGCGGGGAGGGGCCATCCGAGCAAATAATGACCGGTTGTAATTACCATCCGATCTGCTCAGTCGTTGGAGATTGTGAAAAGTGGCCGCGAGTTCAGCGCCGCTTCTATTTCCACCAAAACTGTGAAGATTTCTCCGAAGGTCAGCTTCACGTTGCGGACGATTCGCATCGAATTACAAGGCCGCAGAATTCCGGTGCGTTCGGCGGAATGAAATGCCATTCGATATCACGGATGCGACAATTCGTTGTGTGCACCTCGGAAGTTGGTTGCGTTATCCGAGTGTAGCTGCTAAATCATTCCTCGACGTCCAAGCAATCGTTTTGGGGCCGCCAAAATCGGTGCTCTTTTTTTGGAGTCTTCCGTAGTTCTTCCTTCAGAATAGCCCAGTCTTTTTCGATGGGCCTCAGTTCCGGTGCGTTGGAGGAGTTTACTATCCTTGGGTACGAAAGTGACCCCGTTGGCTTCGTACCACTCCAGGACAACATTTGAATAGTAGCAAGGAGCTAGATACGACCAAAAGATCGCAGGGCCCTCGTGCTGCTTCCACAGAGGAAGCACACGCTTTTGTAGACGTTCTTTGAGGTACATCTTCTTGTTTACAGTCCCGGTAATCACGAACGGCGCACTTCGTTTGCCACGCGAGCAGATCGCTTGCCAAATCATGTTTTTATTGGCAAACTTTGAAAGTTTCTGCTTCCTTACTACCTCCGGAACATCAAACTTCTACTGGGCGGTGAAGAGCAGTAGTCCCGGTAGCAACCGGAAGTTCGCCTTGACGTCCATGATGAGACAATGAGGCTTCGTCAGCATCTAGGTGAACAGTTTCCGAGTCCGTGATTTTCCCGCCGTATTTAGCCGTTCGTCACGATTTGGAGCCTTCAGCACTTTATACGTATGCAGTCCCTCTCGGTCGTTGGCTCTCTGAACGATAGACTTGGACAGATTCAACTATTTGGCCACATCCCTGACAAGAAGCAATGAAGATTGATTCAATTATTGATTGAAGATTGATTCAATATTGAGTTACTCGCGATTTTGAAACTTTGAGAACCTATGCGATCATTCCATCTTGGATAACTTTAAGAAATGTGTATGAATCATGATGAAATTACCACTGAATAAACAATCTTTCCGGATCAAAACGCTGTCCTTAGTTTCTCGCTATGCCAACTAGAAGCGAAACAGTATTTTAGATAGAAACGGCCAAATACAGCAGGAACACGAACCGGATGATTTTTACCCAACTTTTTTTATACCTCACCGGATCAACAGCTCTTTGGTCTTCTTCTTGGGCTTGACAGCTTCCCATAAATTTTCCACTTCAAGTTATATCTGGACAGCAAATCTCGAAGTTTCCCAGTTCTCTTGATTAGCAGAATGTTCCTATGCTCCCTTGATTAACCCAAAGTCGTTCTTGTCGTCAATCAAGAGTAGACCATATGTTACATTTTGCTCTTAATCAGGGTGGCTTTTAGGCTCTTATCATGAATTACTTGAGACTTGTTTGATTTAGGCCAATCGGACTTCTCGCGCATTGCGTAGCCTGCTGTGGTCTCTCGTTTTGCAAAAGAGAACAAAGTTCGCTCTAAATAAGTCATTCATCTTTCAAGTTTCTAGAAGAATAAACACCGAAGAAAAATAGTAAAACATTCGAGGTTTTCGAGTATTTTTACTACATGCGTTGCGTGCATATTGTATCGAGGACTTCGTGATTTCAACGTCGTTTACAGTTCGTAGATAATTCTCTCAGCTACCAAACTTTTTTCAGTTTGGGTCATCACCGGACACTTTTCATTTATTGAAAATCCTCGCTCGATTGTCGGATTTGCTACAGGATGAGCAACTTTTTAACCATTTGTCAAATTTGGCAGCTCCTTCTTGGAATGGCTAATCAGTTCTAGCGAAAATTGGTCTAAACGCTGTTCTTTTCTTTGGATTCCGGCAAGCAACGTCTTTGAAGACGTCATTGAACACAGTTGCTCGAATTCTGCATTCACTTTGTGAGCAACTGCAGCGATAATCTTTATCTACAAACGTATTCACTTTTTAGCTATATTCGTAGTATAACATCAGGGTTAATGCAGATGACGTAACGCGTTATAGGGTATGTCAAAGGAGATTTGTTGAGTAGCTTCTTCAATAAACCACAGTAAAAACAACTACAGCCGCTGCGGAATACCAAAACGTCTTTGTCGGAAATTTCGGCAAATTCTCTCGCATTCTTGATTGCCGATTTGGAAGCAAAACCAATTTCCACATTAAGGGCTGGCAGAAGGTTGATCTCCGTCAATTCTATTTCAATGACTGATTTTGCTTTGACTCTCAGATGCTCGGGCTTACCAATTTTCTCCATAGGGGCTCTAAGTGATCCCGTCAAATCGTCGAAAGGAAACGGAGCTATAGGAGATTAGTTCTGGCATTTTCTGGGAAACGACTCGCCCATTGATACAGACTTGATGACAAAATTCAGCTTTCTTCGTCTAACGCATCAGCCACAACAGGAACACTTTAAATCAGATTACCGACGATAGGCTCCGTTTGAAATTCGGTTGACTTTAAAGTGACTGACACAATAGGTTTCTGTCTACTGCAGTGACAAATATTTGCAGTAATGCATACAATGGCGATACTTCAGTCATAAGGATCACCCAACGAGTTCCAGTCAAGTGCAATAAAAATAAAAGTAAGTCATGTGCGTAACCTCATTTGCAACCAGCCAATCCCAATCATTAATCTCTACATTGAATGTTTATAAAACGTCAATTGGGAGAAAAATGTTTTTTAGTTTGTAGAAACAGCACTTTTCATGTTTATTATAACAAAAAAAAAATCATCATTCATACATAACAATGCATAAACAAATAAAACAAATAAGAAGCCAAAGTTTTCCTCCTGGACAAAACAATTGCAACTTAGCGTGTTGTTCACCAAATTCAATTTGGTTTTCAATATTTCGTAGCGAATCCTTTTTTTTCAATAACCGTCCTGCATTTGCGAGGCATAGATTCGATCAGGTGGTCAATGAAGTTTTGTGGAATTGCGGCCCAAGCCTTTTGGATTTATGCAAACAACTGATCCTTATTTCAAAAACCTTCACGATCAATTCACTGATTCACGATCTCCCGCAGGATCCCGATAGGGTTCAGATCCAGATTGGGGGGGGTTAGTCCAGCACCATTATTTGGTTATCCTTAAACCACTGTTTGACCACTTTGGCGGTTTGCTTGGGGTCGTTATCTTGTTGAAATATCCATTTTAATGGCATATTCCATTTAGCATAAGGCAGCATAACATCTTTCAGGATGTTATTGTATATCAAACGACCCATGATTCCATCGATTCGATAAATTTTACCAAGGCCGTTCGCAGAAAAACATCCCCAGACCATCGCATTGTCTCCGCCATGCTTCACCGTCTTCTAGCAGTACCGTGAATCTAAGCGTTTTCCAGTCGGTCGACGGACACTAATCCCGTCGCTTCCGAAGATGTTGACCTTCGACTCATCACTAAACAGAACCGTCTGCCATTTCTGCACATCCCAGCCAATATGAGATTAAGCAAACAGGAATCTCTTCTTCTGGTTCCTAAGTGAAATTAGAGGTTTCTTCGCAGGGCGTCGAGAGAATAATCCGGCCTCAACGGCACGTCGTCTGATTGTCCGGTCCGAGACAGATAACTGCAAATCCGTTTGCACCTTGAAGGAAGATTTGGAAGGATCCTCCGTAATGCATCTGACGATCATAGTCCTCTCTTGACGTGGTGCATCGTGGTCTTCTACCTCTATTGCCAACAGAAATCTACCCGGTTGATCGAAATTTTGACCACAGTCTTGAAACGATCAATTTTTTCACCTGGTATTTGTCACAAATCGTTTTTTGACATTCCGCTCTTGCAATCATCGATTATTTTCTTTCGTAGTTCCAATCCAAGGCTTTCAGGAGCCATTTTGGTATCTAATACCATAAATACAAGGAAAACATGAGTATTGACCTTTCTCAATGTTTATCATGCAATATTTACCTTGTTGTGGTACAATAACGCAAGTAAGAACACTTTTGTCAACAAACGAAACCTTTTCCACCTTTATTTAAACACTTCTAGAGGAATAAGTCCAAGAAAGCGAGAAGTTGCAAAATGGCTCTTGTCAACAAAACACTGCCAGTGAACTGTCAGTTGACAGCTGATTGCTGCAATAATCATGTAGCAAACATCTAGACTCCTGAACCTTCAACTGCAGTAACTTGCTCGATTTTGATTTCGAAACATTGAAGTTTACTGATGCTTTTTATGGTTGCTCGATTTGCACATGTTTTGTCCAATACTGTAACTATCGATCAAGGAGAAGTTGGATTTCCATATACCGTTCAAGAGGAACCGTCGACGAGGAATGAATTTTCTGGCTAACAAACAACGGAGATATGGCCATTTCCAGATGCAAATGCTTGGAATCGAATGATTTCCATTCCGCCAGGTTCTACAAAAACCACTCTGGATTATTCTTAAATTGCTTTCGAAATTCAAACATCGAGCTTATTTTCAATGTCGTAATGCGACAATCCATTCAACAGAAAAAAGAAAAAAAAGAAAACATGCTGTCCAAAACTACGAACGCATTAAAAAGACATTGATCCCTGCATCGTCCCAGATAAAAAAGCAAAACAACTTCGAGGCTCGACACCAGAAAAATCAATAACACCCGCCTATCTCGCATGATCCAAGTCAGGCATAGCAAAGCGAGCGTGTTTTGACGTTGACAACTGCAGCAGCCCGTCAAGAATGAATCATTCCTCCCTCGGCTAGTGCCAACCATTCAATCGAACGCGCTCCCTCCCACTCAGAAATAGAGAGCAATTCCCCCACAATTCCCTGCCAGCCACAGTCGGCTTCTTACGTCTTACATAATCGTCGCTTCCCAACGGCGTACTTACCCCTATCGAAAGGCAGTTCTCTTCCGGTCCCGAGGGAAACTTAACGATAAACTTGGACCCGGCCCGTTCCTCGCTGTCGTTTAGCGGCCGGAAACGGCACACCACCTTGATGCTATCCTCAGCTGGAATTTCACGATCGCCCGACATTTTCCTCGCGGTGCTCTCGCGCTCTCTTACGACGGTCTATCGGTAGGTACCCACAGCAATTCTACTCTACACACGTCGGGCGGATGATTCGACAAGCGCTCCGCTCTCGACTCGATGGTACTCTCCGTTCCGAACGAGCAGCTCTTTCTTCTTTCTTCTGTTTTACTTGTGCCGTTTTTTTTTTGGCCTCCTGCTCAACTTTGGGAAATTTTTTCTTCCGTCTGCTGATTATTCGATGTTGCACACCTTTCCCCCGTCGAATGTTCCGTTTTATGTTCCTGATCTTGGAAGCAACTTAGGGAGTGCGGACAAAAACACGTACACACGAAACACGAATCGACTAAAATCTATATCGACACTGACAATACACACAATAATGACTTCTCGTTACATTAGACGTGGGAGAAATCACAATATTTTTTCACGCTCGCTTGGTTTTAATTTTACAATTAAAACAGAAAAAAAGAAAGAAAACTAATAATCACTTTTCTTCCACAACGTCGTCGTCCGTGTGGAGAGTGCCGTTGAACCGAAAATTGCACTTTTCCTTCTGCTGTTGTTTCACCACACCGATGAACGGGACCAGCAGCGCAACACACGGCCACGGCGGACACAGACAGCGAGCAGCGGCCTCACAACCAGCACACAATAATATGGAGGAAAATATCGATCTAATTTTTCTTTCTTGCTTCCGCCCGTTGCGCTCCTCCTTCTCCGGCGACCACGACGACGACGACACCAACCAAGACTTTTCCTGCTGCTTGATTATGTTCCAGCGCAGCAGCAGCAGCAGCACCACCGTCGCAAGGAAACCGAACGCGAACAAAAAGAAAATCACTCAAAAAACTTTCAGCATGATCGGACACGGGAAAACTAAACGGGAAACTAGGAGGAATCTCCGGAAACTAACATCTACTACTGCTGCATCACACTTTTCACCAATTAGATTTCCACCGATTCGGGCATTTTTCACCGCAGTTTTCCTATTTTTTCCTCGGCCAACCAGCCGCACTCACTCACTACTGCCGCAGAGGATGGATGAAAAATGGCTTCTTTTGCACTACTGAACTGTGACTGTGAGACTGCCGTGGCTGTTCGAGAGTATGGAACACTCCCGTTTGGCTCTCTTGCTTGTGAGAAGATAGTCGCGCATCGACGAACGTAGACTGATGCGGGTGCGGTTGCGGGGGAGTGGATGGTCGGCAACGACTCCCGAGTGCTTCTCTCTCTTAGTTCCGTTACTGCACTGTCCGATAATCCCAAAGCGACTGAATGATGAAGGGAAAAAACACAAACGGGACGGTACAAATCGACAAAAAGTAGCGCACAAATCTAGAACTGTCAAAAGTGCCCAGTAGCGCAGCAATCGGAGAGCAGCCCTGCGAAAATCCGTATTTGATGAAGGTTTCTCGATACACGGTAGGCCAAGTAATAGATCCGAGAACGTGCACTTTGGAAGGTTTATATTAGATATCTCGAGTAATAATTATTGAATTATTCATTATTAAGGTATGCGCACAGCGAAATCCACCCAAATAAAAACTCGCTGTACACGCAATTCTGTAGCTACTTATTTTAGAGTCAAACATCACTCAGTCTGGCCAAAAGCGAACTTACCCACATGCAAAAAAAAGTCGCAGTAGAAACTACCATTTCGAGGGTTAAATTAAGCGCAATCACCAACAATTTTCAGCTGACTATAAATGCGTTTGATTTTACCATGCCTGCGATAATATCAACCATGTTGCGGTTGATATCAATATGAGGTCTGTCAAATATACCAGAAATGTTGAAGGTTTTACTATAAACGTAGTAAATTTGACTGAAGTTTCATGGTAGTTTTAAAGATAGGCATAGTCGGTTGAAATGGTAGTTTTTACTACAAGATTTTTTCCTGTGCATTAATAGGTGAACATATATTTACTCAGATTTGAGTAAACGAACATGGGGACGCAACGGAATAAAGTTTACTCAGATGTTTACATATGTCATATGGGTAATTTTGACTCATTTTGAAAAGGAATATGGTAGTGTGCGTGAATGTCTCAGTTATAAAAGCGTCAACATTTGATTAGGGCGAATCTGCATTTATAAACAAACACTTTGTCTGCTAATTTATCGAAAGTTGAATACAATTCCTTCCAATTGAATATATCAGCGGATAGAGATAAAGCTCTTCCTCCTTAAAGAGTGCCTAATTTGTATTTTTGACCTTTTGTTCGAGAGATAAATGACTACGAAAACCATTGTTTACAAAAGCAGATTCGCCCTAATCTAATGTTGGCGCCGATAAGTACTTTGAGTAGATGAATTTTCTGAATTTATTCAAAATAAAATAAATTGAACAAGAGAAACATCGGATTTATTCAAATTTGTTCAGTTAATTGTTTCTTTCAAACTTCATTCACACACTTTCGGAAACTGTTAAATATTAACTAGAAATTAGAAGAAAAATTAGTTTTTCCCATTTAATTCCAACTACCCTTGCTTATCTTGACAGATACACGTATTTCGTCTACAATGTGCAGACTTCTTCAGTGTCTCGTACTAATAGCTCGACTTCCATTAGTACGAGTACACTGAAGAAGTCTGCACATTGTAGACGAAATACGCGTATCTGTCAAGATAAGCAAAGGTAGTTGGAATTAAGTGGAAAATACTAATTTTTCTTCTAATTTCTAGTTACAAGTAGGTATTCCACTTAACAGCTCAAACCCTCTAGGATTGTTTAATATTGTTTTATGTATCAAAATAAAAAAAAAAAGTTATAAAACATCTGCAGCTTGCTGATGACTTTTTGGCTGAAAACTTGGCAACTCTTTCAAAACAGGTCTAACGTATCCATAAAAAGAATTGTTCTTATAAGATGCTTATAAATTTGTTCGTTGCCAATAACACATTTCTGGCAGCTTAAAATGCGCCACCCGATGCCTGAAATATTAAACACTGAAGTGAAATTAAAAACAAAGGAAATGAATAAACTTATTGCTGATAGCTTTCACCTTCGATGCATCTTCATTTCATTTAGCTACTACATTTCATTGTTTTATTTATATTTAAATTCGCTTTAAGTCACTGTGCAAAAATAACCTTTTTGCAGTATAGACACTGTATATAGACCGGACAACGCAAAATCATACAATCTGCCAACCCTGAAAAATGTCATAAAATTGAGCAACTGATCTGGCACCACTTGTATTTGTACAAACTTGAGGTAAACAGCGCAATAGGCTAAAAATAAGATTCGGTTTCGATGTTGGTAGTTTGTTTTGATTCCGTTTGAAGATATTCATTAAAAAGCATAGCGAAAAGTGCCGTGTAAAAAATTAACATTTACTGAATATGGAAGTAGAAAATCCCTTATTTGTTCATAATTTGCTTTTGTCAAAACAATACTTGCTCCTTTAAAGTGAATAAAAGGTTGACAGTCCGTTTGGCTGCATTTTTTGACAGGTCGTTTGGCTGCATAAGACAACTGTTGTCCGGTCTATATACAGTGTCTATATTTTGCAGTTGTGCGTCATTATGAACTTGATGAAAATGTCAATCATAATTATTTACCCAAATCTAGGTAGATTCCACTCATCCGAAAAAAACAGTTTACTTATTTTTTGACAACTCCATACTGCTCGCAAACATTTAGTGCAATCTACTCAGTCACTGGGTAGTCCCAAAATAGCGTGTACACACTTAGAAAATAGAACCGCTGCTTCATCTGCTGAACGCTCGATTGTCTGTTCGGTTCAAATTGGAGCAACCGCCAGTTCTCGTTAAATTTTTATTTTCTAGCAAACCGTCAAATTTACCGAAAAACTCGGTTGACAAATATAAATCCAATCAGCAATAAGCGAACACCGGTTTACTCAAATATTACCGAACGCTGCCAAACAGTTGAAGCAGTTACAGAATTCAGTTCTTTGTGACAGAGCTGGAATTTCGATAGAAATAGTTTCGAATTTAATAGTAATAAAACCAGAGGACTGAAGAGAACGATAGTTCTTGAAGCCAGCTACTTTTGGTGTGGCAGTGACGATTTGAATATTTTAAGCTTGGTTCACATTGGTTTATATTTCTTTACAATATTTCTTCTACCAAACTACTAGTAACAGTAATTAAGGTAAAACATTATTATACCTGGCTGATAAACAATCGATATTGTCTTTTTAATAAACACTGCACTAAGTACAACACGGAATTTCTTTTTTCTCGAATCAAATTAACGACAAAACACGACAACTTCTGCCGCGACTATTGTGTTTGCTGCATAAGGTCTTCAAGAAAATCGAGCTGTCAAATCAGCACCACACACAGGACCAAGTTTTCGGCTTCACGATTATTGTTCGTGGATGACAGCCGCTTCAGTCCTGTGAATAAAACCAGTTTTGTCAGTTACATTGTTTATTGAACCTCATCCTCGTAATCCTCATACATTACTGAACGACGTGCATTTTCCTGTTGTTTTTTTTTTAATTTTCACCTGAAAAAACGACACAGTATCCAGTATTTTACGAGTGCTCATGGCCGCCTCGGTTGAGCTCGGTTTCTGGTAGGGAGCAAGCGATTCGACACCAACGCACCCTCAAATGTTGTATCAAAATAACATAGCGAATCAAAACAACAACCAAGATACTAGTACCAGAAGGTACTGAAAAGCGCAAGAATTATTGCAAGGTGCAGACTGCAAGGTATACTTCGGACCTAGGGGTTCTACAACAGTGAACAAATTCAAATCGCTAGTTGCACATTGATTGTTGGCTGAAGCCCATTAGAGCTGTATCTGAGGAACTCTGTTGTTCTACTTAATAGCCCCTTAATCTTGAAATGCTATTGGTCTATTATTTTACTGTCACCCTTCATTGTTAGTGAGTTGTTTGAAGGTTAGTTATTGGTTTGATCTATAAACATTTCTCTTTATGTCGTCCGCTCAGATACTCTCAATGTATGCTTCCAACTGCATCCTTAAATAAGCAAACTGAAAATTCACAATCCACCGAACCCAAATCACGAAAGAAATTTCCACCGCCTAACATGCAAGTGGGTGGAATGTTACATCTTGCGAGGCCCTAAAGCGCAAGAACGTATGGCAAGGTTCCAGCCTGAAAGGTGTACTTCGGACTAAGGGTTCCTACAACATTGAACCAATTTCAAATCGCTTGTTCCATATTGATTGTTGGTACAGCCGCAGACAGACGTTCAAGCTCGATAAACAAACGATTCAAATTTGTTGTGTAAAATTTCAAATCTAGTTAGGTTGGAATCATCTTGCACTTAGCAAATATCAAAACTTAAACAAAGATAAAGACTGGACTCGCAAAAAATGAGACACATAAAAATGATTACCAAAAAATCATTTTAAATCGGATACTTCTAAAATTTTCAGGGATTAAATAACTATATATTAGCTATGTTTTGGCATTTATTTCCTCCCCCAAGTTGAATGCTCGTACATTTCTCTTAATACTGCTCATGAGATCTTGGGCGATGCTTCTTCCTTACACAATTTCTCCCAGTTTTTCTACAAAGCTTCATCGGTTTTGAATGTTTTTCCGCTTTTCTTCAACTTCTTCTTCATTATGGCCCAAAACTTTTTGATCGGACGAAGTTCTGGTGTATTTGGCGGGTTCGCCTCCTTCGGGACAACATTAACGCCCTTCGCTTCGTACCAATCCATTACAGGCTTGGCGTAATGGCACGAAGCGAGATCCGGCCAGAACAGCGTTGGACCACGGTGATAGCGGAGGAAGGGCAGCACGCGCTTCTGCAAGCATTCCTCTCGATAAATCTGCCCGTTTATGGTGCTGGTTGTAACGAACGGCTTGACGTACCGTCCGCACTCGCAGATCGCCTGCCACAACAGGTACTTCTCCGCGAATTTGTCCATCTTTCTCTTCCGGAACTTTTCCGGAACCTCCATGCGGGACGTACCGACAAAAAACTCGAGGCCGGGGATTTGTTTGGTGTCGACTCACGGTACAGCTTCCGCGCACGCAATTTGGCCACCGTGTTTTGCTTGTCAGTCCGGTTTGGCGCCTTCCTGCGATAAAAAGTTAAACAAAGTGTCGCATTTTTTCCGAGTCCAATCTTTACTCGCACCGAAAAGTGTATTGCAAGGTGCAGACTGCAAAGTGTACTTCGGACCTAAGGGTTCTACAACAGTGAACCAATTTCAAATGGCTAGTTTCATATTGACCAACGTTTGAGCTTGACCTTGAGGTTTGACTGGTAATCTATTTTTCCTTTATCAATAAAAAAAAAACATATTGTGGCGCCATCTGTTAGGTTATTGAGAAATCCAGGTAACGCAAAAGTAAGGTTAAACGACGTAGATGGCGCTCTTTCAAAAAGGTCTTTCGAGCTGTCTAAACAAAGTTATTGGCGATAAAAAAAAAGATAAAAAAAATCAACGATACTGACGATACTGACCAATTCCATACAATTTGAAACATTTGGCTTTGGTTGGCCCTTTTCACCTTTTGAGTCAGATCACAACAGTGTCTTCCTGGGCGCCATTGCCTGTATGTACGTCTGGTGAACTGCTACTAAAGGATTATGAAATATATTCTCTCCAAGGTTAGAAGAGGTTTCGACGCTATTCAGCGGACAGCATGAAAAGGTTTAAGTTTACGGCACTTACACTTTCCAGCCGTGCTTGGGTGTCCTCTGTTGCATACAGAAGGCCACTCCAAATTGCACGATCCATGGCTTGCCGTTGCGCGCGTGCTATTCCTGTACCATTCGGTTCCACATTTCATCATTTCACCATTTTCGCCGGTCCGTCGTCGGACATTCGTAGGACGAGACCAGCTCGATTTTCACGATGTAGACTAGGGGAGGTTCACCCAAAAAACTTGTGCGAATTCGTGGTTAATTCGCCTACTCCACAGTTCATCCTTCCGTTCGAATACACCAAGGACATGTTTTTGCTCAGCGAGAGAGTCCGTAATCGTAGACTACCGATTTAATCAACGTTTTGTAGATGATTGACTTCGTAATGCGGTAACCAATCAAGCAGGGCTTATTATGCAATTTCAATACGAAGTTACGCATCCAAGTAATCACTTTAACGAGTTGTTAATAATCACTAAATAGAAACTTTCCAGGTGTTCAATTATCTACATTCTATTTCTTCATGAAAAGAGCAACATCCAGATCGGTAAGAACGGTCATCAAAATTCAAACAGCTGCTCAAAACTTTTTCATAGCCAATGTTGATCAGTACATAGTTCATACAAATATCCTAGGTTTAATTCTTCAAAAGATTTTTCGAGTAACTAGTTAACACATCTAAACATGAAAAAAGTTTCCACTCCGTCCCCGACATAGAACTTATCGTTTGTTCCATACGCAGGACATTGACCGAAACCTATCATTCTAAACACAATATCATAGTCGATAGGTAGGTACTGCTACACAAATATCATTTCTAACTTTCAGCCTACGGAAATAATAGAAGAAATCACCATCCTTGATTGGGAGAGAAGGTGAGACGTTCAGAGAATCGCATCGCGCAGAAATGGGAAAATTCGTTCCAGCTGCGATCGCGTATTGCAAGCGGATACCTCCGGCAGCGTCGTTATGAACAGACTATTGAGATATAACTGCAATCGCTGGCGACGCTGTTCCACGAACTGGGCGTTCTGAAATAAGGCGTGAAATTCAGTTGGATTCAATCCATATGCGGTTACTGTAGATAAGAAGACGTACCATATTGCCAATCTTTTTCTTTGGTGGAAAGTCCAACGTTTTCACGCTGGGATACTCCTTCTGGAGGCGTTTGTGTAGCCGCAAGAATTCGCTGTACCGTCGGAAGACGGACCACGACTCGCCGCTAGATCCGTTGGCCGAGGGTGATATCCGGATTTCGTAGCAGTAGTGCTCCCGCCGTCGTCCGCTAACCGGCGTCCGAAGGATCGCTTTCGGAATGCTGATCTGGAAATGCATCAACGAAAGACGATTCGATCGGGTCAGCATTCGGAGTCGGTGATTTTCTCTGAAATGAAGAGTTGGAAGGAGTGAAGTTAGCCTTAGTCAAGATTCTAATTCAAGTTCGTAATACTCACAAGCTCAGCTCAGCAACTCTTCCCTCCAGCATTTGGCATCGTTCTTCCGAGTCCGTGAGTTTTCGTTTCAGTTTGTCCAGCATCTCCGCTTGGTGTGCCGAGAGCTTCGAGTCATCCTCGGTCCCCAGTTCATGACCAGACGAATCTGACCCGGACACGGTCGAGCTCGAGGTGTTCGACTCCGTGGCCGTCGTCGACGTCGCGGTTGACGTATCTGGCGAGTAATTACCTATAATACTATCTTCGGATGCTTCCATCGCATTGTCGGGGCTAACACTGATATTGGCTGACGGTTTCGCTTCTCGGCTTATCTTACGTGCAATAGAGAGATTGTTAAGGGCGTCTTCTACCGAGTAAGCCCCTTCCTGTCGTTGCGATTGACCAGTTCCTATGTGAGTGTACTCCCGGATAATATCAATGCTGGCCGTTCGCATCGGCAGTTGAGATGAACTCGATGACGACGATAAATTAAGGATTGGTGTCCGAGAGGCTTCGTCCAAGATTTCTCGTTGGATGACGTTCACCTTTCGAGCTGGACCGGCCGGAGGCTGTGTCGCAATTATCGGTTCCACCTTTTCCGGTTTAACCCGCGTCGGAACATTCAACTCCGGGGCGTCAATCGAGATTGCAAACAAAATCGTACTCAACCCAGCAGCCATGTCTGGAAGCAAACCGGTAATTTCTCCATCCCTCATCAGAGCCCAACTTTCGTAGCTCTCCGCAAGGATGTTCTCTTCCCCGAGCCAAATAAAAATGTAACGCTGGAGAGCCCTTTCGTTAAGAATCGCCCGCAGCAGTGCTTTTCCCTTTCCGCAGTTTGTCCAAACGTGACGTAAAGCTGAAAATCTTTCCTTTTCGTGGTTCGTCAAATGTTTGAACGCAAAATCCCACAATACGGGCACTTCCGCACTACCACCTGCCATCAAATCCGCCACGTTTTTCAGCATTGAACTGGTCGATTTCAACCCATGCGATAGCACCCTTTCCCATGTATCACAGAGCAAAATAATCCTACAAAATACAGAACAAACATTTTCCTACATCGTCACAACAAAAAAAACAACACTACTAATCTCATTACACCTACCTTGAATCACTTTCCGTTGCCAGCTCCGTTTTGCCACCATACTTTTTCTGGCACTCTTTCACCACAGCCAGCAGCTCGTCCATCAGGGCTTTGCGTTCGATTTCATACTTCTTGCCAACTCCGACGCCGATAATGGCAGGATCCAGCGTAAAATTGCTCATCCCAACCATCACGACACGATCGCTGCCAGTGTTTAGCGCCTGTTGATGTTGCTGGTATTATTATTATAGTGGATGGCCTTGATACGCACAAACACAATAAAAATAAATAAAGGGAAAAGAAACGGAGGGCGGATTCCCACTACCTTTTGGGTTTAGCTCAGACCCTCACTTCCTTGTTTAGCAAATTTTCACTTTTCGTTAACTTCGTAGAACATTTTTTATCTCTAACCAGATCCACTGTCTAGAGACGCACAACACACGATGACTAATCCTATGGTGAAGTCGAGGAGTTGGATTGGATTTTCCGTGTTTTGATTTGATAAAAAAAAAAAAAAAAAAGCAAGCTCTGATGATGCTCAGCAGTGAGTTGATGCGAAGAGCTGAAGAACTGCGATGAACTACTAATATTTTTTTGTTTTGATGACCGCCGTTCACCCATGAATCTTGCTTGAAGGAAAAGCGAGCAAAACGATAGAAGACGACGGATGAACATTTTAGCCGCGTTAAAATGAACTTTTTTTATCGCTTCAATGATCGAGGGGTGCTTACGAATGCGATTTTTTTTTACTTAAGCGTCACGAAATATGTTTAGATTTTGTACGTTTCTAGTTAGCCATTTCACGATCGATTTCCAAAGATTTTGCACCAATCAATAGGGGCATTCCTGCGCGTCTAATCCAGCATTAAAAACTATTAACTATTAACTATTAAGCATCAACTATTGGGAATAACGAAAATTTAAGGTGATGTCTTAAAATTTCGTATTGCAGAGTAAATTGAATAAATCCACGGTATTTTCCAACCCGGTAACAACTTAACAGCTCCAGAGTAAAGTCAATGCAATGAGGTGTATTGAGTTTTACACCAACCTAACATAACCTCGTAAAATGAATCGGATGAATTTCTTTTGACAGGAGTCCGTGGTTTGTTTATTTCATCTGTTTGAATTCGAAAACAAACAAACCACGAATACCTGTCAAAACTGAATAGAATTTTGCAAGATGACGTCACTAGTGAACGTGTGGTTCATCCTGATGAATGGAATTCAGTTTTGACAGGTATTCGTGGTTTGTTTATTTTCGAATTCAAACAGATGAAATAAACAAACCACGGACTCCTGTCAAAAGATATTCATCCGATTCATTTTGCGAGGTTATGTCAGGTTGGTGTAAAACTCAATTGAAGTCAATGTACCTCGATCATTTTGGCTCACTGGTTCTGTCAAATCGAATGAATCATAAAACAAATTATCATTTGAACGTATTTACATCAAATATTATTTTCAACTCTGTGGAGCTCATATTCGTACTTGATGAATAGAATGCTGACGATATGTTGTAATTTTTCCTAAATTTCGAGTACGTAAGTCACAAAATGTAAACAAACGCGTTGTTCATAGCATGTTATTAAAAATCATGTATATATCATGGATTATGTTATTAAAAATCATGTTTCTGATGATGTTATTAAAAATCATGTTTCTGATGGATTATTTCTGAAAATTTGTACCAACTTTTTACAAAACGGTGTAAAATCACTTTTGCACTTTTTGGGAATAATGAACAAACGCCGCTTGTGTTTAAAAGTAACTTGCAAATCATTGTTATATCATTTAAATGCCTCTTAACGACGCGTAAGTAAAAGGCTTTATACAACAAGGTTAAAAATTTAGATTTTGTTTAGTAAAAATTGATATTTTTAACAAAGATATTTTTACACCGTTTTGTTGCAGAAAAAACTAATACGTCATTTTGATAATTTAGACATATCTTTGTGAAATATGACAACTTGACGTAACATTTCGACGTATCAACATTGTCCTTCGCAGAATGACGTATCATTTTGATGCAAGTAACATGCCATCTATGATACTGACTTATCAAAATGAAGTATTATCTTTTTCTATTGCAGACCGTTGTAAGAACCATTTTTCTAAATGAAACTTGAGTTTTCACTCCTAGTGTAATTTTTAAGCACAGTGATGTAATATCTTTTACCAATGCGTCATTCAGTGGAATGGAATTGGGATAAACAAGTATGGTTTTCAAATAGGAATAAAAATTAATTCAAAAGATTTCAATGAGCATGAGCATGAGCATGATTGACCGCCCACGGATGCAATTCCGTTATTGCCAGATCAGCTGTATTTGCACAAAGAACCAACAGATGATGTTTGGGACTAACACACATCTTCAATGTGTAAAAACTGGTGATCCATCATAAAGCAATACCGGCGCCGGCCGTGTCCGAATGCTGGTCAAGTAGGGAATGGGAAGGAACGTGTTGACGTGATACTCGCTTTGAAGGAAGCCGAGAAATCCTCTGCACTTCCACGAGAAATCACTGGGATGTTGGATAGTTTGGGAAAGGTTAGTAGTAGGGTTCGTTTTGGTTAACGATACGCTGAAAGTATGTTGCACTATCCGCCAAAAGCAATGGGCCGGTCCAATGTGACTGAAAAGAGACAAGCATAACAAAAAACAAAACAAAACAAAACAGACGAAATAAAATAATATAGAATATGAGATATTTAAAAAATATGGTAGAAATAAATTATTTGTTGCTTTGCAAACCAGCTCTCCTCGATGTCTTTGATGGCCAAATCCCGCAGCTGCTGCTGTTGACACTCGTCCACATCAACCCGACCGTCGCCGACGTGTCGGAAACCTTCCGGTAGTAACATATCTGTGTCTAATACACTCTTGTTGCACCGATTAATTTACAAACTAAAGGCCCAGCTACAATGAGGAGCGCAACGGCGCGTTGCGGCAGCTTTTGACAGTTAATCCATATATTTTATGTCAAAAACTGCCGCACCGCGCCGTTGCGCACCCCATTGTAGCCCAGCCTTAAGCCTGCACACCGAATCAAAATTCACTTTGGCACGGTTGTGGTATTTTCCACTAAAATCTAGTTATAGATATTGGCAGTTGGTTTCAGGAAACAGAATCATAAAGATAAATACACTCGCTTATGACTTCGGTTGCTTTGGACCTGACCTCGCTTGAGGAAAAAATCACCAACACACAACAGCGCGATCCCGCGACACACAACACTCTTCTAACTTCAGCTTCACAGGTAACGAATTGCACACGCACACCAGTAAACCCCGACACAGAACAACGCGACGCGCGATGAGGTGCTACCATAGACTAACTCTAAGACCAGTAGGTCCTATACAAAAACGATTTTTTTCTTGGCTCAGTCAGTACTAGAACATCGGTCCCTAGCTCGGTCCCAAGCTTAATAACATAGACTAACTCTAAGACCAGTAGGTCCCATACAAAAACGATTTTTTTCTTGGCTCAGTCAGTACTAGAACATCGTCCCAAGCTCGGTCCCAAGCTCAATAATGCACCCCTTATAATGAACTCACATGAACACACTCTCAAATACTCTGTCAAAATAACACAGCAAATCAAAACAAAGGCGCAAATATGTATAACAAGGTGCTGGCTTCAAGGTGTAATTCGGACCAAGGGGTTCTACAACAGTGAACCAATTTCAAATCGCTAGTTGCATATTGATTGTTGGTGCTACCAACAATCAATATGCAACTAGCGATTTGAAATTGGTTCACTGTTGTAGAACCCTTGGTCCGAATCACACCTTGAAGCCAGCACCTAGGTCAACATATTGCGCCTTTGTTTTGATTTGCAGTTATTTTGACAGAGTATTCGAGAGTGTGTTCATGTGAGTTCATTATAAGGTGCATTATTGAGCTGGACCGAGCTTTGGACGATGTTCTAGTACTGACTGAGCCAAGTAAAAATCGTCTTTGTATGGGACCTACTGGTCTTAGAGTTAGTCTATGGTGCTACTGCCACAGACGTCGTACTAGATGATACCGTTGTGGGCGTTGTTGCCGCTTATGCGATGCAAACTACTGCCAACACACAACCACTATGAATCACAACAGATAAACACTCAAATTAATTCAAAAGATTTCAATGCTGATTTTCTCATTTTCGTCCAAATGTTACTTACGTACATTTGAAAAAGTACTCGAGAAATGTTGAATAGAATTTTGCAAGATGACGTCACTAGTGAACGTATGGTTCATCCTGATGAATGAAATTCAGTTTTGACAGGAGTCCGTGGTTTGTTTGTTTTCAAATTCAAACAGATTAAATAAACAAACCACGGACTCCTGTCAAAAGAAATTCATCCGATTCATTTTGCGAGGTTATGTTAGGTTGGTGTAAAACTCAATGGTGGATATTTTTACCCTCCTTACAGAGAACCCGAATAGAAAATTACCATAAGCTGTATGATCATTATTATACATTTTCCATTCATGTTGTAATCACCATTATACGTATCATCCGTGTATAATGCTGGTGTAATGTAAGAAACCATTAAAACTTTACACAACCATAAATAGCGTATCCTATATATGATGATGATTTCATAAACAAGAAATTAACAGTGCCGTAAAGTCTATCCCTTGCTCATTAATTGTATAATATAATAAGAGAAAGATATGAATTATGGTCACGATAAACAAAAAAAAAAACAGGAAACTTTTAACAGAATACGTAATTTTTAGTTTATTATCACAAAATGTATGACTCATGTTATAATACTGACCATTATAATATGTATTTGTAAGGGAGCGGTTTTATCAGTCTACGTGAAGGGTATGTTGCAATATTAAATAGTCGATTTCTAACTGAATTTTTAATCCACTTGTGAACAGTATTGTTGACTTTGATACTACACCTTTGATTGTCGATTTTTACGGTTTTTGAGTCCGCTGATCTCTTATTATACACTGATTGAAAAAACTATTGATAATCATAAATTACGCCTTATGAAGTATCACAAATGCAGGTTGTTAAGACTTCATAAGATTATTATGTTATTCATAAGGACTCTTACGACTTTCTTACTTACTCAATGATTTATCTATGTGTATCTTATGAGTTCCACAAAACTACCTTATGATTTCCATATTCACTCCATGGATGAAAAAACCATAAGGCAATTGAATAAATCAACAACAATGGCGAACTAACAATGTTGCGGAATCGATGTTCGAGATCATCTTTAAAATATAATCTTGCATACGAGGTAAGCCTATTTTAAATGATGAAAATATCCAAAAATTTAAACAAGAAAGCCCCTATTGCTTCTTGGCAAAGTTGATTCATTTTCCATTCCGGTTTTAAAAGGTGTTTTTTTATCATTACACATCATTGAATGCTGCTGCGGAAATGTTGCTCGATAACAGACGGAATTATTTGTTTTGTTTTTTTTTTTCAGAACCAAATTGAACACGACTAACTGCTAGGCAAGTTGCTTCGTGCGCCGTTGACTAGGGCACTAGCGTTTGGAGCACGCTGCCTAACAACGCAAGTCGTCATCCATACGGACGATTCCGGCCGAAAAGATTGAGGTGTTTGTAGATGATGTGTCGGTGATGGTCGATGCGGGAACAACGGTGCTGCAGGTGAAGATGTTTAGGATGGGGTGTTTGGATTTCGCCATTAAGTGTAATGATTGTTTTCATTTTTAATTTGTAGGCTGCTGCATGGGTGTTGAGGTTCCTCCCTTCTGCAATCACGAGCGATTGGTCACAGCCCGTAACTGTCGTATGTGCTTGGTAAAAGTGGAAAAGTCTCCCGCCGGTAGCCGCTTGCGCCATGCCGGTTATGAAGGGATGGCGTATCAAGACCAATTCGGAAATTACCCGCAAGGCTCGCGCAGGTGTGATGGAGCTCTTGCCGATGAATCATCCGCAATGGATTGTCCGATTTGCAACCAAGATAGTGAATGCGATCTGCAGTCGGATCGTCCACGGTTCACCGATATCGATCACAGCGGAAAGCGTGCCGTCGAAGATAAAGACATTGACCCGTTGGTTAAGACCATCATGAACCGCCGCAGTCACTGCACGAGATGTATCCTACTCGCGTCAAAAGTTACCGGAGTCGATGATTCGGGTACTACTGCACGAGGAAATAATATGAAGATTTGAACATATGTAGAGATGTTTTTCCTGTCGGAGTTGTACCAACAATCAATATGTAACTAGCGATTTGAAATTGGTTCACTGTTGTAGAACCCTTTGGTCCGAATTACACCTTGAAGCCAGCACCATGTTATACTATTTGACCAGTAGTCCCATATGATTTGATTTGTTGTGGCTCAGTCAGTACAGAATATTGTCCGAGTCGTGTCTCATGAGTTCATTATAAGGGGTGCATTATATGAGCTCATATGGACACGAGCTCTAAATACGATGTTCAAAGATAACACAGCAAATCAAAACAAAAGCGCAAATATTATGTAATAGGGCCTGCTGGTCTCAGGTGTAATTCTGACCAGTGGTTCTACCAACAGTCGATATGACCAATTTCAAATTGGTTCGCTAGTTACATCACTGGTCGATTACAGCTTGAAGCCAGCACCTTGTTCTACATATTTGCGCCTTTGTTTTGATTTGCTGTGTTATTTTGACAGAATATTTGAGAGTGTGTTCATGTGAGTTCTTTATTAGGGGCGCATTATTAAGCTTGGGACCGATGTTCTAGTACTGGCTGAGCCAAGAAAAAAATCGTTTTTGTATGGGACCTACTGGTCTTAGAGTTAGTCTATGGTTGTACGGAAATGTGATCGATCTTTGCTCGATTGGTGCTTTGACTAACAAGCCATACAGTATCGTAGCTGTTCTGTTGAAGATCCGCAAAGGGGAGTTGATTTATGTGTTAGATGCTGTGGTTACCTTTTATTCGTAAATAAAAATGTTTTTGGTCTCATTTATTTAATTATTCTAAAAAAATAATAAACATGAAAGTGAAAATTGTATTTAAAAAATAAATGTCTAAAATCCATAACGGACACATTCAATTATCATTATTAACAATAATGAGTTTCATAAGGCTGTGAAATGAAACTCATACAGTTATCATATCTTAAACATAGCTGATAATGAAGACAAAAAACATCGCATTCGCATTCATAGGGTAAAAGTATGAAATTCAAACCGATTCCTTGTGGCTAAATTTCATAAGGTTTATGAATGAACTTCTTAAGGCTTTTTCGTCAGTGTAGTATTTCTAGTACACTGAACCAAATAATCTTATGAATTTCATAAGGTTCAACTTATGAACGATGCTTTGGAATTTCATAAGGCTGACTTATGAATAGATTTTGTTGCACCCGACGTTGTTCTTGTACGCCTTTAAGCTTTCTTGGTTACAAGTGTTTATATATACTAGTGGGCAAGTCACTGGACCCACAACCTCAACGTTCAAGGTTCGAATCCAGGTTGCTCCATATTTTTATTTTTTCAACATCATTATACTTCATAAGATAAATTTATGAAATTCATACTGATTCCTTATAGCAAATAATCATAATGTAATCTTATGAATATCGAAAGTTTATTTCGCTGAGTGTATATCCTAGTTTACTTAAAGTTCCATAAATCAAGATGTTTTGGATTACCTTTGCTCTGGTTTGAATTTACTTTTGCTGGTATTTTCTTATCATATCCCCTCAATTTCTATACATTTTCCAAAACGAAAAGCAAAAAAATCGTTTTTGTATGGGACCTACTGGTCTTAGAGTTAGTCTATGGTAAAACTGCAGGAAAAAATATTATTCACTAATTATTTACTGTATAATACACGGGAAATTTTGTTCGAGAAAGAGACATTTTGTGTATGGTAACGATACTTAACAACCTATTAGTTTAATGGTAAGATCTTGATTTACCATAACATATATCATCGATGTGATACACATTCTCTTCAATTTATAATTGTTGGAAGATAACTTGAATAATTATGAAACGATAAATGGTATAATACCTTTCAAATACTTCTTTGGTCGGGAAGTAAGTAAGGGTAAGGCGATCGCTTGAACAACCCACTTTTGGTTCGAGGAGTGCAGGGTCAAGTGTAATATACAAATCAAATCAGCCCGAGGATATCTCAGCATGTCCATGTTTCTTAATGCGAATATTTTCAAGGGCAATAGGGGATGATATTTGAAGAAAAAAAGTTTCTACGCATATGGTCAAACCATAGATTAACTCTAAGACCAGTAGGTCCCGAACAAATACGATTTTTTTCTTGGCTCAGTCAGTGCTAGCCCTTCTGTCCCAAGCTTAATGATTCGCCCCTAATAATGAACTCACACGAACACACTCTCAAATATTCTGTCAAATTAACACAACAAATCAAAACAAAGGCGCAAATGTGTACAACTCTAGGGGCGCGACTCTTCCGGATTATCTCAGATTTAGAAAAGAATCAAAACGTCTTGTCCAAACCGGATGAAATTTAAAAAATTCTAAAAGAATCCGATTCAACCAAATTATCGGATTTCATCGAACTAAGCGTAATCGCTTAGTTGTCGCAATAAGCGATTCGCATCTCTTTCCAATCGACCAGTTTTGAGGTCATCGCTATGAAAGATTATCGACGATTTTTCACGATTTCATCCGATGTTTCGATATAGCCGATTTTTCCAAAGTTTCATCGATCATTGTGAGTTAAACTTATTTAAGTATATTTTGTTTAGAGTGTCCATTGCTAACATTGGCTGTCAGCTTGGCCAATCAGAAATAAGTAGCGAAAAGCGCAACGATGTGGTGTGGTACCACATACCAGGCCAAATAATCGAAGTCTTGTGGCGTGATACGAACCTCGACAAGGTATTTTGACATGCTAGCAGATGCCACACCTCCGCCACATCAGTGGGCGCCTGGCCTGAGTAATGTTTGTTTTATTTTTATAAAGGGTGATACGGTCAAAATTTGGTCAAGGGAAAACGCGTGTAAATCGGTGAAATCGTTTATTTAAAAAATCAAATTAAATTTCTTTTTCAAGTTCAATTAGTATAAAATTCAGGAAAAATATTCAGTTAGGCTTCCGCTTTTCCAAATCGGAATTGCCGGGCCTTACGCTTGACCCCTGCCATCAGATTTTGTACAGCCACCTTGTCCACCTTCTTCGCCGCAGAAAGCCAGTTTGCCTTGAACTGCTGCTCGTCCTTAGCAGTTTTTTGGTCTTCTTTAGGTTCCGCTTGACAATAGCCCAGTATTTCTCAATTGGGCGGAGCTCTGGCGTGTTGGGAGGGTTCTTGTCCTTGGGAACCACCTGCACGTTGTTGGCGGCGTACCACTCCATGGCCTTTTTACCGTAATGGCAAGATGCCAAATCCGGCCAAAACAGTACGGAACAACCGTGTTTCTTCAGGAAAGGCAGCAGACGTTTATTCAAACACTCTTTCACGTAAATTTCTTGGTTGACAGTCCCGGAAGCTATGAAAATGCTGCTTTTCAAGCCACAGGTACAGATGGCTTGCCAAACCAGATATTTCTTTGCGAACTTTGACAGTTTCGTGTGCTTGAAAATATCTGCTACCTTTCCCCTTCCTTTTGCCGTATAAAACTCCTGTCCCGGAAGCTGCTTGTAGTCGGCTTTGACGTAGGTTTCGTCGTCCATTACCACGCAGTCAAACTTCGTCAGCATCGTCGTGTACAGCCTCCGGGATCGCGCTTTGGCCGTCGTATTTTGTTTATCATCGCGATTTGGAGTCACTACCTTCTTGTAAGTCGATAGTCCGGCTCGTTTTTTGGCTCGATGCACGGTTGTAGACGATACACCCAGCTTATTTGCGGCATCTCGGAGAGATAGGTTAGGTTGAAACTACCGGCAACTCTGTTTGTCGTCTCAGCGGCTTCCGGTTTTCGATTTCCCCCCGATCCAGACTTCCTGGCTGTCGACAAACGTTCCCCAAACACTTTAATTACATTTGTAACGGTTGATTTGGCAACTTTTAGCGATTTTGCCAACTTTGCGTGCGAGTAGCTCGGATTTTCGCGATGCGCGAGCAAAATTTTGATACGCTGCTCTTCTTGCTTGGACGGCATTTTGACAACTGAAGAGTGAATTCCAAAATCAAAATAGGAGCAACATTCTACACACACACACCTTCAAAATGAGTGGTGTTCAGGTTTTTTAAATGCAAAATTGAAAGAAATACGTCAAGTTGATATTGACCAAATTTTGACCGTATCGCCCTTTAACTCGCAGCTGTAGGCTGTAAACCGGAAAACCCCACTAGCGCCAAACAATTTTACTCTATTTCCCAATGTTTGCATTGTGGCGCATCTAGTACGCTGTACAGCGCATCTGATTTTCTCCACAGCTTCACTAGATGCGGAAGAGCAGTTAAATTGATTTGTACGAGTTAATTTTTCCGGTTTTGAACTGCAACGAGAATATTCTTCAAATTACGGGAAAAATGTAGGTGACTGTAAAAGGAAATGTTTGTTGCGATTCAGTTTTAATCATACTAGAATTTGTTTGAAACGAGCCATATAAGCATGAGCATGAGCATGAGCATGATTGACCGCCCACGGATGCAATTCCGTTATTGCCAGGTCTTTGCCTAACATCCCACTGCGGGGTAGGTTGTGTGTGTGGGATGTTAGGCAAAGATTGACGTCCATGGTTCGAGTACCATTGGATACATGCCCTTTCGCTCAATTTTTAAAAAAACATCTGTTAGATTTCCTACCTGCCGCACTCTGACGGAACTTTCAACACTTTCTCTTCACATCTTTCATTCTAGCCAAAAACATTAATGTTCACTCTTGGTGCCTCATGGTGATGAGCGAACATCTCCTTCTTCATCATCATCGTTACTCCTCGCACGGAGAATAAATAACATAACAATTAATATATGTAGTATCCGCCAATAGCAATGGACCGCTCCAATGTGACTGAAAAGAGACCAGCATAACGAAAAACAAAACAAAACAAGACCAAATAGACAAAAAAAAAAAAAAAATAGAATATGAGATATTGTCTTCAAAATATGGTAGAAATAAATTATTTGTTGTTTTGCAAACCAGCTCTCCTCGATACCCTAGATGGCCAGGTCCTGCCGGGTCCGCAGCTGCTGCCGGGTTCGCAGCTGCTGCCGTTGACACTCGTCCACATCAACCCGGTCATCGCCGACGTGTCGGAAACCTTCCGGTAGTAACATATCTGTGTCTAATACACTCTTCTTGCACCGATTAATTTAAAACTTTTCCACTAAAATCTAGTTCTAGATATTGGCACTTGTTTGCAGGAAACAGAATCAAAAAGAAAAATAAACTCGCTTATCTGTTTGAAACGAGCCATATAAGCATAGACAAACTCTGTTGATATAAGTGTTGGTAGAATCAAGCAACAAATCTGTTTGTTTTCGTAGCTGCCATAATGAACATACACGATCAAGTAAAATTAATCAAAATCGTGACTCTAACGATCTTATCGGATGAAATCCGATCGATTCGGATGAAATCGAAAGTAATCGAAAGTAGCAGACAGTATTTTACCATATTTAGATTAATGAGAGTTATTGTGAAAAATTTAAAGAATCATGGATAAATCAAACTTATCCACTATTAATGGATTAGTGTCGCACCCCTAGGAATGCCCTTGATCTGCTGAACACAGGGGGGCAATGATTGAGGATTTCGTTGAAGCACACATGAATGTGTGATAAATATATGGTTAGGATGAATGCATCAAGCTGTTATTTCTATCACTTTCCTACATATGTGCACGTCGGGACGGATGCAAAGCGAGTGTGAAAGAGAAGTTTGATTCGTTCTGTCATGCCTGTTGTGCCTTGGCATTGATCAATTTGTTTTGATGGGACAACATTTCATCAAGGCTTTTGCAATCAAACACGTGGTCTATGAATTCATCGCAAGTTGAATAAATTCCTTCAACCTGAATATCAGCTAATAGAGGAAATGCTACTCTTTCTTAAAAAGCACTAAGTTCGTATGTGTGACCTTTTGTTCAAGAGAAATTGACTGTGAAAGCCATTGTTTACAAAAATAGATTCGCTCTTTTCAAATAATGGCACTTATATTTCAATTGTCAGATGCCCAAAAATGTCAGATGTCCAAAAATGTCAAAATTATGTGAGCTATGGTGCATATATATGTGGTTGACAGCGATAGGGGGCCCTTGGCTGAACAACTTTGCCGATGACTAGCACGCTCATCCGGATTTACCCAAAATTGAGTAAAGGTAACCAAAAATCATAAAAATTGGAACTACTCAAAATTGGGTAACCGGTTCTAAACCCAAATTTGGGTAAACCACCGATTTATTTAATTTTGGGCTAGTTCTACCCATTATTAAAATAACGTAGTTTTTATCCAGTGCCATAAAAGTAGTAAGAGTAAGAAAGCTTTTTCTTTTTTATTCTTTTGAAATAAAGTTTATCAACATTGTAGCTTAAATATTTTATTTGTTATATATGGTCAATAAAGAGCACCTGTGATTACAATTGATTAAAAATCGAATTACTTGAAGTTTTTAATACCTACCAACCTTGATTTTTTTTAATTCTACATCTCACTTAGAAAAAATGGCGACTGACACTGCCGGGTTTTCATTATAGCTTTATTTATGAAGAACCGAGTAAGATTTACCCACTTTTATAAATCGTCTTACCCATGGTTTGACGTTTCAGCCTGTTTTATGAAAATGGGTACAAGTTACTCAATTTTGGGTAAATCCTAATGAGCGTGAGAACTATCCATCTTATCAGAATCTCGAAACAGAACAAGTTGCAAATACTCAATTTCGTATGCTTACTAGCGCCACGTAGTGGTGGAACTCCTAACGAAACGGTTCACTTTTCGAATGCCCTTGACCTTCTGAACAACTGACCGCACCTTTGCAGATACTAAGGGTCTTGAGATATGCCATCATGAATGTGTGTATTATCCTCACTTATCCCCAAGCACATTCACTCCGGTCCTTTTTTATGTTGTGGCCCAGGGGCCCTCGCTTGACTCTTGTAACAAGTTTTGCTATCCATTCCACTGTTTAGAAAATCTTTTAGGTGGTTTTCATTGCAAAATACTTAGCATGTTATCAAAGTTTTTTTTTACACGGATTCCGGAATTAACACGGTTTTTTTTACACGGATTTCGGAATCAGCACGGTTTTTTTACATGGATTTCGGAGTTAGAACGGGCTTTTTACACGGATTCTGGAATTAATGCGGTTTTTTTACACGGTACGTACATAGACTAACTCTAAGACCAGTAGGTCCCGAACACACAGGATTTTTTTCTTGGCTCAGTCAGTACTAGCACATCGGTCCCAAGCTTAATAATGCGCCCCTAATAATGAACTCACACGAACACACTCTCAAATATTCTGTCAAAATAACACAGCAAATCAAAACAAAGGCGCACATATGTACATCAAGGTGCTGGCTTCAAGGTGTATTTCGGACCAAGGGGTTCCACAACAGTGAACCAATTTCAAATCGCTAGTTGGTTATACCGTGAAACTATATTAATCACAACTTAGACATTGCTTGCAATGAGAAAGTAGAGGCTCTATGAGGACTAACCCAAATAGCTTTGAGATCGCGCTCAACGAAGTGATTCCTCGATAATTATTCATGTATCCTTTGCTTCCTTTCTTGTGGTCCGGAAACATGCGTGCAAATTTCCAGCAGCATGGGACGTTTGGAATAGGCGCAGCAACGGTGTCATTAAGCAGGTAATGTGTCTCTTCAGGAATGCTGACGGAACACCAGGAAGGACGACTTGAGTTGTTTTCAGGCAGCTGTAATCATGTCGACGTTGATATCGATTGCTTCCAGAGCTTGGCCGTTTAGTGGCACATTGTTAGCTATTGTGTAACGTGTTCACCAGTCAAGCTCTCGCCGAAGAAAACACTGGAAAAATGTCGGAAAACAGGCGACATATCTCCTGGGGGGATGAAGCGACTTCTCCGTTTAGCACCTTTGAAGATGGTAGGCCAGACTCTCCGCGCTGCTCGTTTACGTGCTTCCAAAAATACTTCGGATGCGACCTGAGTTTGGAATGAGTCCCTCGTAAATATGGCGAATAGCATCGACGGCCAACTCACTTGAACTCATAATTGAGCCTGACGTAGTGGGTTTTCAGCGCAAGCGTACGATATTTAGAGAATTTTCTCAAAGTCGCTCTGTTTGTTGATTTCAGTTTTCGAAATTCGCTAGTTTGCCAAGGAAGGTGCCGCGTAACAAAGTTTGCGCAGCAGAACTTGGTTATCTTCCACGGCGATGTTTAAAGGAGGAGCCAATTTAACTAGTGGAGTTGGAGCGGTAGAAATGAATGGAGCGGTGTAATGAGCGCTTACAAAGCAGAGGCCTAAGCTTCGGTTGTTCTCGTTTACAACGTGGTTGATTTGAGATAGCATGGCTGCACTGTAGTTATCAAGAAGACTAACTGACCCTGTGTGAAATGCAGAGTGTGTTGGGTCTGGATAGAGAAAGCCGCTGTGAGACGGTTTACGCGATATACCAGCTAGACTAAAGTCGCCAAGGACGACCATTTCGTCAACAGGAGTTGCACTCTCCATTATCACGAAAACGGACCGGCAATGGGTTTCGATTAGATCGTTGTCACGAACCCGGTCAGAAACAATATATACCGCACATAGTTACAGTGTGCGATCACTCAGATTGACGGCAACCCAGACTTGTTCCACACAGTTCCACACCTCACTTCCTATAACTCTTGCCATCAAGTTGGAACGAACTGCCACTTGAACACCACCTCCAGTAGACTTACGGCTGTTACACAAATCTCGGTCGCAGCGAAAGACATCATAATCACTTCCGAACGCTTGAGAGGAGACCGTTCGGGAATCGAGCCACGTTTCGGTTAGAGCAATCAAATCATAGCAGTGATCCGATACTGCCAGTCGCGAGTCGTCAACGTCAGAATTCATTCCCCCGATATTTTGGTAGTAAATTGTCAAGTCTTGACAACGGATTTTCACAGCAGGGCCTTATCGTCTTATCTTTTGCAACGTCCGGTCTCGATCGTCTCGGAGTCCGGGTTTTAGAGATAGAACGAGGGTGTCTTGTTGGAAATGGACTGGAAACAACAATCGATTCAGGGAACGAGTTTTCCAAAAAAGCACTTGCCTGAAGTAGCGGTCCGGAAGTCTCCGTCTGCTGCTGTTCGCTGGCAGGTGGGGCTTGACTTCGTTGATTGGACTAGGGGCTTCCTTAGAGCTTGCGGCAATTGTGCGTCCCGGTGTCCAGTTTGCATATGTCGGTCGTAGTTGGCTTAAGGGAGGTCGACTGAAAACGACGCGTGGATCAGGAGACGAATTGTTTAAAATATCGACCTACTTGCCTGTGGTAGGAGTTTGGAAGATCCCATCTCCCAGCTCAAAATCGACTGTTGGTCCCTGGCAGGTGGGACTCGACTGCAATGAGAGGGATTGGGACTTCCTTTGGAATTATGATAGGTGTGAGCAAAACCGTTGAGTATCAACAGTTTCACGCTGGCGAAAGTAGCGGGACGCAGCAACGGTCCTTTCGAAACGGTCTCCTTAGAGCTAGATAGAGCAAACACTAGAACGCGGAGGATAATTGAGCGAAGAATTGTTGAAAACGAAGCCATACTTCCCTGAACGAAGAGGTTGGGAGATCCGCCCACCGATCTCAACCGCAGGGTCGGTTTTGTAATGATTTTGGAAACCATGATTTAGATTTGTAGAATGAACCTTGAAAAACTGGAAATAAAATTTGTACAATCGAATTGCAATTGTGGCATTTCCATAATTCTGTTACCTACTTATTTCACTATACATTAAAGGGCAATAAAAGTTGTACCTCCATCTTGGGATTTACCCCGAGTGCCATGAAAAATTGTTTAAGCGGAAACCTTTCATATAAATTTATTGATGCACGAAAAATGTTCAAGACACGTTCCATTGAATGTTAAGGGACTGTGATATCCGCTACAATCTAAGTAACTGTTCCACTTCCATACTATTGTTAAGAGATAACTCTATTTCAATACATTAATTCGGTACTCATCCAAATAGTTAAAAGTATAGGTTTTTTTTTGTTTCGTCTAAATATTCACTTTTGTAAATCGACTTGTTAATACGGTTTTCTAGTTATCATCAATGAAATCTCCGATGCACTTTTATCAAGAAAATAAATTATTTACATAAAATTTGAACTAGAATACAGAACGAAATGAACTTTTTGATGAATGATGTTAGCCGAAAACGCAAATGGATCGTCACAAACACACGCTAAAATAGAATTATACTGTGTGCGTTACTTCTTCCCGCAAGAACTAACCTCTAGAAATTTGACACATGTTAATACAAATCTGTTTTAAATTAATATAAAAAAATTTATAAAAATTCTCGTTAAAACGTAATCAAACCCTTTCGCCCCAATACGGACCTCGTTGCAGGGACGGGAAATTAGCCAGAAGATCGTTTCTGGCCAACTTCGTATCTCTCCCTTTTATAAATTAAAGATGGCAGCACATGTCTATATTCATGCGAAAAAGTCACCTTCTACTTTCCTTCTCGATATATTATTGCTTAGTACAATTTTGGCTTTGTTTAAAAGTTTTCTGTTGTTGTGCGAAATAAGTACACTTGTGTTTTGTTTTAAAACGTTTCAATTATTTTTTGATTGATTATTTTGTTTACGTACTAGTTTTCTTTTGTCATTAGTCTTTAATATGTTTCTATCTTCTACATCGGCAAAAAGCAGATTTCCAATGCACTTTTTTGTAAGGCTTTTTTTTTACTTGATTAAGGTGGGCTGCCCTCGTCAGTTTGGCAAACCAAATAATTCCAAATCTTAAGATCAGAACGATTTTTTCACAAATTTTGCAAAAGGCGATCAAATTCTCGTCGGCAACAATATAGTTGATTCGATGGAAGATGTAGGCATTCAAGAGTGATTAAAAGACTAGTATGTTGTTTAACCGACAGGATTTCACGCTGCTCTTGCAACAAATTTGGAAGCTGAATTCAAATTTTGCGGCAAAACAAAATGCCGGCTAAAGTATGGCTTAGGCACTTGTTGATTTAGAAACTGTTCACTTGCCTGCATAGGTAGGATTTTTGAACGTGGTGGTCGCTTGTTTGTAGATTGGATTCTCACCCTGTGTAAAAGAATGGAAATGTTTGAAATGATTGATCTAAACGAATCGAGCAGTGAATTTCTTACCGTGTCCCATTTGGCCATCATGCGTTCCTTCTCGAAGCGAGCAAATTCCCGGCGATCGTGGATTGTGGTCAACAGCTTCCACAGTAGAAGGACGGCCAATCCAATCAAAACGACGGCTGCAATCACGGCCAACACAATGCCCAACATGAATACCTTTGGCGGGCATTCGCGTTCTTCCTGAGCTTTCACGACAACCTGCTCTCCACTGTCGTTGTAGGAAAATTCGTATCGGCAGTCGTCCTCGTCGAAGAAGGTACACTTGTTGTCGTCCTTCTCCTCGTCGATCTCAACCTTCTGGACCGGAATCGGCACGAACAGGGTACAGTTGGTGGCACAGTCCGTTGGATCGGCCAACGGTCCCGTCTTGTACTGCTGGCATTGAACGCAGTGCTTGAATTCGTTGCACCGTCCCGAACAGGTTGGGCACTTCTCGCAGAACCGGCCCGAGTAGCGACCTTCCTCGGTTATCTTACATCTGCAAGGGAGTTATGATTTGATTTTCTTTGGAGGAGTTATTTTTATTCAAGCATGACTTACCTGCAGCTTCCGCATTCGCAAGTACCATGACCGGAGCAAATTTCTCCACCGGTCGGTGGAATACAGCTATCGTTTGACGCCTTACAATCGCATGCCGCTCCCGTCCATCCTTCTTGGCATATACATTCTCCACAGGAGCACTGTCCTTGCTTCGGCCCGGAACACAACAGTCCATTGTGGCGATCGCAGGAGAAGTTATCACATTCGCAGAACCGACCGGAAATTATCTCCTCCGGGTTGACCCGTTTGTCACAATCGCACACCCCGCAAACACACTGTCCCCGTCCACTACATTCGATGGAGGTGTTCGATTGCCGACAGCCTTCGGCCAGACCCGATTCAGTGTGGATGTCCGTAGCCGAGCACTCACACTTGTGGCCATGGTGGAACTCATCGCACTCGCATATTCCGCACTTGTACGTGCCAACACTACTACACTCCTCGGCGTACTCCTTGTAGTCCTGATTACCCGGAAGTTCACACGGACAGCTACAGAGCATCTCAATGTCCACCGTCAAGCTTTCGTTGATACCGACCGGGTAGATCTGCAGAATCTGATTCCAGTCCCGGGGATTCTCCGGACACTTCAGCAAGGTTATGTGCGCCTCAAATTGAACGAGATCTCCGACCTTAAGGTCGTCGCACTTGCTCGTTTGCACCAACGGTCCATCGCCCTTGCAGCGGGAGTAGTATTTCACGTCAATCAAACTGTCCGTACGGTTGTCCTTCATTTCAACCGACGAGGAGATTTTCTGGAAAGAAAGAAATCGATTATTATTCCCGAATGGTCCGGATGGTTCGCCTACGCCTGCGTTTAACAGTTTCTGTTATAGGGTGCTTCCCTGGAGCCATATTGAGGGGGGGAGTGGGTTGGGTGGCTGGGTATTCCACTGGACCTGTAAATCTCAAATCGACAAATATATTCCATCGCCAAGGAGAAATGGGAAGAAACGAAGCAGCTTTATAGTTCTCAAGAGACCGGAAAATTCTACAAGGAAGGCTTCGCGCCGTGAGCCCAAATGTGTTGTAATAGGGATATTGACAGATCAACGTGAGATGATTGAAAATTGGAAGCAGCACTACGATGAACACCTGAATGGTGCAATGATGGAACATCAGGACAGCAGGAATGGTTTCATCGGTCCCTTACCATTTTGATGCTGAAGCACCTATCGATGTAAAACCAACGTGTATTCCTCAAGAAAGTATTCCTTTATTAAAGACATTCCTCAAATAGCGCGGTAGAATGCGATATTGCGAGACGTGTCCGCGTAAATAAAATAAGTAGTGTATCATGCTAGTTACAGCTTCGTATATCTTGTAATCCTGACCATCTAGACGGCTTCTGTCTTTAACAAAGGGGTCCAGTAGATCAAGGCCTTTTGGTTGATGAACAGAAGTTTATAATTGTCTCAATACGTGGCGCTAGTGTGTAAGTAAATCTCTCGAATATGCTATATCATGGACCCCTGGCCATATAGAACGTTCCTGTCTTCGATCAAGTTGTTCAGTAGGTCACGGCCTTTTCATTGGTGATTAATAGTTCGAAATTTTTTCGCTACACGGCGCTAGTACACAGTTGGGATTCCTGAGCATAAAGTACCTTTTTATCCTGTCCCTATGGAAGGTTTGTGTCTTCGACAAAGTGATTCAGTAGTTCAGCGCCATTAGTTTTATGGAAAGAAGTTCAGAATTTTCTCACTATGCAACGCTTTGACCGACCTTACAATTTTGCCGAAGACAGAAACCTTCTTCACTGAAAAGTCTGCAAGTATGTAGACCTTCCGTTACTTTTCTTCTTCTGTGATGTTTGTTTCTAGTAAAAAAAAAGCGAGTATGCGTTGCTAGATATGGGAGACATCCCACAACAAACCGCTTTTATTTAAAACTTTATTTGAATTTATTAGAAGCATTTTAAAATGTTCCTCCTATACTTTAACATGAGAGCTGTCAGATTTATCACCACTTGGTGTCTTCCTCTTTTTTCTACCTGGAATCGTCCATACAATAACAATGAGGCGCCAGAAGTGGATTTTGACACGTTGTTGGACCGTGCAGGGATGGCCGATTACTTCAACATAATAATCGCCCATAACGGCATCTTCATCGCCGAGGAGTTTCACTAGCTACACAGATCGCATCTTACTGCGACGGTTCCAAAAGAATTGGGTAAGAAATTTCTTTCTCAATTTCTCAATTCCTAAAAATGGTAGTGAAAACCCTACAAACAATTCAGGGCTTAACATAAGCGTATCTCTTAAATAACCATTGAACAACAGTGAACTTTGCTTAACAAATCCACGGATTGAATAATGTGCTGAAAAAAGCGTATTGTGATCGATACATGCGCTTTTATTCCACTGCTTGCTTTGACCTTAGTAATTTTGATTCACGATTCCCTCTCAGCAGAATAATTCGTAACGCTTACTATGATAACGGAAACGGAACGGAAAACGGCAATTTTGACAGTTGCTGCAAATGACTTCGATATGTTCAGTTAGAATCGGCTTGGATCAAGCCTGTTTTCTTTCCGACAAGCAGGCATACTCAGATCGGGCTTTGCCGTTTTCTTTATCATTGTGTTTGGCCCATTAGGGTGCATTATCCGAGCATGAATCATGAGCCCAAATCATGGTGTATTTTCATAAAGGGAATATACCCTAGGCTCATGATATCATGAGTCGTTTTCACCATATTTTCAACAAAATTTAGTGCAACATCTTTCAAAAATTCACAAAGAAAAATCAGCTGGTATTGAAAATATTGGATATAACCTGCTTGAATGCCTAAAACACAATCGCGTAAAAACAGAATTGAGTGTATACGTCAAAAAGCCTTAAGCCGGAGCCACAATAGTACGTCACAGACAGCTTTAACGGAGGGGTTCGGCCGTGTCAGTCTGTCAATTTTGAATAATTTCAAAGATGACGCTGATGCTGAAGTCGATGCAGTATTGTGGCTCCGGCTTTATTATCAGTGGCGGAGGTGTGGGGTTTGTATGAGTTTTTTGTGAGAAAGTGAAGGAAGAAAGATGTTTTGCTCGCAAAGGTGGGCGCCCAGGAAGGTGAACTGTATGAAAGAGAAATTTAACAAGATGAATTTTACAATTTAGTACGTCAGAGTACCTTTTCGAGTTGGCAAACCGATTGGGACACCGGAAATCTAGAACGGTTGTTACAATCCACCATTCCTACTGTTTCTTCGAGGGCGTGGTTTGAAGGGTGTTTCATCCGTGTGATGAGTAGACTTATGTCCAACCACTACCAGTTAGATGCACATCTCTTTCGAATTAACCTCGTGGACAGCAATCTTTGCCGGTGTGGAAACGGTTATGATGACATCGCTCACGCAGTCTGGCAATGCACGGATAATTAAGCCGCCAGAACACAACTTTTGAAAACCCACTGCGGGGTGAGTTGTAGCAACGGAACAAGTCCGCCTTTTCAACAGGCAAAAATTGACGCATGGAAAGACGCTCATGTACCACTGTGGCTTGTATAGTGATTCTAGGGATCAATTGTGTGCACTCTGTTTATTGATGCGGATGTTAGGCAAAGATTGACGTCCATGGTTCGAGTACCATTGGATACATGCCCTTTCGCTCAATTTTCAAAAAAACATCTGTTTGATTTCCTACCTGCCGTGCACTGACGGAACTTTCAATACTTTCTCTTCATATCTATCATTCTAGCAAAAAACATTAATGTGCACTCTTGGTGCCTCATGGTGATTAGCGAACATCTCCTTCTACATCAAGTTTAACTTGTTGAAGAACCTCCCAGACGTCGTAAAGAGGCAACTTGCTGAACTTATTTAATCAGTTGCTGGAAAGCAATATTGTGGCGGACGAATGGAGGCAGCTTAGAGTTATAGCTATACAAAAACCCGGGAAAGCCACGTCGGATTACAACTCTTATCATCCAATTGCTGTGTTGTCGTGTATACGGAAATACGATCTCTTTTGAGTGCCCTATCAAACAATTCATCATCACCTTGGTTTGGGTCCCTTCTCATTGCTCCATTCCGGGTACTGAAAAAACGGACTCACTTACCAAGGTGGGCGCTATGGCAGGCGATATTTATGATCGACAAATCGCCTTCAACAAATTTTTGCTATTTTCCGCCAACAGGCCTTGATCAGCTGGCAACAAAAATCGGATGCAGGGGACTTGGGCAGATGGTTACATTCCATTCTCTCACAGGTATCGAAAAAACCGTGGTTCTGAGGGTTGGATATTATCCGTGATTTTATCAAGGTGATGTGTCGTCTAATGTCCAATCACTACTCGTTAGGCTCTCATTTCTATCGAATAGGCTCTCAGAAACCAATCAATGCGGCTGTGGTGCAGGTTATCCGGACATCAACCACGTTGTCTGGTATTGCCTCGATTTCGAAATTACCAGATCTGACCTTTGCGCATCCCTACGGGCCCGAGGGAAACCAGAGAAGGAAGACATCAGAGATGTGCTGGGTAAGCTGGACTCGGACTATATGGGGCTAATTTACAAGTTCTTGAAACAAATAGATGTATTCGTTTTACCCTCTCTTAGCTGTCGTTTTAACATGTCCATCTCGTCCCCTTCCCCGTAATACCGCTTCTCATTTCTGGACTCATTTATTTAGTTTAGTCGTCACCAACAGGCTTAATGAAGCCCCAATGGTGGTATTAAAAATATGATGAGTACAATAAACTTAAAACTTAAATATTAAACCTCAACACACTTGTTCATAACGGTCTACATTTCAGAAAAAAAAAAAATGACGTGAAGCGTCTGCGCAGAGTTTGCCGAGGGACATGGTAATCGAAAATGGTCGAGACTCTATTAAAAACACGCTGCAGTCCTCCGATCGGCGCGATTCATGCTATAGTTGTTTCGGCGTATTGGCATCCTCAGCATTACACGATTGCGCAATGCTCTTGGTTGAACGTTGATATTAATCTGCTCCAGGATGGCGCTGCAATCGCTTCGGCCTTGTAAAATGTCTGCAACAAAGAGAGCCCTGGATGTGTCACGACGAAACCGAAGCGGTGCAAGATCGATCAATCGACAACGACTCTCGTAACTCGCCATACGAAACGGGTCTCTCCAAGGCAACCTTCTCAAAGCGAAACGTAAAAACCTGCGTTGAACAGATTCGAATCTTTTTGCGCCACTAATATAGCTCGGATTCCAGACGGCAGAGCAATACTCCAGAGTCGATCGCACCAGTGAGCAATAAAGGGATTTCAAGCAGTAAATATCGGAGAAGTCTTTAGCCATCCGAAAAATAAAGCCTAGAGCTCTTGACGCCTTGTCCACGATGTAGGAGATGTGAAACTTGTACGTCAACTGAGAATCCAGAATAACTCCCAGATCTTTAACGTAAGTCGTACGTTTGATTACCGTGCCTTGGAGCTTATAGTCGAAGAGAATCGGCTCCTTTTTTCTAGAGAAAGTGATCATCGAACACTTCTCCGGATTAACCACCATACGGTTGAGGCTGCACCAGTGAGCAAAGATTTGTAGCTGCTGTTGTAGGAGGTGACAATTGTTGATAGACTGGATTCGCAAAAGATCTTCAGGTCATCAGCATACGAAAGACGGGGTCCTACGAGGGCTAGGTTCACATCATTGAAGTACAGCAAGAAGATCAGCGGCCCTAAATGACTCCCTTGAGGTATTCCTGAAGTGGCTGGAAAAACGTCGGACATGCAATCACCAACAGCAACTGTCAGCAGACGATCAGAGAGGTAGGAGTGAAACCATTGTAAGAGACTTCCATTTACTCCAAGCTTATGTAGTCTGTATAGATGACGTCCGTTTGCGCCATTTCGGCCATATTTTCCGTAATAAACGAAGTGAGACACGACAGATTAGTGGTAGTGGAACGGCCGACCATGAACCCTTGTTGATCTTCACTTAAGTATTGCTTGCAATGGGAGAGTAGAGGTCTTTTATAACGAGCTCAAATAGTTTCGATACCGCGCTCAAAGACGAAATGCCTCGGTAATTATCCACATCTCGTTTGGTTCCCTTCGTGAACTGGAAACAAGTGAGCAACCTTCCAACATGAGGGAAATATGCCACTTCATGTGAAAATCTGGAACAGACGATGCAGAAAGGAAATGTGTTTTTTAGAAATACTGACGGAACTCCATCTGGGCTAGGATTGAAGGATGACTTGAGCTGCGATGCGGCGTTGGAGATCATCTCAATACTGATATCGATTGCTCCAAATGAGTGACCATGCAGAGGAACGTTGTTCGTAGCCGCAGTTATCTGATCGTCAGTAACATTTTCGTCAGTGAATATGCTGGCAAACTTGATCGAAAACAAGCGGCAAATATCATGAGGAATGGCTCTCCATTCATACCCGAATCGTTGTAATACCTAACCTCGACCAAGCTGCCAGTTTTTTGGTTTTTCAAAACTAACCTAGTTATTGTCGTTGTAAAATTGAAAGAGAACTCCGCTCCGCTATGCCTATGGCACTTGAGCCTAATAAATAAACAAGTTAAAAAAGCAACCAACTACCAAATACTTACATTATACTCATCCCGCACCAGTGACACAATGTTCGACGAATCGTTCGACAACATGGCCGCCGACGAACCCTCGACCAGCTTCGACAGCCGCTCGTACACCGACAGCTCGTTCTGCGTCACCGCAAAGATTACGTTGATCGCGTTCTGCTTCACCTTCAGGTTGATCTGCGAAATGCTCGGATAGTCATGAATCGTCGAGTGCGTGTAGTGGCCCGTATTGTCCAGATGGCACTCGCCATCGTTCGGCGTAATCACGCCGCCCAGCTTGCCATCTCCGGCGTAATGGAATCCAGCATCGGTCGAGAACACCAGCAGACGGCGTGCCATCTCGCGCCAACCGATCTGCTCACGGCATACCACTGCCTGCATTATGGCGTCGAAGCCACCCTCCGGGGCATCCAAGTTACCGGAGACCGCAGCCTTCTTGACCTCTTTCTGTTAGGGTGATGTGGGGGGGAAAATGGCGTTAATAATAAATCAGGCGTTTGGGGGGAGTGAAGTCAAAAAGTGGCAATCAGCAAAACCAAAAAGCAACCATCATGCAGAAGCAACTACAAAGTCTTAACGTCCTAGCTGTTAGTTCAACCACAAGCGTGCACATTGTTTATGTATTCGATGAGGTGCAAAATGTTGTAGAATTTATGTTTTTTGATTACTAGATTAGTTTCCAATAAGTGAATGGCAGGAACCTGGCAGCCCTACAAGGCCGAAGAAAGTTTGCCTGGTGTTTGGTGATTTTCGTTTAATGAGTGATGAAGTATTCATGGGTGACAGTGTTGCCAGATTTCAAATACGATGACGAAAATTACTCTTTTCACTCTTTCTATTGACTGTGGGTATTATTTGTGCATCAAAAGGCGCTTTGAGTAAGTATAACTTGGGGAGGAAGCCGTATCGATTCGATTTGTTCATACCACTGGCTTGTCCCGTCGGTTCCCAGTGGTGCCAGACGCAGGTATAATCAAATCGACCAATCAAATATTATGGTTCAACTGGAATTGTTCTAGGAGCGGGGTAAGCTGTGTCAGAGGTGCTGGAGGGTGATATTGGGTGTGAGTTTAATTCCAAGGAGTGGGTTTAAAGGGGGTCAAAATCAGTAACGAACGCAGAACGTTAGGCTCGCAGAAGTCGATTTACGGGGCCTTGCTCTTCCGGGAATGGGTTGATTGTTTACGTTTTTTTTTTCTTTTTCAAAACAAACTTACTGTAAACCGATGGGTATCCACACTGAGAGGCATAAGATTGTAATAGCCATAGGGAGCCGCGCACTGAGGACATGGTTCACGGAGACTGTGTACGAAGAGTATTGGGAACAGGATTGTGATTAATTTTCAATTGCAGTTGATGGCGGTTCTTGACGGTCGGCAGATGTAGATGACTAGATTTGGTTTAAAGCACTTCAATCATACTCTTCGAATTGGATGAATGATAGTTTGAATCTTGAGTGCCGTCGAGACAGAATCATATTTTCCGGAAATGATACAGCTATTTTTGGCAGACACCGTTGAGAAAGGCGACCTTTATCGCCGAAACGTCGATCGTGTTCCTACAGTGAACAAATCGATTCTTTCTTCCTTTTTTTTGCACCAACATCAAAACGACTAACATTTAAACATTCAAAAGCATCAACCAACGTCAGGAGCAGCGCACTATGCATCTGGAGATCATACGTTATGTTTAAGAAGCCTGGTTTATTAAAGAGGCGAAATGTCAACATAACGGAGAACGGTTATCTGTCATTCTAGTTGTACCAATGGAGGAATCCAGGTAACGTAAAAGTGAGGTTAAACGTCATAGATGGCGCTCGTTAAAAATGGGTTTTCGAACTGTCCAAGCAAAGTAGTTAAAGGTAAAAAGATACGAAAATCAACGACAATGACGATACTGATCAATTTAATACAGTTTGAAAAATATCCAGAAAGTTATTATCAATTTCAGTTTCACATACTACGATGTTTAACCTCACTTTAGCTTCACTTCGATTCTTCAATAGTAGAGAACAAACGATCTGTAAAAGGGATGAGGTTTCGCCTCTCTGGTATTCCACGTTCTTTAATTTTGACATCTATCAGACTTTTGAAAGAGGATGCTTACGAAAAAGATTATCAGTCAAATGTACACTCCCGCGTCACTTTATACGCTCAAAAGTCCATCTCTTTCTTTCGTATTACTATCCCTTTTTTTCACACGGAAAAGTTACTCAATTTTCGTAAAAAGTGGATCTACTCAATTTTTGACTAGATCCACTTTTTACGAAAATTGAGTAACTTTCCCGTGTGAAAAAAAGGGATAGTAATACGAAAGAAAGAGATGGAGTTTTGAGCGTGTACTCAATGTTTGAGTACAATGGCATGCTATCTCTTTTTCTCTCACGGAAATGTTACTCAATTAAAGTTAAAAAGTGGATCAACTCAATTTTTGAGTAGATCCACTTTTTACGAAAATTGAGTAACATTTCCATGAGAGAAAAAGAGATAGCATACAATTGTACTCAAAAATTGAGTAAAGTGACGCGAGAGTGTATGCACTTTTAGAACGTTCAAAACCCTACACGGAAGAAACAAAGTACCCAAAATTAAGTTCATTTCACCCAACTCAACCCAAATTTGAGTAACTGTATCCAAAGTTTATGGCGGGTAAATTTAACCTAATGCAATAAAACTTCTAAAAACTAAAATATGAGCACTTTTCCACACGGTTAGTTAGCAAATGTTATAAAACATTTAAAATAAAGTGCCTTTCTCGTGATGATAGAATTAAAACATAAATTTTCTTGATAATTCTATTGATTTTGTTTATTTCTTAATTTTTGCGATTTTTAACTACAATGGCTAGTTTAGTACCGTAAAATATTTATTGTATTTAAATCTGATATAAGTCAAATAATAAAAGTATGCAAACGACTTCCATTTTTACTCAAAAATGAGTTGTCAATGAAGTACTTACCCATTGGGTAATCTTCACCTAATGTGCACAATCAGATTTAGCCATCTCTCCAGTTCAACAACAGTACTCAATTTTATGTTTAAAAATACTCAATTTTAGGTACTTTGTTTCTTCCGTGCAGGCGAACAAAACTCGGGCTTTTTTCATTAGGGCGAATGGGCGAATCTAACATTGAGAGATTCTTTCCGGTCTAGCTCTCTTTTATTTATTACAACGTCATTATAAACAACCCAAATTTGAGTACGATGGACTAAAATTCGTCGGAAGTATGGGTACCCAAAAGTGAGTAAAGATGGTTAGAAGTAACACGTTGACAATTAGTAAACATTGCAGGGTGGCCACACAATCTTAATATAAAAATTCCCGCATTTTTCCCGAATTTTTTCCCCTTTTTTGCCTTATTTTCCCGACTGTTAAGATGAGTTAATATAAATTACTCGTAGCTAAATCTCTAACCTCCCAAACATTTTCCAGTTTGATTTACCACCAGACACTTTCCATTTATTTAACATACGCCTTTTTGTGCGACAGGATGAGCCAATTTTCAACATATGTTGTCAAATTTGGTAGCTCTTTCTTAATTCAAGCCAAAATTTGTCCAAACAATTTTCTTTTCTCTGGAATCCGGCAAACAACGTCAGACGGCATTGAACACAGCTGCCCAAATTCTTTTTTGACCATGTTTTAACACCCTTACAAACGCAATTCGCCAAACTTCAAACACGTTCGCCACCACATGAAAAATAAGTTCATTTCTAGCCTCACCGGTTACAGCCGTGTAGCCAGATCTTCTAAGGGCATCTTCAACGGTGGTTCAAATCGTCGTTTGGATTTATTTGCTTAGACCAAACGCAAAAACATCGCTGCATCGCTGGTATTTGTAAATTTTGTTTTATACCGGATCTATTTTACATCATTTCAGAACTTATATAAGCTTCTAAGTTTCTTACTGAACGCACTATATAAAACTTCGGAATATCTATGAAGATTGGGTCGAAATATCTATAATGAACGTCCCAGACAACCACAAGTCGTATAACAGTGTTCAAATAGTATCGTATATTCCTATATTTTTAGTCAAAATCGCAATTAATTGTGGTCTTTATCGGATCATGTTTAAGTCAAATCGTAAAGAGTGCAAATTTACGACTTCGATACGATGTGTCATTTATTCATCGTACTGCGTCACAAACTAAATCGGATATACATCGCTAAACTTTTTAAATCGAATTTGTTATTACATATTCAATCGCATACGATATCAAATCAACTCGTTTAAGAAAACAATGGAATTTGCGCCTCCACTTTTGCACGCATAAACCATATTTTTGCATTCTATACGATTCGTTTACTTACATATAGGTTTGTATATCATAAAAACAACTTTCAATATACGTGCATTTTGGTTGTCTGGGGTGCCAGAAGTTGATTAAACTTCTCGGCAGTTGAATAAAATAATTGGAAGTTTCCAGATAATCTTGAAGTTTGCTTGCTGTCTTTTGAGAAGAGACATGGTGGAACTTCATAGAAGTTCATTGAATTGCCGAAAAATTATTAAGGTTTCTGGAATCTTGGATGAACTTCCAAAAAGTTTACTGATCATCCATGGAATAGGAACAGCTTTCTAGAAATGACGGAAACTTAAAAAATCAGATTTTGCTTCCCAGAAGTTGTTTTAACATCCAGCAGTTACATATTCTGTGATAAAAAGCAAAATATCACACATATTTAAATAACTTACGAGAAATTGAAAAAAAAATCTTGAAAGTCGTGGAATTTCTGTGGAATAGTTAGCATTTCCGAGATGTTGTTAAACCGTACAAAAACTTTTTATAATCTTCAAAATTGTGAAAAGGTGGAAATTCTATGAAATTGATTAAAAAGTAGTTGGTTTCTTTATTCTCGTTTTGGTTGGGTTCGAACAATAATCGAGTAGTAAAAAGTTTATATTCTTCTTAAAACTTAAATACCCTGAACTGTTGGGATGTTTTCGGAACGATTGGAAAGTTTCTCGATCATCTGGAAAGATCCCTGAAGTTCTAGGATGCTCCCCAAACTTATGTAAAAATCCTATGAATGTTTCCTAAGCTTTTCGAATGCTCAAAAAATCCAGTTTCCTGTTTATCTGGGACGTTTTCTGAAATTCTGGAAAGTTTCCCGATCTTGGGGGAAGTTTACTGAAATTCTTTGAAGATCGCAGGACTACTGAGCAATTTCCTGAATTGCTGAATCTCCTGCGCATCCGGGAGTTTTTTCGAGCTACTGGAAAGTTTCCTGAATTTCTGGGACGTTCTTTGAACGTCTGAGATGATTGCTGACCTTTTGGAAAGCTTCCTTATCTTTGGGGGAGTTCCATGATCTTTTTGAGCATTTCCTGAAGTTCTGAGACGTTTTTTGAATTCATGAGAAACCCTGAACATCAAGGAAGTTTCTTGAACTCCTACATGTTCGTTGGACTTCTAAGAAGTGTTGTATATGTCTAGCAAGTGTCATGAAATTCTAAGAAGTTCAATAAACCTCTAGGAAGATCCGCAAACAGTTAAAGAGCTTCATGAATTTCTTGACTGTTCTCTATTGAAAGTTCTCTAATTTTCTGGAAAGTTCCTTGAATTTTTGGGAAGTACCCTGAACATCTTGAGTAGTTTTATGAACTTCTGAAAAATACCCAAAATAATCTGATAAGTTTTCTAAACTTCTGGGAGCCCCCTGAATTTCTGGATAGTTACCTGAACTTCTGTGAAGAACCCTTTACTTTTGGAAACTTCCCTGACCATGTGGTAAGCTCCTTGAATTTGTGGACAATTCCTTGAATTTCTAGGAAACAATCTGAATTTCAGAAAAGTTGCCTGAACTTATCGAAAGAACCCTCAATTTCTGGAAAGCTCCCTGATTTTCTGGAAAGTTCCCGGATTTTATGGTATGTTCCTTTGACATCAGGGAGAATAGTTAAACCTTGGGAAAGTCTAAGTCAAATCTAAAAAGTATACCAAGCTTCTGATAAGTTCCCTGAGTTTCTAAGTGTTCTGAATTTTAAAGATTTTTTTCGAACTTTGAGGAGAAAATTTTTGTCCATCAGTTTCTTAACCTTTTCCGATTTTGAGGGCGTAAATACTGCGGGCCGTAAGTCTTAAGGACAGATTTGCAAAAATTCCTCAAGGTCACCAACCCCCAACTTTTCGTCGAGAGAACTAGTTGAGGACATACGCCAACATCCGTTAGGCTGCAGTGCACCTATGTAACACTAAGGCCAACATATCCAGCTGCATTGCAACTGCTGAAAAAAGTCATCAGTTGACTCTAGTTGTCGCATAATGTCTAGGAATCATATCCCTTGGCATGTTGAAACGTCGCAGAAAGTGCTTCTTGTCATAGGTTGGCGTGGCTCTATCTATCACTATCAGCATTATCTAATATCGTTTAAATGAGATGCATGCACGCACTCACCACCACTCAAACCAATCCATGGTAAAAAGTTTGCGAAAAATCCTCGGTCTCTGACAAAAACAAAACTTCTGATCTCTGGATATTGTATGATTGACAAGATGATAGGTGTTGGTGGGTTTAAGAACAAGAAATACTACACCGGTGCGGGGAACGCAAAGTTGGTCTGTTTTTTTTTTTAGGTTTGCTGATGCAAATCAACTATAAAGATGTTAAAATTGACCACCGCTGAAGATGCTCTTAGCGATACGTTTTGAAAACGCTACTCAAATCATTAAAAAAGGTGTGAGTATGGTTCCTTCCATATGACAAAAATTCCCGATGACTTTTGAAATTCCCGCCTTTTTCCCGCATATTTCCCGATGATTTTGGATTAACGCATTTTTCCCGCATTTCCCGATTTTCCCGAGTCAGTGGCCACCCTGACATTGATCGGATTCAAGTCGATGTTGACTGTATGTCATCTTATTACTACGAACTATCTTTACTTACTTTTGGGTAGCCATACTTCCGACGAATTTGAGTCCATCGTACTCAAATTTGGGTTGTTTAGAAATAGCGTACACTCCCGCTTCACTTTACTCAATTTTTGAGTACAATTGTATGCTATCTCTTTTTCTCTCAATTTTTGTGTAGATCCGCTTTTTACGAAAATTGAGCAACATTTCCGTCAGAGAAAAAGAGATAGCATACAATTGTACTCATAAATTGAGTAAAGTAAAGCGAGAGTGTAAGTAGAATGAAAAACGTGCACGAGCAGCCGTTTCATCTCAGTTTTGAGTCGTTTTTGACTTACTTTCGTCAAAAGTGGAGTCACTCAAATTTGAGTAAATGTTACTGGCATTGACAAGTCGACAAATCAAAAACATCCATCTGATTTGAGTCGATGTTTTTGATTTGTCGACTTGTCAATGTTAGTAACATTTACTCAAATTTGAGTGACTCCACTGATGACGAAAGTGAGTCAAAAACGACTCAAAACTGAGTTGAAACGGCTGGCCGTGTGAAGGTGATTGGAATATGAATGAAAGAGAAAGTAACAAAAGAGAGGCTCTCAATACTAGAATCGCTCTAATGAAAAAAAAAAAACCCTAGAAAACTGGTGAAACAATAGATTAGGGATTCAAAAGAATTAAAAACAAAGCGTTGGATCGCCGAAGAAAATCAAATACGTCATCGTGAAGGAAACAGTTTTTCCTTAAGTTTTCCTCTTTGCGAGAAAAGCGCATACAAGGCTTTGTCGACAAATGCTGTCAAACCCTATTCTATTGGTTCTTCCGTTTTGTTCGATTGAAACTAATTTTGACACATCACGGTCTTCCATACTATGAGTGTGAGGCTTTAGATTGTATCAGATCAGGATGCATTGCGCGCCGCCTGGCATTGAAAAACATGGAAACATTACTTTTGATAACATGCACTGAACAGAATCACCACGTTAAAATAGCTTATTCATAGATAACAAAAAAAACACAATCATTCTAAAACAAACAGTAATAGACATTTAAAGCATTCAATCTTGTTTCTCAATTATACTATTGACAATACGACCATTATAAATTTCTATTCATGGCATAACAAAAGTAGTAAATAAAAATACAGTACTAGCTAAAAGACCCATTTGAACATGAATTGCTTTCGATGACGAACCAAACAAGAAATGAAGAAACAATGACCAAATAAAATGAAACATAAACCGAGAAATACAAAAAAAAAAACTTAATGAAAACCCCATCCAATCTACAACGATAGCAATAGGAGCTAACCTGAAATGCACACACATCGATGGCTTAACTAAAACATATATCTATAACTAAAATCCCCCAACTGAAATAACAACTAGGAAAATACCGAGCAAAGGTGGAAGAACGAAACTACCATCCAGCTAACATAGCGATAAGTTCGATCCCGGAGATCGTCAAATAGGACTTACGGAAAACAGACCCGTGTCGACGCTCAGCGACATGTGGTTCTTGTAACCGTACGGTGCCTGGCAACCATCGCACGGATTTTCCAATCTGCGTTTTTATTCGTTCGAAAATGAGAAACTCGGTTAGCAATAGTCATTCAAAGAGTATGATTGTATATACTGGATCAAGTTCCTGCAAGAAGAGTTATGCTTTCCAACCAACAACGCGGTCAATCGCGGGCAACGGTGTACTTACTTTTTCGGCACGGTCGACACGTACGGCATGAGGACCTTGTCGACGAACGATCCGAACCCGAGCCGGAAGTTGGATGTGATCTTCTGCATCTCCTCGGCCAGCTGGGCCCCCAGCGAGGATAGTTTTTCCTTGTCGTCCTCCATGGACTTGGACAGGTCCATCAAGTAGTACAGATCGACGGGGTAGTCTTCGGCTTGCGAGTACTTGACGTTCAATCGGTAGACCTCGTCTGGAATTTTGAAAAAATAGGCATTAGTGGTAGAGTGGTGGGAGGTCACAGCGGTCGAGCCTTACTCAGTCGCAACTTCAGCTGCATTCGTTGTGGACGAATTTGAACAATGTTATGGCCGCTGGCGCTCATGCTGCCTGACGACGACGAGGACGACGAGGAGTGCGATGAGCTGGATTGGGACCAATGGGAGCTTCCGGACATCTCTGCTTCATAGCCACTTTCCATCATGGATCCGCCACCATGAATCGGTCTACTCAGCTCCCGGTCGATCAGCATGATTGCTTCGTTGCTGGGATCGACGGTGTACTCCTCCGGACAGTAGCCGATGTCATGCCCGTGGCATCTTGGTTTGGTAAAGTTGGCTTGTGTGCACCAGCGGCAGTTGTTACTCTGGATACACTCCCGACAGGTCGTTTTGCCCGGGCAGGTCAATTGGGACGATGATTGGGCTGTCGTGAACGAAGTTAGCACGCATAGCAGCAGGGTCACGGCTAGGGTTAACCGGAGCGGTCGTTTTCTACTTAATAATATAGCCATCGTTGAGCGGTTTTCTGGAATAGGGCAATTAGCGATTAGTACGAGATATGATCGGCGTGATTGTCGCCGCCGGAGGGAGAGGCCTCGTTCTCGGCGGAGGGGCAAGGGCGGCGCAAGGGTGTATAAGTGATGGATTCTCACTGTTACTCTTCTCTTTCTTCTTAAGATTGCAGTCTTTGATTAGTCTTTGTTGTAATCATCTACATTGAGGGTGATGTATATGGATCAGTTTATGTTGAAAGACAATGATGGTTATTCATTAAATTTGACTGTGCAAAATTAATTGTTGCCAAACGAGCAAACTAACGTTTGTTCACGTCGGCTACAAACAAGGAAATCGTTGGCAACAATTTCACACTGGTATTTGAGGATTGCAATTGCACCAGTTGCTTCTATGGAATGATGTAAATAGTGCAACTCTGCTCATGCGTCCTCAGTTCCCAACTTATAACGTAGCATTCCGTGAAATCATTCATTGACATTGAGTATTGCTGATAAGTCTTAAATCAGCATTTCTCGAGTACTTTTTCAAACAGACGTATCTGAACAAAGAGGGGAAGTAAGATTCAAGTTCTTGAAATCCGTAGCACTTCCATGCACTTTCATAACATTTCCTTAACTGATGCTGATGCTACTTTTAGTGAGGGTGCAGAGAGATTTGAGAAAATTACGTTTGAATCTAACTGCCCCTCTTTGTTTACAAAATCAGATACGTCTGTTTCTTGCGCTAAGAGAATATTCGTCACGTAAAGATAAATGAAATACTTCTGATAATCCCTTTTCATTTGACCCTACGACTAGGCAACTTGTGATAATGAAATAACAAAAAAAAATAGAGGCGTTATGCACAAGACACAGCCAGAGATGTCATTTCGCACTAATGTTACGCCGGCACCTTCACAGAGGATACGACCACAGCTCACCGCAGATATAGCAAAGTGCTCTTTTTTCGGTGGTAAATAGACAGAGTGAAAGTGTGTGCCTGCGATGGGATGCCTTGGAGTGAGTGAATCACTCTCTCTTTTAAACGACCGCTCTCACGTGCTCTCATCTGTCTTCGCCCACGTGCTCTCGCTAACTTGTGCGAGGACGCGCCAGTGCTCTTCCTGATATTCACTGGTGCGATTGATAGTGAAAACATCGTCGCAGTTGTAGAAATAGAAAATGTCCGAAAAAAGGAAGCGGGAAGAAACATTAGCCTTTCTTTCTTTCTTATGTAGCGTTAAAGTGAATTTGAAATCACTTCTGTATATTAGCAGAAGAGCCCACGCCAATGAGCTCACTGGGTCGCACGCGGCAGGGAGTTTATCTGCATTCGCTTCTGTGAATTTGAGAGCTCTTCTTCTCACTCTAGAGTGAGCGAGTGTTGTGTGAATAAAAACCATTTATTTCCACTCACATGTGCTACCCGCATACAAACACGGCGGTGAATATAAATAAGAGAGAAGAGCTCTCGTTGAGGTAGGAAGAGTGTGTGGAAAAATTAAAATCTCTCTTTACCACACTGAGGATATGGAAATCACTGGACACAGCTGCCTGATTGACGTTGGATAACATAAGGATTTGAGAAGTTGAATTTTATTGTAAATACAGCTCTTTTGAAATAATTTTCCTGAAGAATTACTGGATGGATTTTCAGTTTATATACCAAGTGAAACATATAATTGTTTACAGAACGCCAAGTGATATCTGTTTGTTGAGATACCTTCAATATAGGTGTTGTCCTTGGGTGACCTTGTCGAAAGATCCTCGTCTAATGGCCAGACCGTAGTAGTTAGAGCTTCATTAAATCCAGGTTTTCCGATACGACAATGAGTAACTTCTTAGGTCACATTAAATTGACAAAGAACGATACCATTTACAAATGACTACACTTAATTTGAAACAAAACACTACACATTATATTTCACGAGCTATTTTATCACTCAGTCGCTCAGCACAATATCTCTTGTGCCCATTTTTTTTAGTGTGCCACTAAGCGTTACGATTTTCGATCGTAGTGCCAACAGGTGCCCATTAGCCTGGGTCAAAATTCAAATTCAAGTTCCCTTTCGATTTTTGAGGGCCTATTGGGTTCTATAATAACTTTGCAAAATTTCAGCTCGATCGGTGCAACTATATTTTTGCCCTCGAGGTTTTAATTTTACATAGGATTTTATATGGGAAAACTTACTTTTACATAGAATAATCTGGCGAGGTGACCCTTTGCCATCTAAAAATAAGTGAATCCAATTTTCTTTTTGGAAATTTATCAAGGAAACTTTTCTTAGAAGATCGCAAAGCGATCTGACAATTGTGGAAAAAGTTATTAAGCTAAAACTGATTACAATCCAAACGAACGGCTCATTGAACTGTTTTTCCTAACAACACTGCCACCTGCAGCATGGCCTGTAGCCTGCTGCTGTCGGCGCGAAGCAACCACGTTGTTGTGAGGCGTTTACTCAGCATGGAGGAAAGCCGATGTCATGCGCATATAATCTTTGGTTTGGATGATACTGTGCACACGCTTCCGGTATAGTGGACGAATCATTTTTAACGGGGTCATTTATACGTAAGCGTAATTTTTCAACGGGATTACATGTTTTTGCACAAAATTTATCTAAACAATTAAACATTTCAACGAAAAACATCGAGAGTAGATTAAAACCTCCTAAAAAAGATATATAGGCTGAACCTGAGGCTCTGCAAAATAAGATACTCGGAAAAACGAATAAATATCTTTTTCAGACAAATTACTCTAAACTATAGAATTCAAAATATTGGTACAATTTACATAATAGGTACATCTTACATATCTGACTTCGCAAAACATCGTAATTCAGTCAATGTGCCGCTACTATAACTTCAATACTTCGTTTAACTTCAAAACCATTTTAACTCTCATTTTAACTTTACAACCATTTTAGCCACTTTTTCGATGCACTCTGGGATGGCATAATGCTTCAAGTAATTATAATAAAACATCACTTGAAGCGCATCCCTTTTTGTTAGCATTATTTTGGCTTTGAACGAGTTCAAAACTAGGCCAACAAAAAGGATCGACACTGTTCCATTTTCTTCAAGCAACAGATCATAATTTGAACTTGCAATGGAAGCTTTGTATAACTTTGTTCAAACGGAGTCAACTGTCAAACTGTCCTATGCGCATGATAACGGCTTTTCTCCATGCTGAGTAAACGCCCCACAACAACGTGGTTGCTCCGCGCCGACAGCAGCAGGATACAGGCCATGCTGCAGGTGGCAGTGTTGTTAGGAAAAACAGTTCAATGAGCCGTTCGTTTGGATTGTAATCAGTTTTAGCTTAATAACTTTTTCCACAATCGTCAGATCGCTTTGCGATCTTCTAAGAAAAGTTTCCTTGATAAATTTACAAAAGGGAAATTGTGTTCACTTATTTTTAGATGGCAACGGGTCACCTCGCCAGATTATTCTATGTAAAAGTAAGTTTTCCCATATAAAATCCTATGTAAAATTAAAACCTCGTGGGCAAAAATATAGTTGCAACGATCGAGCTGAAATTTTGCACAGTTATTATAGAACCCAAAAGGCTCCCAAAAATGAATGGGGAGCGAATATTTTTTTCTTATATATGTCCGTGTCCCACCCTAGTGCCCATGTGTGCCACGTAATTTGACAGTTGAATCTTTATGTTTTGGCTACGCCTGACAACCAGGCGATTGTTTTGTTTTGATTTCAAAATTTAGGTCTAGGACAAGGTTTTATTGCGGAAACCGCGTTTTTCATATTCTTGTGCTGAGACAGCCACTTTGGTGTTGTTGGTGATGGATGGATAAAGAATGAAGCTCAAGGAATAGCTGAAAGTTAGTGTGAGAATTCTTATAAACTTTTGTATATTGATCATTGATTTATCCTTTTTCTCAGCATGTTAGATTTTCCGGCTGGCTCAACCTTCGTTAAATATTTACAACTTTTTCACTGTAGTATATGTTCGACGTCATTTCCTTGGACATTCTGGCATTCGGAAATGAATATTTTTGCTATGCCTGGTCAGGCTGTGAATGTGCCAGTTTGCTTTCTTGTCCATCGAACACTACAACATAGAAAGGTGAAATAAAGTTATGCTTTAATCTTAAATACACTTACTCTGAAGCAATTTGCAGCTTATTTTTCTCATACAATAAGCGTGAGTGCTGTTCAGCATCTTCATCGAATAGCTGGATGTGGCGATTATGAGATTGGGAAACACTTGATACCTATTTGGGGAATGACATTGGCGAGATCCAGAAAGCACATCACTTTTCTGCTAAGAAACCAGAATTCTGCTGGATTTCATGCGTATGGTTTTCCATTAATTTCTTTTAACGGAGTTCCACCAGCAACAGCTGCTTCACGAAGGTTCTCAGACATGATCCGCATGTCCTCTTTAATCTCCGGATCTGCTCGATTATTACCTTAGGCAGCGACTGGCTGTAGACGTTTTGCTTTTTCAAAATATTTAGGATATGGAGGATGATGGTCCCTAGTAGCACACTTGTTGCATATAAGTCAAAGTATCTGCAATGTGACTCAATTAAGTCACTATCAAGTTTCTGCAACCAATTATTACAAGGATGTGTTGCTTGGGGTTCCATATCGCGCCTACTATTTGCTCCAAAAATTTGCCTTTAATTAGAGGTGATAAGCGATATCATGTCACGACTTATTAATTTAATCACTAACCTCATTCATTGTTTCACTCAAAATTTCGCCTCAACTAACAGGTAGATCAAAAGTTGACTTATAATCATTTTCCGTTGTGTGACGAACCAAACAAATCAAAACAACACCACAACAATTTGAAACGTCAATTTTTCAGGGCTGTCAGGTTATATGTTCGAGAAGTACAAATGTCAAAAGTGTGCCACAGAGTGCCACACATGTTCCGTTATGGTGTAAGATTTTCTACTACGGAGTGCCTGGCACACTGTTCTAAGCGACGCACCCCTTGAGTCTGGGTGGTAGCGAAAATCTTCCAACTTGTTGTTCTTCGATTTGGAAAAATATCTGGCAGGTCCCAAATAAAAAATCCTGCAAAATCTGGCAATACACGGAAATGTAAGAATCTGGAATAACAATTGAAAATGATTTAAGAGATTTTACAAATGTTGATAGGCCCTTTACATATGTTGTCACAAAATGAGTCATTTTTTGACTCGTATACTCGTATTCTTTAGTAACAGTCAAGCGTGGAATTACATTATTTGACCAATGCCAAATATTTGACGGATTACCTATTCACCCAAAATAGCTAGGAATCGTTTACGACTATAAACCGCAGTATGAATACTGAGTGCCAAGATAGAGAATAGACCCATTCCAGTTCGAACAAGCGACACGCGCGGTCGTGTTTTTCGCTCTATCGATACGAAATTTATTTTCCCGTTCCCGTTTTTATTCTGCTATGGCCAGAAATACTACAGCTGAGCATTACAGAACGAAGGCATCGAAATTTCCCAAAACAATACCTTGTGTGGCAAGCAATTTGCACGTGTGGCAAAAAGAGTAAATCTTTCGTCACTACAGGCACAATCAACGAGGAGATCTATCAGAAAGAGTGTCTTTAGAAGCGATTGCTACCCTTCATCAAAAGTCACAAAGAAAAACCTTTGTTCTGGCCCGATTTGGCATCATGCATCTATGCTAAAACTGTGATGGAGTTTCAAGCAAAATCAAGCAAATCAAGTGAACATTGTACCAAAAACCTCAAACCCGCCAAATTGCCCAGAGCTACGATCAATCGAGAGATATTGGGCTCTGGTGAAGCGGAAGCTTTCTGGAAAGAAGCAAGGAACCAAAGACACCAAACACTTCCAGCAAATTTGGACAAAGACGGCTTCTACGATTTCCGAAGAGTCTGTACAAACCCTAATGGACGGAGTTAAGCGCAAAGTTCGAACATTTTAAGCACATACCGAATAACTATGTGTTCGATTTCAAACAGCACACGACGTGCTTGCTGTTATTGAATAGCACCAAACACGCGTCCCCCCGGGAGCGTGTATTGTTTCCACCTATTGGAGAGCGGCTAGCATGCAAGCAGCCTGCTGCTATTATTGTAGCTCAAGTGGGCAGCGTGGAATATCACCGTCGGCGCGACGCATCTATGTACTATTGTTATGATGCGGTGCGCACAACACTATCAGTGCTTCGTGTCCACTATAAAAGGGACACAGCGCCCCATAAAGTTTAGTGGTGTTTTAGTGTTGTTAACGTTTCGTATTGTACCCACCGAACTGGCACGCTGCCTCTCGGTGGTAATAAATTATCATCAACCATAGTAGTCCGTTTGTTTAACTCGTTTGTCGTCTCTCAATAAAGTAAAAAGAATCACAACGTAAGGCCTGGTCAAGCCCTGGACGAAACACTATGTTTTGTCTTCACGAATTGTTTAAACACATCCCATGAATCTGAAATAAACAACGACGACGGAAATATAATGCGAAATTTATGTTTTATTCATGTTTTGAGGTGTCCGGATTATTGCGGATACAGACCTTTTATACCTGTTTACTGTATACGCATTGGGCAAGCTGACCACCATTCGTTGGGTGGTCAGTTGCTTGCCGCAACACGTTCCCATTCAGGTATGATTTGGTTTACGAACCCAATCACCTTACCAGGATTGGTAGACCATATCTCATTGGGCTGTAAACACCTATACATTGCACTACTTCTGCAAAGCAGATGCTCCAATGTTTCGGTTTCTAGGTTACAGAAGCGGCATATATCATTCTGAACCCAGCCAATATTCTTCAAATGATATCTGCTCGGACCAGGGCCCTGTTACTAGGCCAGTGTATGTACAGAGAGCTCTCTTATTGAGCTCTAAGAGCTTTTTGGTTTTATTTGCGTTTGCGCTTATACATCTTTTTGACTGGTTGCACTTCCTGACAGCCAACCAATTGGTTATCACCTTTTGTTCTTCCCAATTTCCATTTTTATAGTACAGTTTGATTTACCGCAGAATGGCTCTGGACCAAGAAACTGTGAACTAGATCCTATTTTTGCGAAATCGTCTGCTATTTCATTCCCTTCAATGCCACTGAGTTCTTTTGACACAGTAGTCTCAATGACAGAACACATTCCCAAACAATTTTCGATGTACATTTATAAGCGCATAATGATTTTAAAGCTTTTAATTTAATTTAAATGTCCTGTGGAAAATATATTTAAGTGTCTATGCTACATCTCCGTTATCATCAAACAGCTACAAGCCAACAACAACCATCAGCCGTTTCAGGAGGCAACAAACTTTCAGAATATTGAATGTTTTATTAATTTTGCCCTACGTTAAAAAAAGTGTCATGCCGAGAACCCCACGGGTCATTCACTTTTTCAGTTTTATCAAACGGCATTGTTGTCTTAGGTGTTCGTCAACAACCTTAAGATGCAATCGAACATAAATTCGTGGTCAAATTCGCAACCATTACCACTGCAGGTTGAACAGAACTTGATGCAAATACAATGATAGTTTCAGCGATACTTTTCCAAACGAAATTTCTATTTCTGAATCGAACGGGAAAACACCAGGATAGTCGCACGACTTCCTCCTCTTCACAACGACAAACAGAAAGATGTTTCCAGTAGAGCACACATCTCATTGACCTCTTTAATCAAAACAGAAAATCGTAGCTTCAGTGCACTACTACTGTTGCTGCAGTTCTCCGCGAGTAGCATAAACAAACAGTTCCGTCACTCTCAGTGGGTAATCCAGAATCTCCGCTGACCAACACTTTTTTCAGCATTTTAATTTTTTTCTAACCGATTGTCTATACCACTTTCCTGCGCCAGTCATCCACCATGGCATCGTCATCGTTTGTTTCTTGCGTCATTCAAGGCCCTCTCACTTCTTCGAAGAGCCATGACTCGGTTGGTCATTCGTACGTCGTCGATTCGCTTGTACCAAATGAATCATCTCAGTTGGAAGCAACCAGCTGCCGCCAATCTTGGCAAGTAGCCAGCCGGTGGCGTAAAGGCTCTATCTCTTGGCTAGTTGTTTTGGTGGTAAACCGTAAACAGAGAGTTTCACAAACAGAATTGATTATAGGTAGATGTTAATAGGCGTGGGCTTGACCTTCTCGCTTTATGTTGCATTGATTCAAAGATTGATAACACAATGATCCGAACTATGTTCACTGCAGTAGCACTGTAGGGGGGTACATTCGTGGGCGATGAGCTAGTTTATTGGTAGAAATATTATTTATATTCATTTTTCGATCACATATACTGACTCAAACGGCGCTTTGATTGTTCGAATCACACTATGGGCCGCAAACAGGTTAATTTAAATTTCAGCTGATTTTATCACCTCAACTGCGTAATCTCCAGCCCACAGTCTGTCGGCAGTTGCATTTGTATGCGTATGGCCGCTTATTACTTCTTAGCTGCTTATTGCTTCTTCTCATATTCTTTCTTTTCTCGTGCGATCATTTGTGCGGGATGATTCAACATCTGGCGAGGAAAGGGCTGAAATTTTCATGAATAGATTCCGTTTTTCAATATCCAGCCTTGTTGGCGACACACTTCACCTGCTAAGTCACCGATCGCGCCTACTTCCTACCGAGGGATAAGCACCGCGGCAAGATAAGACTTATGTAAACAAAGGCAGCTCTCTCTGGAATGCACACTACCTTTGGGTCCCGTTCTACCCACATAGGTGATGATCTGAGGTGCTAGCACCAGATCATCGCCATTTTTACTACACTGATCTTACTTTGCTGAGTTTTCTGAGTTGAAAATACCACACCTATCGAAAGCACATCATTTTCTTCGACACGACTCCACTTGAAGAAGAACATGGAAAATCCATCACATTACACACCCATAATTTTCTTCTTTGTAGTTTCAACCGATTTCTACACCAAAAACGGAAGAAATTTCTTCTTATGCTGGCAGCCGTCAACTTACCGGATGGAACCGCACACGGATTTTTTCACCTCTGTCGACACTCCGATCGACTAATGGAGATCGTTTGCACTGTATTTCGAGACACTTCCGACAAAGTCAGTCCGCAAGTTGGCACGGAAATTTCACTTTCAATGCATTTTTCGGGAGAAAAAAAATAGGAAGAGGGAAATTGATACGCGGCCTATCCCGACGACTCGAACTGACAGAATGACGACTTCGGCGGACGACGAGGACGAAGATGCAAGACTCACGAGCACTGTGAAAGAATGAATATGAATGAAATTAGAGAATGAACTATACGAGAGCAAACCAACAGGGCCAAACCGAGGGGGTGCAATCGTTCACCATATTCTGTAAAAAAATCTTTAATATTTAATTTTTCAATTATTTATTTTGCTGACTCCACTAACCTAGTACCAACAATCAATATGCAACTAGCGATTTGAAATTGGTTCACTGTTGTTGAACCCCTTGCCCGAATTACACCTTGAAGCCAGCACCTTGTTGTACATATTTGCGCCTTTGTTTTGATTTGCTGTGTTATTTTGACAGAATATTTGAGAGTGTGTTCATGTGAGTTCATTATAAGGGGTGCATTATTAAGCTTGGGACCGAGCTTGGGACGATGTTCTAGCATAGACTAACTCTAAGACCAGTAGGTCCCATACAAAAACGATTTTTTCTTGGCTCAGTCAGTGCTAGAACATCGTCCCAAGCTCGGTCCCAAGCTCAATAATGCACCCCTTATAATGAACTCACACGAACACGTCTCAAGCTATTCTGTCAAGGTAACACGGCAAATCAAACGAGGCAATAACAGTATGCAATTCAGTGCAACGTGACAATTTCAAATCGTAATTGTATATGTTAGTTCTTATACTGATAAACCAGAAAAAATCGTTTTTGTATGGGACCTACTGGTCTTAGAGTAAGTCTATGCTAGTACCAACCAACCTGAGTAAAAATGGAAGTCGTTTGCATACTTTTATTAAATGACGTATATCAGATTTAAATACCCAAAAATAATATATATATGTCACGGTGCTGATACACTGATACGCAAAATAAAGTGCCCCTACCGTTTTCAAAGGTCATTCTCTTAGGAACGTCCATTAATTACGTCGCGCAAAAAATGACCTTTTATAACCACCCCCCCCCCCCCCCCTTGTCACAATTTTTGTATGGACCTTCAATTTTTTTGTACGGATCGTCACGTTTTACAAACCCCCTCCCCCTTACTGCGTGACATAATTAATGAACCTTTCCTTATTTACTTGGTTCCAAATTAAAGTAAACACAGTGTTGTTTTTTTCTTTTATATTTATTTTAAGTTTCACTTAAGGAATACTGAAAAATGGAGTTTTACTTTTAGAAAAAAAAAATCAATTTGTGTTGAAAAAAAACACAGTGACAAAATAAAGTGCCCACTTCAAAAATCGATGTTTCCATTCGAAGACCCCTTGATTGTTTATGTTTTGATATTTTGACATGTTTTGAAGCAAACGGCTCAACCTGGTGCATTTGTATACGTGATCGCATTTGATTCAATTGAAAAAAAAATGGAGAACGCAGTGCTTTCGAAAGCAATTCCCTTGTGTATCCGAAAATTGGTCGTTCGTGATGTGCAAAACGGTGAATCGCACCGGGCTGTCGCTAAGAAGTACAGTATCAGTAAGACAGCGGTTGGCAAAATTCTACTGAAGCTTAAAACGTTTGGATCAGTGGTGGATCGCCCTGGCAGAGGCAGGAAGCGGAAAACGGATGCGAGAACGGACACCAAGATCATGCGCGAAGTCAAGAAGAACCCGAAGGTAACTGTCCGCGAGATCCAGGAAACGCTTCCGGTTGAACTGTTCGTTGCCGTCTCGTAGCACAGGGGTTGAATAGCAAACTTTCCCGGAAGCGCCCATTTATCAGCAAGGCAAACAAAGCCAAACGGCTTAAGTTTGCTAAGGAGCATGCTGATAAGCCCCTAGAACGGAAGAATCAAAATTCGAGCTGTTTAACCGAAAGCGGCGGGTTCGTGTTTGGTGCAGATCGAGAGAGGAGCTACAGGAGCGCCACATCCAAGGCACGATGAAGCATAGAGGAGGAAATGTGATGGTCTGGGGGTGTTTTTCGTGGGGTTGAGTGGGAAGCATTGTGAAAAGACGGGATAATGACGGCAGATTCTTACATCAACATCCTGCGAGAAAATCTGAAGGTTTCGCTGATCCAGACGGGCCTTGAAGAGAAGTTCGTATTCCAGCAGGACAACGACCCGAAGCATACTGCCAAGAAGACCAAGTCTTTCTTCCGGTCTTGTCAGATCAAACCGCTGAAATGGCCTCCACAAAGCTAGGACCTCAATCCCATCGAGAATTTGTGGGCGATAAAAATAACTATTTCGAAGCCCTGGAGCATGCCTGGGAAGAGCTAGATCCACAGCACCTAAAGAACCTGGTCGAGAGCATGTCGAAGCGCCTGCAGGAGGTCCTGAAGGCCAAAGGAGGACACATCAATTATTGAAATGCTTTTATTTTACTTTAATTTATGTTTTCTGTAGCCTAAATTAAGTGGGCACTGTATTTTGTTACTGTTTTTTTTTCAATACAAATTGATTTTTTTTTCTTTAAGTAAAACTCCTTTTTTTTAGTATCCCATAAGTGAAACTTAAAAAAATATAAAAAATAAGATAATAAAAAAAATACAGTGTGTTTACTTTAATTTGAACCAAGTAAATGAGAGAAATTGAAAAAACGATGAGGTGGGCACTTTATTTTGCCTATCAGTGTATAGTCGTTCTTTGTATTCTCCCATACGCGGGGTAATGATCTGTGATGATGTTGTTTTGAGAAGGAAATAATTTCTCATCACCATGAGGCTCTAGGAGTAGACAGCATTTTTTTGCTAGAACAAAGTTGTTAAGAGAAAGTATTGATAGTTCCGTTAGCTCACGGCAGGCGGTGAAAATTGAATAGAAGTTGTTTGAAATTGAGCGGAGGGCATTGTGAGGTAGTATTTCGAAACAGGTATGTCGCGATCGTCGCTGCATTCAGCCATTTCCATCGACGTTGAGCCCGCTTCGATGGATGTTTAAAACGTGATTGCCGACTGACGCGCACAGCAAGGGTAACTCTTCAAACCCCTCGCTGTTGTTCTGACGGACGCACGATTATGGGCGCTCAGCAATGAGCCTCGGCCCGGCTGTTTCGTGAATGGACGATGATGATGATGGGCGCTCGGGTGGACTTCTCCTCGCTGCTACGCGTGCTATTGTTGAATGGATGATGATAGGTGCTCGGGTTGACTTATGCTGCGCTGCTGTTGGTGAATGGATGATGATGATGATGATGAGCGCTAGGGTTGACTTTGGCCTCACTGCTGCGCGTAATGAGGGTGATGGGCGCTCAGAAATGCATTTAAGAAATTAACAATCGCCAAACAAGTGAAGAGAGCGGTATACGAAGTTATATTTATATCCGATCTGAGCACAATTTCCCGCGTGATCTTCATCTTGGTTGTTGCCGTTGTCATCATCAACTAGCATTGGCCAATCATAGAAGGCCTTTAGGCTGTGATGGATGTTAGGAGGCATTCTTCCGATTTCCTGTTATTTCAACATAGAAAACACATATTTATTTTAAATCTTATTTCTTTCAACTATTTATCCATTAATTTTATTTAAACCTCCTTGATACCACAAGGTACACAATTTTTTACCAAGCATCCCCATGCGGGGTAGGTCAAGACATGAACGAATGCACCGCCTTGACTGGTAAAAGATTGTGCACTTGATCGTGCTCATATACTACCGATACCTTAAATAGTTCTAACGAACTGTCTATTCGTACTCCCAAATCCCCTACATGGGAGAGAAACTATCTCCCGCTCATTTTGGGATTTATTTTAGGCCTACGACTTCTGCTTTACCTAACATCCACTCGTCTTCTATGACTTATAGACCTCGGAGGGGAAAGGCGGAAAGCGTTGTATGTACTGATCTCCACCTGTACGGTTAATAGAAAACCCCATTACGGTCCTTCTACACTTATATAGTTTTTCTTTGTATTCTCCCATACGCGGGGTAACGATCTGTGATGATGTTGTTTTGAGAAGGAAATAATTTCTCATCACCTCATCACCTCCAACTGAAATCCCGTCTGCAAGTTAAAACGTATTGATGACAAAAGTGATAAATTTATCTAAATATTTCCACTTACAATTCACTTTTGTTACCGCTGGATTATCTTCAGCACCTAGAAGACTGTAGATGATTTTTCTCCAGCATTCAAGCAAATTTTTCTGTTACCGGTAAAAAGGCTACCGGTAACGAGAAATTCAGCTTTAATTCTGGTTTTCATGTTATTTACTTTCTTCATTATTTGCTTCTCAGTAAAATCAATCCCTTTTTCTATTAAAAAGTGCATTGCCATTTCCTTAACTGCGTCAGTTTTTTTATTTTTTATTTTTCTCCAGCAGAACGCTAGGCAGAACGCTACCAAAGCGACACAGTGCAGTGGCGAATTCCAAATCACTAATACTGCAGGATTTCATCGGGACTTCCTTACGAACTCCATCCTCCTCGTGATCCTGCAGCTCCTGGTTGTCCGCTGCATTCGCAAATTCAATCTCCATGGATTGAAGCACTTCAAAATTAAAATTATTCTCCATTGCACTATTTTTTAGAACTACGTGAAGTCATAACCAAAAATTTGTTTTGACAATTATCTGCTACACGCAGGTAGTAAAAGCTGCAAGTTCGAAACTAGTATTTACTACATGTTCGAATTTATTTTTAATCATACGATAAATACAGTTTACTATGTGTACTTTAATTTTCAGTAGATACTACATCACTGAGAAAAAAGATTGGTCAAACATATTCTAGTTTCATTTAACCGGAATTTCACGTTGAATTGGGCACAAACATCATATTCGTTTGATATGACTACCTATGGTGGTTAAAACAAACTAAAATTTTGAGTAATTGTTTCGGGAATTGTGCAGTTAAGTTCAACTGACATCCGTTTGAATTTACCATTCTGTTGGTTGTTCAATTTTGACAGCACGAAAACAAACAGATTTGTTGGTTGATTCTACCAACACTTATTGTTTGTTTAAAACAAATTTTAGTATGATTTAAACAGAATTGCTGTTTGAAACAAACAAACGATAACGGTTGAAACAACAAACATTTACGTTCACAATCACCTACATTTTTTTTTCTGTAATTTCCAGAATATTTATTTGAATAAAATGCTAACAAACATGAGAAAAGTGCACATTTGCATTTATAGACTTCTTTCAGTCTAACAGAAATCTACAAATGTTAATGCGAGCCTTTCTACTATTTTAAGATTTTTTTAAAAGTATTTTTTTGTTTATTTTAATTAATCGTACGCTTCTATTTCATATATTACCACAATGACCAACGCGGATCCAAGCGTGGCCCTGATCTTTCAGTACACTTCCGGAAAGTCCCAAACCGCAGTCGACACTAAAAATGAAGCTCTTTTCATCCTCTGGCAGGGCGAGCAACTCTATTGCTCGTTCGCACATCAATACCAGGATGTCGATGATCCGGGTGTTGTGTTTGTTGCGGGCTTCATATTTTTTATACAACTGAAAGGAAAAACGGGTGTTATTTATGGACTTAACGGTTTTCTTACCGGAACCTTACGATTTCAGGAGGATCCAGATGATCTATCCTCTGAACCATTACTATTTGGTTAAAACACGAATTAACTAGGCGATTTTTTGTTTTAAATTTTCACCTGAGATAAAAACTTCCGCGAGAATACGTGTTTGGGTATTGTTGAATGACAGCGTCAGAGCATGCAGCGGGATCAGATGACGGAAAATGAAATAACCAAAAGTAATAGTTTGTTTCAAACTAAATTTTTAGTTACTTTTTCTCCAAATAAAATATCAGTTTGATTGACCCGCCGCGTTGGTTGAATCAATCTAAATTTTTAATTTATTTCCCTGAGTCAACACAATCTGTATTTTGGTAATATTGAACACCTTTCAAGGTGGAAACAACAAAAATATTAGTTAAGATCAACCAACTATAATATTTTCAAGTACAAACAACCAGCATGCATGATTGTTTCAAAACATAATTGTCCGTTTAAAACAACAAAACGGATTTTTAAAACAACTAGTTTTTCAGTTTGGATGTCAACAGGCAAGTTACTTGTTTCAAACGGAACTGTTTTTTCTCCGTGATCGAGTGAGGTTTACTACTCTTTAATCATACGACCCAAATCGTCATTGAGTCTTCGAAATACTCAACATTGGATACTTTGTACATCCCTAATCCCGTTTTGGCAAACTCGCTGGGTTCAATTATTTTTGTTCATCCAAGTCATCCAAGTTCATGAATTCTCAACGAACCATTCAAAACGACGTATCTGATTTTGTAAACAAAGAGATAAATCAAGATCTAAACATTAAAATATTGAAACCCTTTGCACTTTCATTTTAACTATGACAACAATCACAAAGAATAATATCTCCCTAATGCTGGTTTCTGTGGGGATGCTGAGAGTTTCGAGAAAAAAATTCTCTTGAATCTTTGTTTACAAAATCAAGTACGTCGTTTTGAAAAAGTTGTCGAGAGTTCATTCGCATTCTGAACAGTTCACCCGACAGTTGTCAATTTTCGCGCGTTCTCTTGCTTCAAAACAAAAAGCTTTGCGCTTACGGTCGGTCGCTCGTGTTGCGTTTCTCAATTTACACGATTTTTCCTGGTGAAAATCACTTTGTTGTGTTTCCAGCTCGAGATAAAACGTCCAGAATGAACGATAGTTGTAAGTATTCTGATATCACTAGCAATTTCCCAGCAATTGATGGTTTATCCCTCTACCATAGTTGGTGCCGGAGGTTTCAATGCCAACGCTACTGGCGGTGGCGCCGCCCAGGAGAACAAAGCCGAAGGAGTTCTCCCGCTGACCATCGGCCAAATTCAGGAATCGTCGGATAATGGAGTGCAGCTATTCGGGATCCACTACAGCATGGTTACCTTTGTTGCCATAGTGCGGAACATTGATCATTCTTCGACGAAGATCACCTACCGGCTGGAAGATCACACAGGTCAGGTAGATGCCCACCTTTGGCTTGAGGAGGGTGATACGATGCATGTTCCTGGCATTGTTGCGCACATGTATGCTCGGGTGGTCGGTTCGGTTCGCAACCAGGGCGGCAGCAAGGCGGTGATGATTTTCAAAATCGATCAGGTCAGCTCCCCGAACGAAGTGACGACCCATCTGCTGGAGGTGCTTAACGCTCGCTACAAGGGTGAGGAGTATTCCAAAGGTGGCAGCGGTGGTGGTGAAATGTCGGGAAGTGCAGGTGACAAGGCTAGTGCCTCCAGCGGTGGATTCATGGAAACGGACGGGAATACCATGGGGCTGACGGGCAAGCAGTTGACCGTTTACAAGGCTATTAAGAGTCACATCTCCGACATTGGCATCAGCCGGCAGGAGCTGCAGCAGAAGTTTGCGCACATCAGTGCGACGGAGATGCAGTGAGTGGAGCTTTTTCAATTTTCCGATTGGTGTTGATTTAAGTTGATTTTTATTTTGCTTTTTCAGGAGCATAACGGATTATATGACACAGGAAGGAATCGTCTATACCAGTGTGGATTCGGACCATTTCCTGTGTGTGGACGCGTAATCCATAAGCGAGCGAAATGCGTTGGTACAAATTATAAGCTATTTCTAAGCATCCTTATACTCTTACAGTCACATTTACATACATATTCTGAGCAAACCAGTCTGTTCGTGTTAATTAGGAATATCAGCAACGAAAATCATTTAAGATGACATTGCAAGTTAAACCAACTAATTATTTTACTTGTATTTATGATGACAAAATTCCATTGTTTGTGAAACTAGCTTTCTTCACAAGGAGTTAATTGTCTTTCATTAACTGCTGGTAGATGCGATCACTATCGCACAATAATGTTCGTGACTGCTGTTTGACTATATTTGACGCCATATTTGTTGTTCTTATCATCACGGAGAAAAAGGTTTGGAAAAAGTATTGTCTTAACCTACCGAACAACTTAGCTAAAGACAGTTAGGCTCATTCTGCGCGTAGCGTGACTCGAGAAGAGTCGATTCCGACTCGTGTGATGCGAATCGACTCATGTAAATTAAATGGAAGATGCGCATCGCGAAGAGTCGAAATCGACTCTTCTCGAGTTACCCTAGAAGTAGAATAAGCCCAAGTAACTTTCCATATGCCTAGGATCCAGATATTCCATGTTGGAACCAATTAATACAATCATTTTGCATGACAGCTAGCACCACCTATTGAGCCAACCCCAAATAAATTTGACTATCAGCCCTTTTCATTTCATACTCGACTAGCTGAACCCGGTGCGAGCGCAACTACGCTTGCAACTTGATGAATGGAAATTTAATCGAACTGGCACGTTAAGGTTGTTTTTCAGAATGAGTTTTTTTTTTCTTGACCAAGGAGCGGTTCAAACTTCTATCAGAACATGCTTATTACCCGAAAAAACATATTGTGTGTTTGTTGCCGGATAGTTCTCATATTCGGTTGTCCAGAGGAGGGAAGGGGTATCAATCAATCATAAGAACCTTCATCAGCTCAAACGACCCCTGCATACAAATTTTCACGCTGACCGGGTCTGTAGTTTCCGAGTCCCCCAATTGGTGCTTAATGCTCGCTTCTCTTTTGGCGGCCAAAATCCTTAAGGGTCAGACAGACAGACAGAAATCCATTTTTATATATATAGATATAAAATTCCTGCTTGCTTCCTGTGCGTTAATCTGCTTGAATAGTTCTCGTGTTACGCAGAATTTTGTCTTTCATTTGTATGAGAGCCCTCCAAGTCCCCTTGAAGAAGGGAAGGGCTCTAGAACCACCATATAGACATTTCGTGCCTCCAAAAATCTCCATATGGCAAATTTGGTTTCATTTGCTCTATTTGTTTTCGAGATAGGCAGATTTTTTTTTGTCTTGATTATCGAGATTTTCAGCCTCGGGCTGGTTCATCTCCCATCGTATTCAGTCAAACACCACTTTTGGGCATTTTCGTAACTTCTACGGAGGTGAGATTCGAACTCGTGACTTAGGCGTGAGAGGTATGGATGCTAACTAATATGCCGGGGTCGCCCCCATAGACAGAAAATTGTTTTAAATCTGTATGGAAGCCCCCATTTCCCGAGGGCAGAGGGAAGTTTACTCACCATAGAAACATATTTTCAAAAACCTCCACATGCCAAAGTTGGTTCCATTTGCTTAACTGTTTTTCGAATTATGCAGAAATTTGTGTTTAATTTGTATGTGAGCTTCCAGAGGGTGGAGGGGTCTCTAACCATTATTCATTTGTATGGAAGCCTACCCTTTTAGAAAGAGGAGGAGTCTCGTGTAACCTTAGAAACATGTTTTACCTTCAAAAACCTCAACCTGCTAAATTTTGTTCCATTTGATTGGTTAGCTCTCGAGTTATGCAGAAATTTGTGTAACATTTGTATGGGAGCCCCCTCTTCCAGAGAAGGGAGGGGTTTCAAATTATCATTAAAAGCTTTCCCGGCCCCAAAAACACCTTCATAAAACATATTACACGCCGATCGGTTCAGTAATTTTCGATTCTATGAGGTTCAGACAGACAGAAATTTTCGTCGGCCTATTTTTCCTCACCTGGTGACAATCACCGACGCCAGGAAGACGACTCCACCACCTGGGCCCTACATATCGTACTCATCAATACATGAGCCGGGCCAATGACTTTACTTTCTTCCCAAGGAAGACGTGACCAGATTTTTTCGCCACAGAAAAACCATCGACCTCGATCGGGATTGAACCCAGACCTACCGGGGTGCCAAGTAGCAGTTACGTTTACTACTATACCACCGGCGCCGGCTAACGAGGTAGCCCTTTTCTTACGCATTAAATTATCACGAGGCACCATGCATCTAAAACGTGAAAATCACAAGAATATTACTGGTTCAAGTTATCATAATTTCAGCAGCTACGAGTTCCATTTCAAATTGCTCTAGCCGGTTGCCACCACCCACTTTCAGACAGTGCTGCCACTTTGAAAAATGTGAAATCATTCAACAACATTGAGCAGCACTTCAACTTTGAATAACTTTTTTATTTAAAACTAAAATTAGGCACGGTTTGTTTCAAACGCTTCATGAAAGAGTGCAACGTGTTTTCAAGCTGCCTCAAACTGAAAATATCACTTTCCCCATATTGAAAAAGTCAAAATATCACAAAAAAATTTCAAGTCCATATTGAGAAATTCGAGTAAAGCTAAAGCGAGCTCAAACATCGTAGTATCTTACACTGAAATTGATAATAACTTTCTAGCTATTTTTCAAACTGTATGGAATTGGTCAGTATCGTCATAATCGTCAATTTGTTTTATCTTTTTGTAACCAATTATGTATTCTGCTTAGACAGCTCGAAAAAACATTTTAAAAGAGCGCTATATACGACGTTAAAGCTCACTTTTGCGTTTTCTGGATTCTTCCATTTACGGTTAAACGATTTTAAAAAAATCTGGAACATTTCAAGAATGACGTAGAAGATGTTCGCTCATCACCATGTGGTACCAAGAGTGGACAGTAATGTTTGCTAGAATGAAAGATATGAAGAAAAAGTGTTGAAAGTTCCGTCAGTGTACGGTAGGTTGTAAAAAGAATAGAAGTAATGAAAATTGAGCGTAACGTCCTTGATTCGAGTACTACTTTACCAACCTACCGTACACTGAACTTTCAACACGTTCTCTTCATAGGTATCTTTCATTCTAGCAAACATTACTGTCCACTCTTGGGGCCTCATGGTGATGAGCGAACATCATTCTATACAATACAATACAGGAGAATACAAAACATAACAATTAGAGTATGTAAAACCCATAAATAACCATTAATCATACTGGTGTGTACCAGTATCGCAACGCCTCACGGTATTTCTCCGAGGTCTCTACGTTAGAGAAGACGAGAAAAAAAACCTGAGTGATCTCAGGTTAGTAAGAATATATTTCAAGCATGGTTTTTGGAACATTTCCAACCATAATTTACTATGAAAGTTCGTAAATTCGATTTTTTTTTGAAAGTCGGCACACTACTACAGCAAGAAGAAGCTTCTATAGAATATTCGAAGGAGCTTTCAAATGTTAAAATTCTGTAAAAAACAACCGGCGAAGTCTGGTCTAGTGGGGGAAAAAGAGGCGAAGTGAAGTAGGCTTGCGCTTCCTTGAGTAACCTAGCATTACTCTAGCTCGAATGTTTTTCCAATAGTTGCCGATCGGATATCGATGAACTTGCAACTCGCTTTTAAAAGAGTATAGTGCAGTATTTTCTTCGTAAGTATTTGTATTTATCGCCTATTCCATCTGTCATCCTTTTGTTATATGATTATGTTCATTATAATCAATTTTGTTAGACTTTCAGGCATCAATAAATTGAGCTATCCATTATTTTCAGCTTCTAATTCACACGAGTCCTTCACAAATTTATCGATATGGATCTTAGGACCAGGGATGCCAGATATTTTTTTTCAAATGTGTTCGATAAAAATGTGAAATGTCTGGGAATTTAGAAAATAGTCTGTAAATTACATTTTTTTTTTTGCAAAATTATACTTCTTTCAACGAAAAGTCGTAATAAGATAGTGAGTTATATCATTTTCGCTATATGCGAAATTATTTGAACATTCCTGCGTGTATTTCTTGGATTGTTTGCAATCTTCCATTATTGTTTCATAGTTTTGAAGCATTCGCATAGATGACACAATTTTTTATAGTTTATTTTTTGTTCTATTACGGTCTTGTTACGGTCCAATTTTGTATTTTAAAATCAAAATTTAGTTTTAATTTGATTTATTTATGAATTTATGAATTAAAAAGTAGATTTTTCGTAACAAAAATTAAAAAATTTAATTCGAAATTTTAATTTAATTTCATTTATAAAAAAAAACACAATTTTAACAATGATAGTTCTAGGGTTTTTTTTTTCATTAGGGCGAATCTTACATTGAGAGACTATCTTCGATTACTTTCTCTTTCATTCATATTCCAATCACCTTTACGTTTTTTATTCCACTATTTGTAGAGTATGCTAGCCAGCACTGTCCTGTTTCGATCTCGAAAGCTTTATAATGGTGCTGTAATGAATGAAAGAGTGAGCCCGGATTGAATCTCTCAATGTTAGATTCGCATAATGAAAAAAACCCCAGAGTTATTGTTTTAAAATAACATGTTAAGGTTTTTTTTTTGTGGTTAAAGTTGAGGGGCTGTCAACTTACGTATCTTCGATTGAGGTATCGGAATTAAAAAGATGTAGGGTAACGGGATGTAATGTTAGCCTAGCTCCTTGATTTGGCCTATGTACCAAATATGTCATTATTTCGGCGATAATCAATAAAATCATGTTGCTATCATTCTATTTCAAAGCAATTGAGACATTATTAATCAATTTATAATTGTTCACTTCCGCGTAATTTTCGATTTCCTTCACTTTTCAGACACCATAACTTTACTGGTTAACCTGAACAGATTTTCTACACGCTCTTCGAAGGATCTAAATTTGCCCAAATTGAACCTATAAACCGAATAATACAGCCAAGATGTACAGAAAATAGTCACAACTTATAACCTAACAGGTCACATAGGCAAAATAACAATGATTTAACAAGGAAAAGGTGGACCCAATGTTAGGGACATATTTTTTTCTAGGTTCCCAATTATGGCCTGTTGTAAGGAAAGCTTGGTAAAAATGTTGTGTTTGGTAACATTTACAATACAAATGTCTGAGTTTTGGTTAAATGTTTTTCATATAGCTCGCCTTAACACAAACTAATGTAAAAAAATCTGTATGAAGAGAATTATAATGTTTTGATTGCCGAATGACCGCTAAATCATATGTTAAAATCACTTAAGTGTTCTTTGCAGTTTAAGTATAGTTTTATTGTTAGTAAAATTGTTTGTTGGGTAGAGCGAATACAGCTGGGAACGCCTTGAATCAGAAAATCGAAAAAAAATGTACATAGCCAACATTCAATAACAAATCTATCGAATAGGACGAACTTGCATCCATGAATAGACCCAATTTGATACCTATAGACCGACTTTACATCGATATCCCTCGAAAGTTTCTGACTTTATCAAATGAGTTGTGTAACTTTTCGTGATAAGGAGTGTATCGAAAAGTAGTTATAAACATTCGATGCGTTATTACGCATAAACTACTGTATATATTTTTAGCGTGTAAGCGCCATTTGCTTTGTTTACATGTCAAAAATGATTATTCGGTTCATTCATTTCCGTTGATAAAGTTGTATTCAAAATGTCGCGAATTGAATTTGAGACTAAAAAGAAAATTCTGCACACTTGGTGCACCGAAAAGGGTGTTACTTACAACCAGATTGCGAAAAGAGTAAATGTTCACCCGGCAAGTGTAAAACGCATCATCGAAAAAGTTTGGTAAGGAGTGCTCCCTCAAGGATTTACCAAGAAGTGGCCGGAAACCCGGCTCCAGCAACCCCGATTTGGACCAAAAAGTTGTGGATTATATTCAACGGAACAAATCTGCCTCTACTCGCGATCTAGCCAAGAAGTTCAGGACCAGCATCGGAATGATTCAACGAATCAAGCGCAGGAATGACTTGAAGACGTACAAAAAGCAGAAAGTGCCCAAACAAACTCCGGAACAAAAGTCTCGTGCAAAACCAGGGCTCGAAAGCTGTACAGCTGCATTTTGGACAATGTCGACCAGTGCATTTTGATGGATGACGAAACATACGTTAAAGAAGATTCAAGAACGCTACCGGGGCCGCAGTTTTATACTAAATCTGTTGGGGAACGTCTGCCAACCGCAGATACGACTGTTGCGATGGAGAAATTCGGTCAGAAGGTGCTCATTTGGCAAGCTATTTGCACATGTGGCTTGCGTTCTTCAATTTTCTATACAAAAGGAACTATAAATGCTGAGATTTATCAAAAGGAATGTTTGAAGAACAGGTTGCTACCATTGTATAGAAAGCACCAGTCCCCTCCTCTCTTCTGGCCAGATTTGGCATCGGCACATTACGCCAAATCCACTCTACAGTGGCTGACGGAGAATAACATCAAGTTCGTAGAAAAAGACATCAACCCACCAAACTGTCCCCAGTTGCGACCGATCGAACGCTATTGGGCAATAGTCAAGCGTATATTTAAGAAGGATGGTACAGTGTCCCAAAACATGACCGATTTTAAGAAAAATTGGGCAGCGGCATCAGGAAGTGCACAAAGGTCACTGTGCAGAATTTGATGGCAGGTGTCAAATCAAAGGTACGGGCATTCTACAGAAATGAACATGCTGACTAGTTTTTCCGTTTGGATCTTTTGTAAACATGTTAAGCTATAATAAACTGAAATAGTATGTTAATTTTAACCATGTTTTCATGCCTATTTTATTATTTGGAAGTTTATAACTACTTTTCGATACACTCCTTAAATACAACCAGATGGTTTATTAAACATATCTTTGCAAGTGTATAACTAGTTGAATCTCGCTTACAGCTTAAAAACTTTATGAGTTATGATAAAAAGTGTAATCGATTGTTGCATACTAGGCTGAGTCAAGGGACACATACCCTACTTAATATTTTTGTTTAAATATTTTTGTTATATCGTGTACGTGAATTAAATTGAGTATTGAGTGTTATTCTGGGTATTACGTATTTTACGCAGTATTTCAGTCTAGTATAAGATATAAGATTTTTGTTTAAAATCACCCACTTTGGATTTATTTAGCTGTACCTTAAAAGTGACTTTATGGTTTAGTTGATAGATAGAGATGATAAAATAATAAGCAACTTCTTTTCTACGGTAAATTTCTCAAATGTGATTTGTATTGTTGTAAAACTTAATTTTCGTTGTGACTTAATTGCAATGAACCAATATTACCAACGCTTTGACAGTAATTTCATGGTTGCAAATGGTGGAAGAAAAATTGCATTTATAAAAACTCGGAAACGGCTCATACGCTGCTTATCTCCGGGTCCATTGCGTCTCCAAGTGGCCAGCCGCTTTCGTTTCTTTAAGAATAACTACTTTTAAAATAAATTATACCTACGCTATTTTAAAATATTTCGACAAAGCTTCCCAAGTAACCACAAGCATTATATTATTGCACTTATTGAACCCAAAATCAACATCCAGGGTGACCACTCAATTTTTATTTTCAAATTCTCGGTTTTTCCCGGTTTTCTCGGACCATATGTTAAAAATTTCCCGGGTTAAGGCGCGGATCATGTAGTAATGAACTAGAAATAACGAATAGAAAACAATTACTCTAAGCAAACAATTTTGAACGAATTGAGTTCCAAAGCTTAATAAAATGATATTTTCAGTATAAGCGTTGTTTATAATATAAAAATGACTACATTTTAGGACCCAACTATTTACAAACTCTGCTTTCAGTTTTAGGCCCATGAAGCTAAAGAAAATAATTTAGATGATAGTCTGAAAGTTTCAGTTTTGTGTGTACTGCCAAATGATTTCTTTATAATTTTTTAAAGAAATTTTTCCCAAAGATTCTATGAAAAGTTCTCAGCTATTGCTTGAGAAATTCCTTCTGGCGTTTCTATAGGTATTCTTCAGGAGTTTGTAGCCATTCCTCCAACGATTCTTCTGGCAGTTCATAGGCTGTTCTGTTAAACGTTATTGTGATGACATATATTGTAGAGTCAATGCACTTATGAAGTTTTGTGATTGTAAATGAATCTCTGGAAGACACCTCAAAGAACTAAAAACTATAAGGTAATTGCTGAAATAATTGTTGAAAAAAAAACCCTGATTTATTGAAGAAATTTAAGAAATTTTGTTTGCACGAGTTTCATAAGCTCGTGTATTCAATTCTTCACGTTAAATATTCTGCAAGGGTTTTGTAGAATTATTTTTTGAGTCTTGTCTAGAATGTTTGCAAGGATTCTTAGATATTAATCTCTAAAAATTTCTTCAAGCATTCCGCTGATGTTTTTTTAAAGTTCTTTAATCGATTTCTCCACAAAATTCGACAGAGTTTCCTACATGGATTTCTATAAAAATATTGTTCTTCTAATTTAGAAATATCTTCATGCATTCATGCCGAATAGAAGAATGTTCTTGATATTTATTTTTGTTATTCGAAGCATAATATTTTGAAAGTAAATTTTGGTTATCTTTAATATCATATTGCCGTGCGAAAACCTATATATCGACATGGAATTTTCATAAGGGCCAAACGTAAACAATGGCTTCTTCGCAAATTTCTTGAAAATGCAAACTCACTCAAGTAAACTACAACTTCTATTCTAAAGTCAAGTAAACTACAACTTCTATTTTTCTATTCGCTTCTGTACAATCATGGTGATAATTCCCTATGATTAAGTTAGCATTCGCGAGAAATTTGCGGTAGAAGCCATTGTTTATGATTGCGACCCAATATCTCCTTATGAAAACTCCATTTCAAAATATATTGTGCAATTGTTGAACAATACCAGATCGATAGCACGATTACAAAAAGGCTTGGTGGCTGTCGATCAGATGGAGCATCGGTAATGATGGGTTCTTACCAATCCGTCAAAAAGCTGCTGAAACGTGTCAGTTCTCATTTGATAATTATCAAATGTACTTACGCATTTTTTGGTTCTTTGTGCAAGCTATACATGCAAGAAGCTGCCACTGGAACAGTTGATGCAAGATATTTATAGTTACTTATCATGCAGCCTCAAATGATCCAAGGAATTCCAGATGATACAAAATATCTTGGATTTGAAGCATCGTTCTGCATCGAGCTGCCACCAAATGGCTATCGTTCTAGTCAGTGGTCAACAGGAACTGTATCATGTGTTAAACCCAAGAAGCTGTACACTTTGAAGGAGTTCAATTCAATTTCTGAACAATATCCGTACTTTTACGAAAAAAATGAGATACAGGCCATCGAAGATCATGACTTGGAAACTTGTAGGAGAAAACTGCTGTGTTTCAAACAAGCAGATGGGAAGCTGGCTTTTATCTTGCTTAGAAAGTTCATTGCGAATTTTCTACAATCTGAATAAGACCATCTAAATTCGAATGTTTGAAGCAAGGTTCTTGCCAAGATTTTCTGCTGTTAAATACAGATAAAAAGATTTTTGGTGAAAATTAAAGATGGGAACGAAAAATATTGCGGCAACTCTGGTCGCTACAAACTTACAAGAATGACCCACACGCAAAAAAAAACCACATTTCCATTTCGAGGGTCAAATTGAGCGCAAATACCAACAATTTTCACCTGACTATAAATGCGTTTGATTTTACCATGCCTGCGATTGAAATCAACCATAGTAGAGTTGGTATCAACATAAGGTCTGTCAAATATACATCAAACGTTGAAGGTTTAAAGATAAACGTAGTAAATTTGACTGAAATTTCAAAATAGTTTTAAAGATGGGCGTAGTCAGGTAAAATGGTTGTTTCTACTACAAGATTTTTTTTCTGTGCAGGATATTTATACACAGGAAAAAATCTTGTAGTAAAAACTACCATTTCAACCGACTATGCCTATCTTTAAAACTACCATGAAACTTCGGTCAGATTCACTACGTTTATAGTAAAACCTTCAATATTTCTGGTATATTTGACAGACCTCATATTGATATCAACCGCAACATGGTCAATCAAACGCATTTATAGTCAAGCTGAAGAATTGTTGGTGATTGCGCTTAATTTAACCCTCGAAATGGTAGTTTCTACTGCGACTTTTTTGCGTGTAGAAGGTAAATCAATTGACACACTCTAAAATTTCACGGATCGTTATACATGAATACGCTAAGAAAGGAATACCTTGAGCTCGGTGATAATAACACAATCTAAATTATGAACAATCATGTGAACATAAATTCCCAGTTTTTCCCGGTTTCTCCCGGTTTTTAGAATTCCCGGTTAATTCCCGGTTTTCCCGGTTCTGTGGCCACCCTGAACATCGGTAATGCGGGATCGCATCAATTCAACAGTTGTCAAGTAATGAAGCGTTAGATTTGCTTAAAAATGTAGTGATGCATTACCAATGCAACAATGCTACTTTAGCCATGTCTTATGGCATTACAAAAGATATGGCATTAGTTGATCTTAGTGGGGCCCTTTTCAGCTTTAATTCAACTTTAATGATGCACTATACTGCCGTTCTACGCATAATTGTCCCATGTTCTATGGGTTTCCCTATATACATGGGACAGTTATGCTTATAACGGCAGTATAGACATAATGCATATACCCTATATACGCATGCTATTTCAGCCTCGATGTTACTTGGGTTCTTAATCCTGTTTAGATCCTCGTACATTTTAAATCCGAGCTTCAGAGAATACCTTCATTTGAAATTTAGAAAATATAGCAAATGTCTGTAAAAGTCTGCAGCATAAATAAAATGTCTGCTAGATGTCTGCATCGTTAAAAAAGTCTGCAACAAAAATGAAAATTCCGCAAATGGCTATTAGACATGTCTGTTAATATGACATCCCTGCCTAGGACACCAAGGAATGACAATCAAAAATGTTGAACAGTCAAAACCATGGGAAATTCGCATCGCGTGTCGCAGTCACTCTAGGGTGCCCTTTATCTCGTGCTACACAAAAACTGAGAACAGAATACGAAAAATATCCGACCTGCATACAGATTTTATAAACTATGGCTTTCGATCAAATTAAAACGCCTGCGTTTTTATTTTATTGGTTTTTCCTAAGATAAAGAGATGATGAACCGTAGGTAAGTTTTTATTTCAATCATTTATTTTTATGTGTGATATTTTTTGCACCCATTAGAGTAGAGTTACAATCGTCTGTCCTGCGTTGTGCAGGATGTGTTCTCTGAACTACGTCTATAGTTTTTCAACAGTCTCACCTGCAGTTTTCGTAGTTTCTTATAATGACTTCTTCCTATAATTTTATCCTTTTAAATCACACAAACATACAAAGTCTTGAATTTAATTCTACGCGTGTAAGTGTTATGTTAATGTACAGCTGTAGTGATAGGTTTTTAAAATTGTTATGATAGTCACTAGGTATATGATTAGCAAATCACGTGCATACATTCATCAATTAGCTGAATTGTCTACCCACATTAGTTGATTTTCATCCGATAGTTTTAACAGTAAATTGGGCTTCTTAGCAGTGCGGTATTTTTTATACTGTTAATGTGTACGTGTATGTATCTTCAGTTTTTCCAAATTTTTGTGTTTGAAAAAGTCTTTCAGGGTTGTCTATTATAGTAACTCAATCGTTTCGGATATTGTATTTCATTTATTTTGCTCTGCTATACTTTCACCTTCTGTCTCTTATAGTATAGTATAGTATTCCTCATTAGGGTTATCACTAAAAAACACAACTTAATCGGTGTAGTTAATGGTTTTTTTTTGTTTTGTTTAAATTTTATTTGATCAATGTTTATCTCCTTTCTTATCATATAATTTATAGTCTGGCAAATATATCGCGCTACCTTGATTCGGGGTTGACTAACAACTTTCTAGAATCAATAATACACTGAGTTTTAAATATAATAATAAATTGTGCATATTTTGTTTCCGTTGTATCATTCTAGACTGACTTTTGGAAAAAAAAAAAAATAGCTACAAATCACTAGCTACCAACAACCTAGATGCTAGTAAATTGTCAAAATGTTCTCAAGAAGGAACTTTTTTTCCGTCTGCCTATTTCCTCACATGGTGACAATCACCGACGCCAGGAAGACGTCTTACCAGCTGGACCCTACTTATCGACTCATGAGCCGGGACCAACGGCTATACTTCCCTTCCGAAGGAAGACGTGACCAGATTTTTCGCCTCAGAAAAACCAACGACGTCGACTGGGATTGAACCCAGACCCACTGGAGTGCCAAGTAGCAGTCACGCTTATCACTACAACCGAAGATATCGATCGCAGTCAGTGTGATTATAATCCCAGAGCAACCTATCCATTCACCTACACTCTTACTGGACTCATATTGCCCAGGAACAAGTACTTTGCGTAACATAGATCAGATTTTTTTATCACAACATGAAGATCAATCTCAGGAGGTCCTAGAACAGTTATACAAATGCAAAAGGCAGTCAAGTTTAGTGAAGGATTATGCAACACCGTTACTAGGATTAGCATTTTGGTCATATCTTTATCTGATGAGCACCAGAGACCAGTTCTTAGAGGAGCTTTCCACAAAAGATTCTTGCAACATGATCTCGTACAATGCCAGGATTTCATGCTTCAAGGCTCGAACTGAACTTAACCGTAATAAGACTGTATTCGATGAAATTCGGACACACAAAATAGGTCACCAAAAATTTTCGTTGAGCCCGATTCTTTTCAAACTTTCTGGAAATAAGAGTACTACTAAATGGTTAAATTTTGACATCATTGGTTTATTTCACCTCTTCTCCCAACCCAAATGCCCGCACATTTGCCTTGACCCCTTTCATCAAATTTTGGGCAATGATAGGACCGACTTGCTTACTTACTTTTAACCACACTTTCTTTAGTTCAAGTTGATTTTCTACCAGTTTTGAAGTTTTAACGAGCTTTGCCTTCATGATTGCCCAAAATTTTTGAATTTTGCGAAGTTCCAGAGTGTTTGGAGGGTTGGCGTCTTTTTGGGCATAGTGGCAAGATGCCAAATCCGGCCAAAACAGTGTCGGGCCATCGTGAGATCTCAAGAAGGGCAGAAGTCGTTTTTGGAGGCATTCGTCCTTGTAGATTTGTCCGTTGACTGTCCCAGAGCTGACTCATTTTGCCACATCCGCGGATCGCTTGCCAGACAAGAATTTTTTTTTTGGCGAATTTCGACAGTTTCTTCTTCCGTACACTCTCCGGAACGGCCAACTTAGAGGTGGCGACGTAGTGTTCCTGTCCTGGCATTTGTTTGGTGTCGGCTTTAATGTAGGTCTCATCGTCCATCACAATGCAGAACGGTTTTGTGAGCCACTCCTTGTACAGTTTTCTTGCACGAGTTTTGGCCACCGGCTTCTGTTTATCGCTCCGGTTCGGTGCCTTTTGGACCTTGTACACATGTAATCCAGAACGTTTGATTGTTTTCTGCACAAAACAAACTGAAACTTTCGCCTTTTTCGCAACATCCCCAAAATCTGATGTTGGGATAACGCTTAAATTGGTTCAATACCATCCTGGCCTTATCCGGATTTGATGTACCACGTTTTTTCCACTACCATTTTTCCGCTTGGTTGTATTACGGTCCTTGAACGTTTTGATCACATGAGATACGGTTGAATGTCGATTCCGAGCTGTTTTCCGATCCATCGATGAGAAGCGTTTGGGTTTTCGAAGTGAGTGCCCAAAATATGTTGGCGCACTATTTCTTCATTCGAAGCCATCACTGAAATCACTCGACCGATTTTCACGAAACTCATTACACAATTGACACAACACAATGAAATACATTCAGTTAAAATTTCAATAATTTTTACCCACACGCTAAAACATTACAAACAATTGCGTGTGTCCAAATTTCATCGAATACAGTCTTTATTAGTTTATTATTAACACGAAAACTTAAGACTCATCATATTCAACTATGTAAAAGCATTCTTGATAGATTTACTGACACTGGAATCCCTGCTGAACTCATGAATGTTACTGACCAAACGAAAGGAGCCTTTTTGAAACTAAAACCGATTATTTCTTCTGATCAAATTCCCGGAACCTCCCATTCATCACTACGACGGATGATCGTAGCAAGCCGTGCTTTGAAACTGACGTGTTTTGTTTTTGCTACGTCGTTTCGCAAAAAAAATCGTGAATCAACTTAAACAAATGTGTATTGGTCGGTAGTAAATGGAACAGATCCCTCCATCCTTAGTAATCCAGTGGAACATAAATGGCCTCCGTTCACACCTAAGTGAATTACAACTGCTAATCGCCAAATACCAGCCTGCTGTAATTTGCTACGGATCAATTTGCCTACATGGAACCAACACTAGTAGCGCTAGGTTAGGATCAAAACTGTATTGGGAAAAATTCCGACCTATTACTCAGTCATTGTTCCACGCACGGTAGGCAAGGAGCTGGACTGCTATCAAAAGAGGTATTCCCTTTCGACAAATTTACCTCCCAAGCAGTAGCAATCCAACTGTATGAACCAATAAAAATCCACCCAAGGATAAAAACGCTGCTGAGAACCTCGGAGATCTTCTGAAAGAGCTCCCAAAACCAAACCAAGTATTAGGAGACCTAAATGCTTATCATTCTGCATGGGGTAGCAGGATCACTAATTCAGCAACTGAGAGCATATAAACGAGCAGCGCAGAGAGTCTGGCCTACCATCCTCAATGTTGCTAAACGGTGAAGTCGCTTTATCCCCCAGGAGATATGCCGCCTGTTTTCCGAAAAGTTTTCCAGTGTTTTCTCCGGTGAGAGATTGATTGACATGGTTACAACCGCCGCGAAACAACTCAAGTCGTCCTTCAATCCTGGACCCGATGGTGTTCCGTCAGTATTCCTGAAGAGACACATTACCTGCTTACTGACACCGTTGCTGCACCTATTCAATATGTCCGTCGTAAGAGGAGTGTTCCCATCCTGCTGGAAATTTGCACATATGTTTCCGGTCCACAAGAAAGGAAGCAAAGGAGACATGAATAATTATCGTGGAATCACTTCGTTGAGCGCGATCTCGAAGCTATTTGAGTAAGTCGTCATGGAGCCTCTATTTTCTCATTGCAAGCAATATCTGAGTTGTGATCAACATGGATTTACTTCCGGTCGTTCCACCTCTACTAATCTACTGTGTCTTACATCGTATATCACGGATAGTATGGCTAAACGAGCTCGAACTGACGTCATATATACCGACTTGTCAGCAGCATTCGACAAGCTGAACCACGCCATTGCGATTGCGAAACTAGAAAAACTTGGGGTTAGCGGCAACTTTATTCGATGGTTTCGCTCCATATTTGACCGATCGACAGCTGATGGTCACTATTGGGAACTGCCAATCTGACATTTTTCCAGCCACGTCAGGGATTTCCCAAGGAAGTCACCTGGGACTGTTGATCTTCCTACTTTATTTCAACGATGTGAATTTGGTCATCGAAGGCCCACGACTATCGTATGCAGACGATCTTAAAATCTACTTTCGGATTCGTACGACCGATGACTGCATCTTCCTCCAACGTCAATTCGAAGCTTTCGCCAGATGGTGCAATTTAAACAGAATGGAAGTTAATCCTGCGAAGTGTTCGGTAATCACGTTCTGTCGGAAGAAAGAACCGATCATATTTACCTACAGACTCGAAGGATCAACAATAGATCGTGTGAATCAAGTGAAAGATTTGGGAATTATTCTGGACTCTCAACTTTCATACAAGCAACACATCTCGTATGTGGTTGATAAGGCGTCGAGGACACTTCAGGATAGCAAAAAATTTCTCTGATATCTACTGCCTCAAATCACTGTATTGTTCGCTGGTGCGATCCACATTGGAGTATTGTTCTACATTTTTTAACCCAAATTACAACAATGGTGCTGAGAGAGTGGAATCCGTTCAACGACGCTTTCTTCGATTTGCTCTAAGGAACCTGCCGTGGAGGGACCAGTTTCATCTGCCCAGCTATGAAAATCGTTCGCTGCTGATCGATCTGGAGCTTCTCCGTACCAGAAGAAACCTCGAGGACGCTTTGTATTGCAGATATATTACAAGGCAGAATAGACTGCTCTGCAATCCTGGAGCAAATAAACGTCAACGTTCAACCAAGAGGTCTTCGAAACAATATGATGCTGAGACTACCTCTCTGCCGTACTAACTACAGCATGAACGGTGCCATCGGTGGATTACAGCGAGTATTCAACCAAGCCTCTCATCTGTTCGACTTACACCATTCACGCCAGATGCTGCGTCGACGATTTACCACGTTTTTCAAAGTTGCTTCCGGTGTTGATAGCTGTATGACCGTTTTTATGTATATCTATTTTTAATATCTGACCCTACACTTTAAATTAATTTATTTTTAACACTATTGGGGCCATATTGAGCCTGTTGATGTCAATAACAAGTAAAATAACAAGTAAAATATCTGAGCCCAAAAAAAAGAGGAGACGCTATTTTTGGAGTTGGTAGTCGAACACGACATGGTAATTCTCAACAACGGCTCTCACACGCGCATTGATCCTTCTACTGGGACTTCACCGGCTCTCGATGTATCAATCTGTTCAACTACAAACGCAGCAAAGTTCTGTTGAAAAATGCTTTTAGATTACTCTGGCAGCGACCATATGCCAATCTTGGTCAGCATGCCTGGAAATAGAAACAACTCGAAACAGCGACCTAAATGGATCGCTGAAAAAGCAAATTGAGAGGATCTATGAACAATTTACGAGCGCAACATTACGTCAGGGTCCTGATTCAATAGTGGATGAATTCACTAACAGGATTATAGCTGCTGCCTGCTGATTCAACATCGCTCTGGAAGATGTAATGCGACGAGCCGTGGTACGATTTTCACGAAATCTGGTCAATTTTGTGTACTTTGCGGACGACACTGAACATTATCGCAAGAGCATTTGGAACGGTGGCAGAGCTGTACACCCGCCTGAAACGTGAAGCAGCAAAGGTCGGACTGGTGGTGAATGCGTTGAAAACAAAAGTACATGCTGGTAGGCGGGACCGAACACGACAGGATCCGCCTAGGAAGTAATGCCACGATAAACGGGGATACCTTCGAAGTGGTGGAGAATTTGTCTACCTCGGATCACTACTGACGGTTGACAACAATACGAGTCGTGAAATTCGAAGCGCATCATCAGTGGAAGTCGTGCCTACTACGGGCTCCAGAAGAAACTGCGGTCTAAAGATTCACCCCCGCACCAAATGCATCATGTACCAAAACCTGCTAATAAAACCGGTGGTCCTTTACGGACACGAGACATGAACCATGCTCGAGGAGGACCTGTAAGCACTCGGAGTGTTCGGACGACACGTGCTAGGACGATCTTCGGCAGTGTGCAGGAGAACGGTGTGTGGCGGCGAGAGGATGAACCACGAGCTCGCTGCACTCTGGGCGAACCCAGCTTTCAGAAGGTGACCAAAGCCGGAAAGATACGGTGGAGCAGGGCATGTTGCAAGAATGCCGGACAACAGCCCTGCAAAGTTGGTGTTCGCTACTGATCCTGTGGGTACAAGAAGGCGTGGAGCGCAGAGGCACGATGGGCGGACCGAGGTGGAGCGTGATCTGGCGAGCATTGGGCGTGACCGAGGTTGGAGAGCGGCGGCCGTAAACCGACTATTGTGGCGTACTATTGTTGATTATATCTTATCCTAAATGTAATGTTGAACAAATAATGTATGTATGTTTCACGTACGTCCATCACCGCAAACGTGGCCGAGAAATAAAAATCTGACAAAATCCTATTCGTCGAGTACGAAATCTTAAAATCTTTGGAGTTGTATTCGATTGCAAATTTAACGATCTTAAAGAACTTTGCATGCATTAAGAAGAGTAGCCGAAAGAAAATGCATATTCTGCGCGTACTGGGGCACCGACTCAAAAAAGCAGCAGAGTTACAATTTTGAAAACAGGTTTTGCTCTGATAGTATCAAAATTATTATTTGACTAGCGCCAATTTAGAAGCAATGGACCGGATCCTTGCTCCTGTTTACAATGAAGTCATCCGACAAAAAAGCTGGTGCACTTTCAACGAGCCAAATAATTTCAATTAGGCTGAATCACGATGTCTTCCCTTCCACCTGGCACTAACTCAACGGGTTTGTCAACTTACCATCCGACTGCTGAAAAAATTGAAGATGAAGCCGAGTTCCAATTGCTACAAAGAGCAGAAGCCCTTCTTTTGGAAACCACTGGGTGGTGTCTTCCAGATGTCTTCACGATATTACGAGCTACAGATAGAGCTCCTAAAATCGACAACTATGTTAAGCGTAACATTAGAGCCGTGGCAAACGAAGCCATCGTAATTCCTCGGTTCAAGACTTCCATCAGCAGTCGATACAAAACCCATAGAAGAAAATATTTACAGAAGGCTCCAGGATAGAGGAAAAAAAATGTCGCATTAAGTTAGATTCCAGGTCACTCCGGAATAGATGATAACGATAATGCTGACAAGGCTGCTGAACAAGGAAGAACTCTAACACCGTTGGACATCCCTGTACCAGCTCAAGACGTCGTAATGTTTGCATTAAAAAAATGGACAAAAATTGCCGATTTTTCATGGGTTTACCTTCACCCGCACTGGCGAAACTACCCATGCAGCATCAATCATAGTAATCCATGAGTCAGCAGACAAAATTTGACAGCTCTATCAGTCCAACTCTAACCGTGATGGCAAAAACAGTGAAGCAATTCCGCGTTTAAAGAACGGCACCCCGCCGCGTCAAAAACGGAAATCGCGCGGCACTTTGTGGACGCCGGATACGCCCGTTCGGGCATCTACAACATCTTGGGACTATTAGACAACAATCAGAGCATCGAAAGAAAGCCCGGTTCCGTCCGGCCGACGACCCTGAACGACAAGAAGAGGAAGACCGAGGGAAAAGTGGCTACATCGCTGCATGCGCTTGGCCGGGAGGTCAATTCAACCGGTCAAACAGTGAAAAAGTACCTTGCGAATATGATCATACATGTCAGGAAGCAGAAGTCACGCCCACTGGTTTTCAACTCGATTTTTCCGGCGAATCGCGACGTGGTGATAGACGACGAGACCTATCTCACCCTGAATGGCAACGACTGGCAGGGCACTTCGTATTTTACCTCCCCCACGAAGGAAGTGAACTCCGAGGTGAAGTTCATTTCACACACCAAGTTCCCCAAGAAGGTGCTGCTGTGGCTGACAATCAGCGAGAACGGGATGTCAAAGCCGCTCTTCTTTCGCTCCGGACTGGCCGTGAACGGGGAAATGTATAGTACGAAATACCAGCCGGAAGTTGCGTCGTTCGTCAAGGAATACCTTAAGGGCGAAGACGCGGTGTTCTGGCGTCGGATCTGGCGTCGGCCCCCTACTCGAAGCGATCGTTGAAGTGTAGAATATGTTTGCAAGTAAACTTTAATAATTACCTTCCATGGGAAATTTATCAAAAGCAATTATATGTCTTAGCTTTTTTTTGTCACCATCCGAAAGCATTTTTATTTTTTTATTTTAATGCATTTTTTCGCGCTTTTCCAGAAGACCGGGAGTGTTCCTCTGAGAAACGAATTTTGTCACGCCTACGCATAGGACACACTCGAACTACCCATGCGCATCTAATTAGCAATGACCTTTGTGTATCTGCTGTGGTGTACAGCTGACAGTGGATCATCTTTTGGTTGAATGTAGAGCATTAGGACAAACTAGGAAGCGTAGTGTTATCAGTGGATCTCTGAGCTCCTGAAATTTTGGCTTGCAACCCGGAAAAAGAAAAAGTAGTTATTCAGTTTTTAAGAGATTGTAATTTGTTCAAAGAAATTTGACCTCTAATGAGTACTCATAACTACAGGGTGCGGCAGAAAATAATGCGAAAATGTTCAGACTTGAGTATTGGGTTAATTCGTGTAGCTAGTGACTAATTTCTGTCGAAATGTATTTGTTTATGTTTACTTTCAAGTGCTGCATCCAAATTTTTCTATTTGTTTTAATTGCAAATTCGTTAAAATGTTCGCGAAAAGTGATCACCAGTTTGTTGCTCGCCTAGAAGAAGCCGAAAGAGATTGCCAAGGTGGTAGGGTGACATTAGGTGCCAACAGTTTACCACATAAAAAAGTCTTTGCTGAATGGTCCTAAGCAGTGGAAGCCGGGAAGCGGACGTCCGCGCTTGCACGCACGCCGAACGTGATCAAATCGGTCCGTGCAAAAATTGCTCGCAACCCGGTGCGTTCCATAGGAAAACTTGCAAAGGAAGCCAATATTTCGGAGAATCATCAAAGAAGACCTGCAATGCAATGTCGTCGACCAAGCCAAGTCAGTAATTTTTGAATGACAGAAAGCATAAAGTCAAACAAGAAACACAAGTGTTTATTGGATTCTGATAAAGCTCTCCCTATTCCTAGCCCAAGTTGTTGCAAAATTCGTCCACTAAATTTTGTCACCGAGTGATAGTCGAAAGAATTTTATTCCTAAGCATCTTTTCGAAATGTAGACTTTTGTAACATTCGCTTTTTTAAATCGCAGATTTATCATATCGGGAGAGTAAAAAAAAAACTAACCTAAAATTAAGCTATGTGATAAAATTCGACGCGAAGAAACATTAAAGTACTGAAATAATCCAATGGAATGACGGAAATTGAGGTTACACATAATACAAACCGTCATAAACCTCAACCACCAGTCTTAACCAGACGATATAGATGGCTCTGGGTAAATTAAAAAACAAATTATAAAGAAAAGGTTAACTCACATGAAACTGGAATCCAGCAAAGCAATAAGAGCATATCCTAAAAATACTTTCAAAAAAATTACGTTACATCAGAAAGCGGCTTACTCGCTATCCGAGTCATCACAGAAGTGCTTGCGGTAGTTTTTCCGAACATCGGGAAAGTTTTTGCTGAAACAGTTTGGTGCCCAAATCGACAGCCGTCCCGTTGCCGTTCGCCTGGCGGCCGCTCGTCCCGGGCAGTGCTTCCAGATAGTTCCCGTTGCTTCCAGCGCCGTCCGGCGTTCCTCCGGGAATGGATTTGGCAGCGGATGGCATCCCGTTGGTCGATACGGAACTGCACGGCCCCGTGGCAATTCCGCTGTCCGGTGTGTGGTTTAGCAGTTCCCGGTTGTAGTCAGGAACCGTCTCTCGCTGGATGCGCCAGCGAGTCCTGGTGCCAAACGCATGACCGTTGCTGCTACCGGTTGCCGTTGCCGATGCCATCAGTTTCTTCTTGTTGTTGAAGTAATCCAGGAAGCTATCGTTACTGGAGGAACAGTCGTAATCGTAGCTGCTGGAGGACGCGAGTTGGACCGACTGGAGTAGGTGTGATCGTACACCTGATTGTACGACGAGGACGACTCATTCTGGTCCTGACTGGTGGCGGTGGTGGTGGTGGTGGGGGTGGTGGTGATATTGGCCACCGGTGCTTGGTGGGATCTCTTTTGCCCGACTCCACTGGAGCCATTCTGGATTGCATTGCCGACGCTGATGTTTCTATTGCTAAGATTGATGCTGACTCTATTGCTATTATTGTTGTTGTTGTTGTTGTTGTTTACGTAGCTACTATTGTTGTTGCTGTGATCTAGAATGTTGTTGTCGTTATGGTCTAAGGCTAGGACTGCGGTTGAATTCGATGGGATTTCAAGTGGTTGATTGGTGAGGTAATCACTCGGAGCATATTGTCCGGCGAGGCCGGATGTTCCGGAATCGATGGATCATCGTCCGAATCGTCATCGTCGTCGTTAGTGGTCGACGCAATGTGGAACAACAGATCTGAAAGTGAAGAGTGATACCCCATTGATAAAGAGAAAATTTAAGCAAAAAACAAGAATCTACTCACTTCTCCCAT